>CM055908.1:5419859-5814859 GCA_029582155.1 Panopea generosa | reverse complement strand
GTAGATGGAAGATTATTTTTGTCTGCCTATCAATAATCACAACATATGCACACACAATATGCGTTTAAACATCCGTTTAAATAACACATTAAGATGAACACATACGAAACCTCACTCCTCAATGTAATATAATTTTCAAAGGACATTATCTTTTTCTATTGATTTTATTAAAAGGAATGACGGCAATTATATTTGTTTATATATATTGTCAATGCATCAAGTACTCTTAAAACACATGGAAGCAAAATCAGGGGGGGGGGGGGGTTCCCACTTCCCCTGATTTGGTTCGAGGTCGCCTCCCTCGGCTAGAAAACAATACTTAAACAAACTATCGGCCGGTCCAGATATGGTTTCTCGGACTGCAGTCTAAATTTGGTCAATATTTTACATAAAGGACACTGTTGGTTTAAGTATGGAAGAGTTCATACTGCAACTTTTTAAGTACCTATGTGTACACCCGTCCTGTTAAATGTATCGCTTCTATCGACTTTTTTTAGGCTTTGATTTCAAATGTTACTCAGCAGAGTAATTGAGTTTGCCACGCTGCGTGACTGAAAATGTTTTGGAGCCTTGCTTATTACTATCACCATCAACGTTTTTTTTTTAAAAAAGTCCAAATTTTATAGAATGCAATACACTCTTGCTGGAGTAAAATAAGGCGGTTCAATGTATATGCGTGCGTATATTGAAGAGGGGTGAATCCCCCGACACTCACAAGCGTATTACTGGTTGAATAAATAGACCATTATCTAGTGTTGAAATATTTCACCGTCACTGATATGCTACCAAATTTCAAACTAATTAATTTGATTTCATATCTAAAGAAAGATAAATATCATACCTGCAAATATCAGGGACTGGTCGTATGTTCCTCCAACGTCAACTATCACACCTGTACAATTTAAATATTAGCCTGTGTCATAAGTATTATGTTCATTGTATAGAGGAGAAAGCATTTTACTGTAGCTGCTAGCCGAAGAGATGGTCTAGGTGTAGCGCGACCGCCTCACATGCTGAAGGTTGTGAATTCGATCCCCGGCCGGTTCTTACCAGAAGTTACCTCCCTTGGAGCTCAGCTTTTAGAGGATAATAATAGGTCTGGTCGGCCCAATGTCAGACTAATGTGAGTGAGTGGGGTTCTATACCATGTGTCTGCGGAATAATACTCCAGTGTGGCAGCACTTTGAATAGTGTCTTAAGTAGACACTGCCACGATTTAACTGAATACATTTTGAAAGCGACATTAAACATCACACAACAACAACAACAACAAAAACAACAACAGCTTCAGATGCTATTAAACGTGACGGATCCCGAGGTATGTTCATACTCCAAAATCCAGTCGCTGACATTTCTGAATTAATGATTTTTTTTATATTTTCGGACAGTTGTACATACGTAAGTATGAAGCATATTCAACAGAAAGAGCTCTATTTCAGACAAAGGAAAATGAAAATATGATTGATTGACTGAATATTTAGCGTCATTTTTATGCCATCGAGGACTAACATACGATCTAATCTAACTGGTGTCCTTGAGCAAGACACTTTTCGAAATATGCTTAGAAATGGTTCTACCCAGAAAGAGTTTGAACGTAATTATAAATTGTAAGAACTTGTTTTACAATCGAACTAAAATAGAGAAGGTTGAACCTAACTAACCAGTATTTGGACACACCCATCTCCGAAAGAAACTGATAACTTTCCCACTTTGAATCAGCGGTGATAGATGAGTGATAATGAGACACAATGACGTATATTAATCGTTATTGTAACTGTTGGTGGACGGGGATTCTAACTCACGATCCTGGATTGATAGTCAATCGTCCTACCGACTGAGCTAACCGGGACTACCACGAAACTATGAAGAATATGAAAACATAATCAAACCTGCTAACACTGGTCCTATTAACGCTCCTATCCCACCGAAGAATAACTCGACTCCAGTGGCTGCTGACATGTAATTGAGCCCTGCAAATCGTATATTGATGCTGGTAATGACCACATATAAACTGCCGAAAAACATTCCAAATATAGAAGCATACGCCACATGTCCGCCTGTACTATCAGAGAAGAATGGAAAAATAAAAGTAGCAAGGGAGACAATCCCAATGGAGCCCGAGAATATCACAATGTCATTTATTTTGTTACAGTTGGCTAGGAACCCCGTTATTATACGGCCTACAACTGATACAATACCAGACATAGACACTATATATGAAGCGTGACCTAATGTAAATCCCTTTGCTACTAAATACATTGGAAGGTGCAAATATATCAGAAAAATTCCCAGAGAATAGTTTAACATCGCAAAACCTAGAAATAAAATGGCTTTATTACTAATAACGTTTATATAACTTTGCAGCGAAGAACACGAATATCTGAATGTTGCTGATTTTCTTTGCATTTCTTGTTTTCGTGTCCATTTTGCATGCGTTTCCAATCTGCTGGGAAAACACAGCATGCCGAATGTTATAACATTTGCCGACATTGCTGCCAAAATAATGAAAAATCCCTGTGGACCATAAAATTCACGTGCTATTTGCATGATTGGTGCAAGTGCACTAAGGCCTACACCAATCCCTGCGATAGCAATGCCATAAGCAATGTTCCTTTTCCTGCTGAAGCTAAATTCCAATACAACCAGGCTTGTCGTACAACCGAAGGAGCCACCGAGACCTGAAAAAGACGCAGAAAGTAAATTTATCTGAACAGGCAAGCGTTCAGTAAAGATTGAAAATCACATAAAACGTCAAATTATCAAATATGAAGACAAAGGTGGTCATAGGTGGTTGAAGTCACACTTGTCGGGTTATCAATATGCTTTCATTTCCAATTGTGATTTTTCCCTTTTGGGGCTCCTCATACTAAAAAAAAACAGTAATCAATTGTAACATGTTACCACGCATCAAGCTCGTTTGTTGATGTTGAAAATGCTGGCGGTCTTTAATTAAAACTAACTGTTGCCGGCCATCTGTTCTCAAAATAGATTAGGCAACTTAGATATAATCTTGAAACAACTGATAAGGAAAGTGCCTACGGATTTTCTGAAACAGCTACGAAAAACAACACAAGAACAAACAGCCTTAGTATGATTCAATGTTAAATCTCCCCATATACCAAAACATGCATACTTGCACGATCTGCGGCTAAAAGCTATAAAATATTGGATTTGAACGTTTCCAAATGACATACCCGATGACATACCAGATCATAAAAGACTACAAATTGGGATTCACAATCTAAATGACCACATCAGTCTTCTCAACGGTCCTCCGTGACCGAGTTGACTAAGGCGCTGCCGTTTTACGACCACTTCCTCTCAACACTGAGATCGTAGGTTCGATCCCCGCTCGGTCCAAAAGGAAAGTGCCAATTTCTAGCGGAATGCCCCATATTTCATTCTGAGGTCATCCTCCACAAATAAAACTGGGTATGCCATGTAATAATATGAAATTGCGTTAAACCCTATTTAAAAGAACAATTTCACAATAGAACAAAGTGATATACATTTCCATGTCCAGTTTGTGGGCTGCATAGATGGCTTAGCCAAAGTAATAAACTTTTAACTTTTATAAACCGATAGTATTGTTACAAAAAGAAAAAAAAACTCATAGAGAAACTGTCCCGGTATAGAGAATCTGAAGGGCGGCAATGACAAAGCAATAATGCCTCACTTCTAATCTGTATTTTATTTTTTCCATGTCAGTAATATAATTGGTGATTTACTAAAAGGAAACGCATATAATTGTTATTGCATCCTTTTTTTTGTCTTAACAAAATAAAAAAAACCAACAGCGATCAACATGACTGCATGACGGCCATTATTGTTGAATCAATAGAAGAACCAGACATTGGTATTGTCCTCAGGTTACAGTGATCTATGTTTTAACCTGCCTTGAATAGATAGTTTATGCACTCATTGGTGAGTCTAATCCGAGTAGATGAATTTATTCGTGAATATACTCTTTTATTATTGTAAGCCAAATATGGCCGATGAATATGTGTACATAATACAAATATCATAACATAATTATCAATAGTAAGATGGTATGAAGAAAAATACAGTTGGTAATAAACATATGCAATGTTCAGTTTGATATGTGTTTGAAATATTATGAATGGTAGCTATAGTTTGACTTTAAGCTCAAGTTGACCTAATTTTGATGGGATTAGGTGAGTATACACATGCAAAAAAAAGTATAGCTGTACGACCTTAAACACCTATACATGAATACACAACATTTTAATTTATTATGAAAGTTTATACATTATATTGCATTGCGCTTCGTTTATTCTCATTATACCATGCCGATGCTTTTATATAATATTCCATAATGTCTTTCCAGTCTGTTGTAAGAGAAACAAATTACATGTAAAGTTTCAAATATGCATGCATACTACGTACGATGCGTATTTTTGCGCTTATCATACATAAAACAGTTAAACTTTGCTTATTCATATTGTAAATAACACTAAAAGTAATTTACACGAAATGTCAAGCAAGTTCATTTTCGTTTTATTATAGATGCAGTACTATAAATGTCATACACACAAATCAATCATTTCTATATTGAATTAATGAAGACGTTGGACGCATATAACACTGTTTTTGATCACCGTTTCGATATAAAGCGAAAACAAACCAAAGCTATGTCGTCTTTATGCAAAATCTTTATTAATTCGCTGGTCAGTAAAACTATTTCTGGCAACCAATGTTTTAAAAGGAATTTAACACCAATTTCAACATATTACAGGTTATCATATAACATATCTAGTTTTATTGGTGGAGGAAGACTTCAGAATGGACATTACAGGTTATATATGGCATATCTTGTTTAATTTGTGAAAGAAGACTTCAGAATGAACATTACAGGTTATATATGGCATATCTAGTTGTATTGGTGGAGGAAGACTTCAGAATGTATTACGAGTCTGACCACCGTTCTTCTGTAAGTAACTGGCAAACTTTATCACATACAGTTTTTGGAGAGATGGGTCTCGAAACTACAACCTTAGCGATGAGCGGTAAATGATCTTGAGGCGGTGCCTTATACAACTCGGCCACGAATGACCCCAAACAGTTCATGATGTACGATAAATTGGTGGAGACATTTAGTCTGGATACCGTCGATGAACACGCAGTACTAACTGACGTTGATTGCATTAACTCTCCATTTACGGTAGGTATATATAACAAAAAGTCCACAAGGACCAAGAACAATTCCAAAATCTAGTACTGATTTCAGTTTTATATATAATAAACGCCGTCATTTTGGCTTTTTGTTACGTGGAAACAAACACTGTTACGCAATCACAATCATAGACAGTATACATGTATCTGTATATGATATATACTCCGAGAACAAACATAGACTCAATTGTCAATTCAGCAGCCATGAAAATTTGTGTGACGTGATCGAATATTTTACCAATTATTATCAGTCATACCACCGTAATAATGTGATTTGAATAAATAAATAGTTACCTGCAATTATGCCACATGTAAGAATAGCAACTTCAATGTTTGGTGCAAATGCTGTTGCCATGTATCCGACGACATAAAACATTCCAGATGCTAAAAGAGCCACTCTACAGCTGAAACGGTCAATTATTGCACTGGTTAAAGGTCCTGAAAGTAACAATAGTATATGAAGTTGTTATCAGAGATTACTGAATTGGGAAACGTTTTCATTTTCAATCTGATAAGGTCTACTTTCAGTAAATATTGAAATGCTTTCGTTCTTCTAAAAATGCTTAATTACAATAAGTATTCAATTGCTTTTGTTACATGATCTGGTCTGCCATAAGCTGACGCCGACTATAAACGTCATCGTTTTAGCACGGTAGATATGTTTCAATACTTGAAATTGTTAGACACTTTATTTAGTAATAACTCAATGAGCGTCTAATTAAAAATAGCAGCCTCCATGGATCGAAAGTCACATTTTCCTCTAGTATCACTTTTTGGCAGAATTTATCTATTTTCACTTGATCTCCTATGTGTAGACGTCACATAGAGGGGAGGAACGTCGGACAAGCGCAAAAATTCAATATTTGTAATACTGATAACATTCTTAGACAGGTTTATTAGTTGGTTATATTTTCATTTGTGAAAACGTTTTAATCTTCCGTAGAAAATGATGGTATTAAATTGTATTTGCAATTGCAGACTTCTGTCATATTTCCATAATACTTTTATTTAGACATTGGTTCGACTTAATAATCTTCATGTACAAATCCGTTCGTTTTAACATTTTTATTTCATTGGTAATTTTTGAAGTGATTGAGTTTAATATATGTATATAATTTCCTTACTTTCATATTTTTCATAACCTTCCCCACATATCCTTAGAAAATAAACCAATAAACCAATGAAAACAAATGTATATCTTAACAGAGAAACATATATACATATTATATAATATTTTTAAAAACATTTTAAGAAAGTTTTAAATATTTTCTAATGGTTAATGTTCAGCAATGATATTACCTGCGGCTGAAATGAAAGCACTATGAAGACCTCCTGCCCAGGACGTCAGAAAAACACTCTCATTAAAATGTTGTAAAAGCGTTGAATGAATTATGCCGACTGCATACATTGTATTTCCTATAAGACAAAATGATCCAAAGCTGGCCAATAGCACCATCCACGACCAGCCTCGGTCAAGGTCGCCTTTAATGCACTGGTCGATGGGACGTTTCTGTTTTAAATGATCTGTATCGCCATTACTCTGCATACATTTCTCTTTATCGCTTTCTTCTTGCATGTTTTCCTCTCAGTCATGGAGGTCGTATATTATATGATAGTTATAGGCACCTTGGTTGGTTTGATAAACATCATGCTGAAATCGATAATCATTTCATTTCAAACCAAACGTTGTTGTGATAAAACATGTCAAAGAGACCAACTGCTAAAAAGGTTAAATCGAGTTAATCAAGGAAAGACAATCATTGAAACATTAAACTAATACGACGTTAATTAAAAAGTAAAATACCATAGTATGGTTTCAAAACTATTTGGAAATAAGCACCGTAAAATCTGTCTAAGAAATGTAAACCTTATTCCGTTAGATAATGCTATCTTCAGTGTCCACATTTACTTTTAGATAACGTATGTGTTATTAAGTTTAACATGTTAGGCAAATGATCATCAATAATAATTAAAAGACGAATGTAAGCAGAGGTGAAATTTAAAAATGCATCACCTATAACTTTCTGTTTATTAAATAATGGAAAGTTTATCGAATCACAAAGATGAAGGTCCAATTCGAAGATAATGGTAGGTCTTGTAGTTGATCTTATTCATAAGAAATTCGTTAATTCGCAGGTCGGCATTTTCCGTTTTTACTCGTCAGTGTTTTAGCATAGCCTGATACTGACCAATGAATGAGTTTATCGCGCGAAGCGATTTAGTATTTGGTCAACAAAATTAAAGAATTTTACACTACAGAGACAAAATACAATATTAATTATTGAACAGTATATCCATAGTATAGACGAGGCCTCTTTAACAGAAAGAAATGATTCTAAGCGCAGATACACCCATGACTTTGTAAAAGCCATACCAACAATGTATGAACACTGAAGGGTACGACCACACAGAGGTAATTTCGATATTTGTTCTTTTCTCCATCTAGTCATGCCCGTATATCTTTATATACTTGTTTTGTCAATTTAATCGTAATCACAAATGGGAAAGTAATAATATAGCTGATATCAATTATTACTTGTTTGGATAACACTACAGTTGAACTTGATCTCCAATAAGCAATTAAAACAGAAATACGGAAACGTTTTAAGTTGTCAAAATTAATTCGCTGGTAATATTTCAAGATTGTTTTCATGGGTGATATATTTCATGTGAAATACATTTTTATAAGATCAACAAATTACTTGTATAAAGTTAGTAAAGCAGTAGAAATGTGTAAACTGATTCATATAACAATGTAGGTAATCACATATTTGAAACGAGCCAATATATATTCTACATTCACAATAATATTTATTTTATATAATAATATTTTTTGACACAATATATTTGATATTTCCATTTTATTCTCGTTATAGATCTACATCTATATTTTATTAAATATATTAACATCCTTGGGAGAAATCATTGTCTAAATTCATTTCGAATAAGTGATATCACACATTCGAATAAGTGATATCACTCATTCGAATAAGTAATATCACTTATCAAGGTTAAATAGTAAAACGGCACCCCAAACTTACCTGGCTAAACCGTTATATTTGGTTTACATAGAAACAAATAGGAGAAATTTGATTTTATCGTTATAACTGTTTCATTATCAAATTGCCAACCTACTATAACGTCTAGTCATTTAGTTAAAAATATAACCTTTATTATGATAAAATAAAAATTAAAATAAGTTTACGTCTTCTTGCTTCCTATTCTAATTTTATAACAGCATATGTTCAATATAATAATTACTCAAAACACGTTTTCGGTCATTTTTAAGGTCTTATAAACCTTAGTTGTGATATTTTGCTAACCTATTACAACATATACGTTCATTGCAAATGTAATTCTCTTTACGATGATATATTTAGATATAAAAAAAATGATAATTGCATCTTGCTTCCATTTTGATTTGAAAATGAGATAAAATGTAATTCTGATTTATTTTCTGTGTGCCCAATGTATAGCGTATTACTGTACCCAATTAAATACAGCATGTATGTCGCTATTTCAACCGGCTATATGCAATGCAGATGTTTTTCAGCCCCGAATTATTTATTTCTTAATTTCATATTTTAACTAATGAACCTTCAAAAAGCTTCAAATTCAAGTACATTTCTTTTGTAATCTAAATCATTATTTAATGATTTATTATTTCGCATAAATTTATGTTTTAATGTCTTTGTTATGAAATAATTCAGTGGAAATATGCAATAGTGCTCTTTTTCTTCTTCATCATTTTAATTCAAATCTTAGTTTATTGCAGATTTTAGTATAAAGATTAGCAAAATTTTACATGGAGCTTTATCATGTCAAATAATTGTGCTTTGTATTGATATTCCTAATATATGTTTTAAAATGTCTCTTATAGTTCTTTTAGAATGGCTATGTACAAGTTTAAATGTTCATGTTTATGTTTTGTTATATGACGTGTTTATAGATGAGACGAAAAGAAAGATAATACCTATGAAATGAATGGTGTTTTGCGGCACGAAATTAAAAAATTCTTTAATTATCTAAAGAAATATAATGGTACTGAGATAACTTCCTAAAGTTTTATAATCCGGAATAAATATTTTATCTGCAAACATGTTTCATTTACTGCATGGTTATGTTCGTTTTATAGACATAGCATTAGCATAGATATTGTGTAATCAAATTTCAATACAAGTTAGTTACGATAAACCATTATCAAATGTTCATTAATTTTACAGAATTTTTAATTTAAACGTTTTCCTATGATCAGTAAAATAATATGCAAATCTAATAATCCCTGTACAAAAAGGCAATATTTGGAATATCCGTTATTTTCATATTTTTTTATCGTCTGCTACCGTTTTCATTAGTGATCTTTTGAAAGTGTATTATGAGATCGACATAATGGTGTCCAGTACAGCCACCCATTCCTACCTCCTGCCAATATATCCTAAAATATTTTTAGGAGCTCATCAGTTAATGATAATATCTATGTCAGGTTTATATACTTCCATGCCGAAAGTTAAGCATGTGTTCATAAATCTCTGGTTATCTTCTATCATAACCGTTGAACGTATATTAAAAGAGCAAAACTTAATTTTCAAAAGATAACTACATGCGCCAATTGTACACAATGATAACTTTTTACCATATTAACTTATATGCAACGATAAGCCGATGTCAAACACTTGACGCCGGTTCCTTGATGCATACGTGACTGTTGAAAATAATCTGGTATAGTACTTATGAATTATGGTCAACGATACACTGAGTAATGCAATGCTTCAAGCACGGTTCTATGGTAAGAAATTGTATGGTACATACGTTATTCATTATTTAAAATCATCATTAGGCATTCACAATATAAGAAACTTGTTTTACTGTTAGCTTATGACAATTCCCATTTCAACAACAAGTTAATATACTGTCAATTAGTAGTTAGAAACATTAAAAATTGTATGGCCGATACATACGATATCAATTAGTTGAAAATACCCAAACAGTCGTAGCTTGTTACCCAATATTGTTCAGACGGACATTATTTAAAATAATGAAAGCTGTTGAATATTATTGTGTTTCATCACAACCCACTATAAATGGCAGACATATCTGGATATTCATCTACAGACTATAGTATCAATGGTTTACACAACATTAAATGTTGTATGTATTCACATGTCCTTTCCACCAATATACGTGGTGTTGAATACACGCACATCCGTTATAGTGTAAAGAGAAACAGAGTACTTGGAAAGATAACGTTTATATTCTTATTTTTCGACGCCCTTACTTTAATTGACTTGTGAGTGTTTACTTTTGCAAATATTTCACTAATCCCAGCTCTGTGCGCATATACGAGAAAATATGCGTCTGAAAGTAAACATTTAAACAAGTTGATTTAATCAAATTTATTCAGTTTATGTGGGGGTGGGGTGCGGGTAATAAAATATTACAAATTACAAAATATATATCATAGAACAGAATAATGATTTCTTTTCTTATTTGTCTATAACCCATAGAGATATGGAGCGCGTGGTCTAGCGGTAAAGCACTGAACCAATGATCGGAGTGTCGTGAGTTCGATCCTCCGCTACGGCTATGTGTGGTGTTGTTGAGCAAGACACTTTTTCCGCATATGCTTTGTACTGGTTCTACACAGGAAGACTTCGAGCGTGATTCGTCTAAGTTGTAAGAATAAATAAGTTTAAATTAAACTAGAGATATACAAGTCTTTGCTATAACCCATATATTTCTCTCTGTAAATTTTAATTTAAATCATATTTTTTTATTTATTCTTCAGCAGTAACAAAACACTTAATCATAATAATAATCATTAAAATAATCATAGATCTTAAATTAAAAACATAACAAAATATCGGAAAAGAAAACTTTCTCATTCCTCTATAACCCATATAATTCACTCCGCCAAAGTTCCGATTTCGCATGTACATGTTTCCACCCAGTAGCTCCGATCTAGCTCGCATCTAACTCCACTATGCAAAATGGCTGCTAAATGACAGCGAAAAAGGTAAATTCGAATGTCTTGGTCATATTCACCGTTTATCAAACTACAGAGGACAGTTTTTTTGCATAGCACGCATTTATTATTCATTATTTTATCATTTTAAGGAATTAACGGCTGTTTACGCAGTATTTGCCTTCGTAAAAGACGTATGTATGTTGTCTAATTTTCCACTTGGTTTTATTCGGATGGAAATGAGACGTAAAGGGGCTAGTCTCACCCCTATTACGGCGATTAAATAAGACTACTCCAATATCATCAAAATGTGCAGCGGCAATTATCGGATAACTCTTGGGTAATGTCTGAAATAGTCCAGTATGATACATCTTTGTACATTCGCCTATGGTGGGTGATTGTTTTTTTATGTTTTTCACAAACATATGGTTCATTGGAGAGTCGCTTGATTATTTATTTGATATTTAGTTATACAACGAAGGTTGATATGGATTCATACATGGATATCATTTAATTAATTCTATAAAATCAAAATCGAAATATCGATATTGTACTCAATATCGATATCGTAATAAATATCGATATAGTTCTCTGATGTATGGTTGTCATTAATATATTTTCGTTTCATATAAAAGTATAGATTTATTGATACACAGTATATAAACGATATCCGATATTATAAAAATGAAATTACTTTTTTATTATTATTAATGTTCATATTGTGATAAATCGTATTGATTATTTGTGTTAACTACATCAATACATCGCAGTTTTAGGGATATCATTAAGTCAATAATTGTATTAAATGATATCATAATATTGATTTTATGATATCAATAAATGTCTTTACTGTAGCATTCTTTTCTATATAACATTAAACACAATTGATGATATAAAAAATATCGAATTATATAATTATATCATAAAATAACAATGAATTAATGATAATTTAAATATTGAATAAAATTGCAGCATTTATATCAGGAAACGACTGGATGGCAATCATAATGAAACCTTGAAATAAAACAAATACTAAAGGAATAGTCACAAGATACCTGGTAACAAAGACTTGTCTTTATGCTCTTTAACGTGTATAAATAATCGATATACATTTCCACATCAGAGATACAAAACAATGATACCGCGTGCCTAATCAGATGATACCAGTTTTATAAAGGATCGATATGTATGATTATAAAAATGAAACCAACCCAAGATAACAGAAAAATATGAAAGTAGAACTTTGATTATTTATCTACGTAATAAAATTTATTTCAAATAACAACGTATTATATTTTGTTATTTGCCGTTTCAATGCGGTGACCTCGATCTGCTGCCGCTTCTATTGTGTGTATGGCTTTATGTTGTGTGTATCATGAGTGGGATTAGTTTAGTTTAAACATATGTATTGCTTATAATCATACAATTCCATTACATTAGTAGTATAACTATAAGTATTTACAAACACATATAAGCAAGAGGGTTGGGCCACACGTTCTGCCAACATTAGTTAACACCCGTCTCTAGTGCAAATGAAGTACACTAACAATGGCATTCATATCAAAGGTAGGTTAACTCGTTCTGAGCTGAAACATAATTAACATTATTTTTTCAATAAATATGTTTTAAGAATAGGATATAATATATTGTTAATGATTATGTTGTCATGGTGACTGTTAATGGTACGTCTTTTACTGGACATATAGTTTCTAAAATCTGTTGATGAATCATTCCCATTTAAAAACAAAGGAATACGTTTGTAAAGCTGTACTATTGTAATAAAACAACTGAAATAGTATATAATAATACTGTTCATACTTTCCTGAAGTCGCACACTTCCTTAAATCAATACGCTGAAAATATCCACCTGATCGTCTGTTATTATTCGGTTAATTAGATCTAACACAGCAGCACAATCCAAAATATGAATGAGAACTTGACAAAACTCTTGCAGGCAAAATCGATCTGGTTTAATCAAGACAATAGCACGTCCGACATAAAAGTCGTATTATTTATAAAACACTGTACGACACGCTGCTATGTGTTACATGTAGCCGACATAAACATATGTCAACGAATACACGCGTGTGTCTAGAGATTACATGAAAGCTGTACGGAGGTCAATGTATAATATTCCATACACACTGTTTAAGACACAAAGAGAAATATGCTAATTTAAAGTAAAACTAAGGGACAAAGTGCACTCGAACGTATCGATGTTATTGTCAGATGCATTTATTCGTCTTTTGTGTGTGCTATTTTAGACAGATACCCAACAGAAAGCAATCATTTTAAACTCATTTTTCATTATTTGATACAACTGTATTTCCTATGGAAAGCACACGCTAGACAGTTTAAACTTTTTTGGGCGGGCACATGTTCCTAGAATCCATTTAGCTTATTGTTACTTTATTTTACATTTATATACATATATGTACAGAAGAATTTATCTCGTTGTTTTAAATCTAATCTAAATAGAGGTGATTGTTAGTGTATTATTGGTGTTTTAACAAATTATGAGATAGTATTTAATATTAGATATTAAGTTATTTATGCGCCTCTTTCTTTTTGTAAATTATAACCTTTTTAACCTAAATTTATTCTCTTTTTTTAACATTGTAGACGATCCTTTTTTTTATTTTTATTGCATTACAAGTGAGTAAATAAATGTATACTACTTAGAAAAATATAACTTTTTAATTGCAAGAAATCATTGCATTTATTTATCTTATTTATATAATCTATTCAATATATGTGTGTACTTTGTGTATGTGTATATGTCTCTATATCTACATGTATACGTATATGTATATATGTATGCCTATATAAGTATAAGTGTATATGCGTTTTCATTGTGAATACAAATTCTTTTAAGTGTCCCATACGGATATGGTAGTTTAATTGTATTATTATTGTAACTTTTGTATGTGACACTATAATAAAATAAAAATGTCTATAATTATTCTTATAAACTTATTATTCCAATATATATGTATATAATTAGTTGTAAAATTTTGAAAAAAAATGTAATAATTATCTGTTATATGAATGCATGTGGGAATAAAAGTAATTAAATAATAGTACATGTCATAGTATTTATAATCTTTCTTTTATTTGTTATCGTCTCTGGTAATCCATTTTAGAATTACATGTGTTGTTTTATATATTTATAATTCGTTTTTATGCATGACAAATAAAAAAATACAAAAATGGAACCAGTAAATATTAGGTTGAACATGAATTTTACGTCAAAATTGAACACAATATTTACTCTGTGTAACATTTGCGCACGTATAAATCTGACCAATGCCAACGTGGAAACATACTCGTAACTGGTACGTTACCAGCATTTCAATGGGCCAATGATACCATAATTATGCTCATATTCAATTAACAATAATTACTTTGGCATACGTCACGGTGAGTAGGTATGAACACAATAATAAAACAATTAATGAGCAGTTTTCATGTTTCTTCATAGTAATGCAGTCATACAACTAGCTTGAAGAGTTCAAATAGTAACAAATACGTAACCATATTTGTCTATTTTTACTCCCAGTGTTAAATATTTTACCAGTTTTAACTATCTAACCATGCAGTAGGCTATTTCTAGCCGTGGGAAAATCACATTTAAAGTGATCATTTAAAATAAAAGTCCAACAGATACATTACTCACAGATACGTTACCAAGCTATTAATTTTTAATTCATTATTATTATCATTATTGAGGAACCGTGTTTTCAGGACATAAACTACAGATATTTGGTTATGGGTTTTTAATAAAGGCAACTGTGTAATGCGCTTGTTTTGTCCCTTTGATTGTTGGAATTTGCAGAAATATTGTGTCACACAGGAGTATGCAAGCAATATTTCTTATTTCTGTCTATATAAATCTACTCTCTGATTACATGTTACACAGAGCTTTCAGCATATCTCTTATTTCTGTCTATATTAATATACTTTATGATTACATTAACACAGAGTTATCAGCATATTTCTTATTTCTGTCTAAATAAATCTACTCTCTGATTACATGTAACACAGAGCTATCAGCATATTTCTTATTTCTGTCTATATAAATCTACTCTCTGATTACATGTAACACAGAGCTATCAGCATATTTCTTGTTTCTGTCTATATAAATCTACTCTCTGATTACATGTAACACAGAGCTATCAGCATATTTCTTATTTCTGTCTATATAAATCTACTCTCTGATTACATGAAACACAGAGCTATCAGCATGTTTCTTGACGATGTATTATAAACAGAGAGAAATAAAACGCTTGGTAAATTAAAGGTATGGACTTATAATAACTCTATGTATGGTGGCATAGTTCTGCCACCAGTTATCCACTTAACTAACGCGATAAGTTTCTAGTTAACCACTTAATTCTCGCAAAAAATAACTAATTATCTAGTTAACTAACACGATAAGTTTCTAATTACGATCAATTACATAATTAAAATAAATCACTGTTAGTGCCACTTACTGCCACCACTTATCTTGTTTACTATTGCGAAAACTATCTAGTTATCTAGCGCGATAAGTTTCCAGTTACGATAAATATTTTAACGCGAAAATAAGCCTATTAACTGATCTGCAACTGCCACCATATATCTATTTAGCTAACTGGATAACTAGAAAATGTTCGTGTTACCAGTTATTTAATATTCGGAAGACTTCGTTTTTTCGATTGGCTGTAAAGCAGCGCAGATGGTTGAGGGAAATTTAAATATAACTATGGATGTTTAATTTTATTTTAATGCTGAGACCATATAGTTTATGTGTTGTCTAGTATATTTTCTAATGATTTTAGTTAAATTAGCTTGGTTTACATTTCCATTAACCGGCGTCTGTTGGTTTGGGATATAGCTTTTTATTGTTTTGCTTAATTTCTTGTGGATTTTGTAACAACTATGAAATGTTTTGTCCTACCGGTAACGGTTGAAGGCGGTAGTGACTGAAGATAAACACTTGGTGTAAAGTTCAGCCATTGTATTCCAATTTGTATATTCAATAAACGTAATGATACAACATAAACATCCGTTTAGTAAATATACTTTCATACAATCAAGTGTAACAGGAACATACACTTGTACATCGCATTTCCGCAGATATACACTATAGTAGTATAGTACAGAGTTGCATAGTCACTGATATTTAACATATTTGTCTGAAGTTGTAATTGTTCCTGTTTAAAGCTAAAATGATAAAAATGTTAGTTAGAAGTTCTGATTAAGCATAATGCACGTTTGCAAAATCCACGCGTCGCGCCTTTCGGCCGAAACCGCTGGGAAGGGCCGATTTTAATGTTTGATAACTTGTGGCCCAACCCTTTTGCTACCACAAGTATATGAAAAAGCAATAAAATATGTTTAAAGTAAAAGTAAAGTACCGCTGTATTACTTAAGAACTTCATTGTGAATGTTGAAATTCGAAAACTAAAGAATGAAACTAAGGTACGCTGCGACTATATCCTAACCCGTTAACTCATATTTCATAACTAAAAAGTGTTTAATGAACTTTACCATCTTAACTGGAAAATTATCGCGTTAGTTATCTAGATAACTAGATTTTTTCGCGATAGTTAACTAGATAAGTGGTGGCAGAAATGGGCACTAACATACATTTATTTTTGTTAAGATATTTATCTCAACTAGAAACTTATCGTGTTAGTTAACAAGATAACTAGATATTTTTCGCAAAAATATGCGGTTAACTAGAACCTTATCGCGTTAGTTAAGTATAAACTTAACTAACGCGATAAGTTTCTAGTTTCTTAGTTATTTAAAGAAACACTTTGTAATGGCATTTTTTTTAAAGGGACACTGTCAAAATTTTTTGAAATTTTAAAGGGACACTTTGTGAATGTTGAAAATGTTAAATCATTTTAATTATTTTTTTTTCTTCCTTTAAAAAATGGTTAGTGAATAGATTATGTGTATTAATAATAGATAAGGATCTGCCTCCACCAAAGGTTCAAATGAATTCCTGTTTGGGACGGGATTTATCAAGTATATCGGGTATATGTCGCAAGATAGCCGAACGAATGTTAGACTTGCGCGACAAAGTCGGTAATATAACACCAGAGCATTTCGCAAGTTTAAAATTACGCGGGGGGGGGGGGGGGGAATTCTTAATGGAAAGGTTTAATTATAAACCTTACACGCCTCTGTCTAAGTCGACAACTGATCACAGTATGTCAGACCATCAATCTCAAGGCCAAGCGCCTTATATCCAAGACCACGACAAATTAGAAGAAAGGAATCGACGTGAGGCTGAATTCTTTTGGCGGACAGAGGGTGTTATAGCATCAAGGCAGCAAGACAAACCAAGACGGTTGAGGTCTGATGAAATATACCTGCCACCTTCCGATATTAGATATTCAGCCAGACCTGTAAGGTCGCGACCTTTGGAGTATGAAGGCCCACCTGCACCAATTGTGTCGCGACAAATGGCACCCTCTCATCAACACCCCACCAATTATGGACCTAGTCGCTTAATGACAGATCCAGCAATGGAAATGCCGACGTCTTACCAATATCCCACAAATTATGGACAGAGTCGCCCAATGACAGATCCAGTAAGGGAAATGGGGTATGATGAACGCACCTTATTGGGGATCGGATGGCGACCAAGCCATGACCATGAACCCAACCAATACCTACTATGGAACTAGTCAACAAACAACAGATCCTGCATGGGTTTAGCACCCACCTTGGGAGACACCAGAAGTACACCCAGCTGCATCTCAGAAGTATGCAACCACGTTACACCCAGGCACTGCATACCAGCAAGGGCCGGGGATTTATGAGCAACTGGCACCTCCAGGCCGTACTTATGCAGTACCATATACCCACATGCCTGACCAACCAATTCCAATGGGGCCAGCAAGAATGGCAAGGGACAGGTATCTTTGACTAAGAATATCTCCTTTGATGGAAAAGGGGACTGGCAGTTGTTTGTCACGAAATTCAATTCGTACACCAATGGGCAAAAAAACATCTGTGCTGGTGTTTAGATGGCAATGCCAGCGAATTATATGCAAGATTGGTAGAGAGGGAACCGGGTCTTGACTTTTTTTTAAATTTTAGATAAATTTGAAAAAAAAAGGTTTGACATAAAAGACCTTCCCGAAACAGCCCAAATGTACTTCTCTTATGCTGTACAATCACAGAAAGAGACATTGGTGGAATGGGCAGATAGAGTTGTGACTTTAGCAATGAGAGCTTATCCAGGACATGACTGATGGGATGATGTACAAACAGTTCGTTCTCAAATTCTGTCAAGGATGTCTGGATAAAGAAGCAGGTAATTATGCTCTAAATTTAAGACCCAAATCAATAGAAAAGGTTATTGAAAAAGTTCGATGGCATCAACATACAGACTGCATAATGTATGCACGATCTAAAAGAGATGTCAAGTCGGTATATTCCGTAGGTAGACGTTGAGGAAGACGTCTACGAGGATTTTATGCCATCTGCTAAAGCTGTATATCGGCAAGCGCGCCCACCAAAGGCAAAAGGACCGGGCGAAGAAGGGGAAAAGTCCAAATAGAGGACAAAGAGTTAACCAATAGAGTGCAGAGCTTAGAAAACAAGATTGAGCAGCTCACTGATGGATTTATGAAGCTCACGGCGGGTGTGGAAAGATTGAAAACAACCTTCAAATACCGGCGCCAATCTCCCTCGAGGTTCCCAAATAGAGGCAGGAAAAGTGCAAAATGATACGGATGTGGAGAAATTGGGCACTTCAAACATGAATGCCCGACAGCACTGTAAACTGAGAAAAGGAAAGTGTCGTTTGTGTCAGAGGACACAGAGTCTTTAAACGACGAGGGGTCGGACTGTAAGGCCCGCCTTCGATCCAAAATGAGAAAAGGGGTCTAAAGCAAGGTGTCGAAGCACATGCAGTGCCACAAGTAGTGGACGATAGGCACTTCTACGACGATATCTTGCAAGACTTAAAGTCAATACTTGTTCAGGACAAGGTAGAGAAGATCCACCCTGACAATACAACGTCCGGTCAAGAGTTGATATTGATCGAGACGAACAACCAGCTCACGTCGGATGCTGACAGAGAAACCTGCAAAGATGTAGAGAGAGCGGTAATCCTAAACCCGATAAGGCGAATACTCCTGTTGAAGATCATAATACCTACAGAAATTCAAGGGACATGGAATTGATAACCATTGATCAATTAAGATCATGTTCAGTTCTGAGAGTGCCCATGCGTATAGAGAACCTCGAACTTAAGGCAGTGGTTGACACAGCAGCTCAGGTAACCATAATTTCGGATAGGGTTAACAAAAGGTAAACCGGACAATGGCCAGTCGTGCGAAGAATTATGCTTCAAACTGCGGGCTGAGAGATGAAGATCTCCAGTTCTGTTATAGGGCCAATACCTTTCCGTCTTGGGAACTCCTGGTACAGAGAAACGGTGTATGTAGCTCCGATAGAGGATGATATGCTCCTGGGCCTAGACTTTATAAAGGCTTACGGCATTACTATCAACCTAGAAACTACGGAGCTGAGCGTTGGATCGGCAGTGATCTCCATGGAGATACAGTGCCAAAGGAAGGACACAGCTATCGAAAGTGACGGTCTGCCAGAAAACAATGGTGGCTCCTAAGACTGTGAAATTGGTGAAATACGAGACTAAATGCAGTATGGCACAGTTCATGGTAGAACCATCGTACAAAGTACAAGCAATAGTACCGCACAGTTTGCACAAAGGGGGAGGGGGGGGGGGGGGGGGGTAGCGAATATATCACTTCTGATCGAAATTTAGTTTTGGAGAGTCGTCAGACAATAGGCAAAGCTCAGGAGGTAACAGTTGCCTTACCAGCTATCAATCCGTAAAAACACCAGACAACGACCATGCAGTACCGGTAACTGTTAACACCGTAAAAGCTAAACCATTCCCCTCACACATACAGGATTTGCTCGATCGGTCATCAATCAATGTTAGCAAAAAGGAGTCTGAACAGCTAAAAGATCTGCTAGATGAATATGAAGATGTCTTTGCCAAGGATCAATTTGACCTAGGATCATTTACTGAGATTGAGCATTCAATAGACACAGGACAAACAAAGCCAGTAAAACAGCGTATTAGACGGACACCATTGGCATATGTCGAGGAAGAAAAAGCACACCTGAACAAAATGCTGAAAACCAAAGTCATTCAACCATCTGTATCTGAATGGGCTTCTGCACCAGTCCTTATAAGGAAGCGAGACGGGTCAGTGAGATGGTGCGTCGACTATAGGGGTTTGAACGCAGTCACTGTTAAAGACGTGTTCCCCCTTCCCTTAGTGGAAGAGTGTATGGACACCCTCGCTGGAAATACTTTATTTTCGAAATTGTATGCTAATTCTGCTCACTGGCAAGTTTGAGTTAAAGAATCTGACCGTAAAAAGACGGCTTTTACAACCAAATATGGATTATTTGAGTGTGTCCGAATGGCTTTTGGATTATGCAATGCTTCGGCAACGTACTGCCGGGTAATGAACCTGTTATTACGGGGATTGAACTGGAATAAGTACTGGCTTTCCTGGACGATATATTGGTACTGGGAAAGAATTTCGAGGACCACCTCAAAAACTTAAAGGAGGTTCTCCTACGGGCTGAAACTCAAATCAAAGAAGTGCGAACTATTCCAGAAACGAGTAGAATTCTTGAGCAGATGGGTTGGGCCAGACGGATTACAACTAGGTGAGGGACATATAAAAGCAGTGACAGATTGGCCGGTTCCTCAAAATATCAGAAATGTTGAACAATTTCTAGGTCTTGAAAACTATCACCGTATGTTTCTCAAGGACTTTGCTAAACTTGCAGTCCCCCTGTACAAAATAACTGGAAAGAAAACATTTGAAAGGAGAGAGGCTTTTGTAAACATTAAAAAGGCTTTGACTTCGGCTCAAATTCTAACCTTGCCAAACAATAAAGACCCATTTTTTTGGGAAACGGACGCATCAGATTCCGCCACTGAATTCCAATGGGCACCCCGTCTAGTTATTTCTGCATACAAAAATAGAATTGTTAGCAAAATGAAATAAATTGTATATTTACAGTGGACTGGGAGTTTGTACTAATTTTTATTGTTTAATTATGAAAAGGCAGTAGTTGCAGTCTTGCCAAGAGGTCAGTTTACAGTTAATTTCGGTTGTTTTCGGTTGTCGTCGCATTAAATTCTGCGTCGAATCATTGAATTTGGCGAAGTTTTTGCTTGTACTGCATTATCTATTGGGTCTGTGTTGCCCTTTTTATATTGGATTTGATGTGTAGACAGGGTAATGGAGTACTTTAGCACGAAAATAGCTTGAATTGTTTGCTTTTGTGGCTGCCATATCATTCTGATATTGAACTTTTATCTAAAATATGTTATGATTAATAAGTTTTGTTCCGCAATATAATTTCTTTGTAATGAAAATGTCTGTTTTTCTTCCTATTTTCAGACACCTTTTCATTTTACCATGTAGATGTGAAAGTTTCAGACCTTTTTAGACACAATTGGTCAAGTTATCATGAAATTTAGACTGTATGGTTGTGAATTCTTGCTTTTTTACCAAAAATAGCAGCATTTTGACTGAAACCATGTGTCACTAAAACTTATTTTATTTCAGAACTAGTTCAGATATGGGGTTGCAGATAGCTTTATTGAACTTGTATTGAGTATTGTTACATAATATGTAAATGTAGAATCTTAAAATTAAAAAGAAAGTCCTCTTAACTAAATCTGACAGATCTGCTTGTTGTAGTGTTGAGGGATGGTGATTTCTTTAAATAGAAGGTATTAAACTATAATTTGGACATGTTATGAATAGATGAACACAATCTGAGTTTTTAAACATTATAATATGACTGATGGTGCAGATTTGATTTTTTCTTCGTAATCAAAATGTCTGCTTTAATTCCTATTTTCAGACATCTTTTCATTTTACCATGTAGTTGTGAAAGTTTCAGACATTTTAGACACAATTGGTCAAGTTATCATGAAATTTAGACTGTATGATTGTGAATTCTTGTTTTTTTTACAAGAAATAGCTGCATTTTGACTGAAACCATGTGTCACTAAAACTTATTTTATTTCAGAACTAGTTCAGATATGGGGATGCATTTCGCTTTATTGAACTTGTATTGAGTATTGTTACATAATGTGTAAATGTAGAATCTTAAAATTAAAAAAAAGTCCTCTTAACTGAAACTGACAGATCTGCATGTTGTAGTGTTGAGGGATGCTGATTTCTTTAAATAGAATGAATTAAACTATAATTTGGACATGTTATGAATAGTTGAACACAATCTGAGTTTTTAAACATTTTAATATGACTGATGGTGCAGATTTGAATTTTTCTTTTCATGCATTTATGATAGAGATTACACTCTTTGATCAAACTTTGTATATGTCAAGTTCTTGATATTCATATTATCCATGTATGATTTAGTATTCTGTTAAATGTTGAAATGAAATAAGAGAAATGCTGCTATTTCTTGTAAAAAAGCAAGAATTCATAACCATACAGTCTAAATTTCATGATAACTTGACCAATTGTGTCTTTTACAACTACATGGTAAAATGAAAAGTTGTCTGAAAATAGGAAGAAAAACAGACATATTGATTACAAAGAAATGATATTGTGGAACAAAACTTATTAAACATAACATATTTTATATAAAATTTCAATATCAGAATGATATGGCAGCCACAAAAGCAAACAATTCAAACTATTTTCATGCTAAAATACTTCATTACTCTGTCTACACATCAAATCCAATATAAAAAGGGCAACGCTGGCCCATTAGAAAATGCATACATGACATTCAATGTAAAATTCTGCAAATCTATAACATTTTCTATAAAAATGGAGAACATGCAAAAACTTCACCAAATGCAATGATTCCACGCACAATTTAATGAGAAGACAACCGAAAACAACTGAAGTTAACTGTAAACTGGCCTCTTGGCAATATTGCAACTACTGCCTTTTCATAATTAAATAATAAAGATTAGTACAAACTCCCAGTCCACTGTAAATATGCAATTTATTTCATTTTGCAAACAATTCTACTTTTGTATGCAGAAATAAGTGGGTAGGGTAATAAATTAATGAAAAAATCAGCTTAAATTCACAATCTGAGCAATAAGCATGCCAATTTTTATTCAGAGTGATCTACCAGATATTTCAACCAGAATTAATGGGTTGGTAGCTCTACAGAAATATGGCAAAACCACACATGTTGGAGAGAGTGTCACAAATGGGATCTGTCTGTGAGGACAGGTGTTCATGAAATATGAGACTGGACACTGCTCATAAACCTAAACTTAGGGCAAGGAATCACCAAAATGACCATCTACAGAGCAAATCAGCATTCTGCCATACATTCGACATGATGTATCTCTCATTTTGTTTCAATATTTAACAGAATACTAAATCAAACATGGATAATATGAATATCAAGAACTTGACATATACAAAGTTTGATCAATGCGTGTCATCTCTATCATAAATGCATGAAAAGAAAAATTCAAATCTGCACCATCAGTTATATTATAATGTTTAAAAACTCAGATTGTGTTCAACTATTTATAACATGTCCAAATTATAGTTTAATACCTTCTATTTAAAGAAATCACCATCCCTCAACACTACAACAAGCAGATCTGTCAGATTTAGTTAAGAGGACTTTTTTTTTAATTTTAAGATTCTACATTTACATATTATGTAACAATACGCAATACAAGTTCAATAAAGCTATCTGCAACCCCATATCTGAACTAGTTCTGAAATAAAATAAGTTTTAGTGACACATGGTTTCAGTCAAAATGCTGCTATTTTTGGTAAAAAAGCAAGAGTTCACAACAATACAGTTTAAATTTCATGATAACTTGACCAATTGTGTCTAAAAAGGTCTGAAACTTTCACAACTACGTGGTAAAATGAAAAGGTGTCTGAAAATAGGAAGAAAAACAGACATTTTGATTACAAAGAAATGAAATTATGGAACAAACTTTATTATACATAACATATTTTAGATAAAATTTCAATATCAGAATGATATGGTAGCCACAAAAGCAAACAATTCAAGCTATTTTCATACTAAAGTACTCCATTACACTGTCTACACATCAAATCCAATATAAAAAGGGCAACACAGGCCCAATTAGACAAAAAATATAGACCATGTATGATTATAAACTGCAGTCCAAGGAAAATATAATTTTCGAATGTAAGGCAGTCAGAAAGAGTAAGCATAAGTTAGTAGAATTTTGTCCATGCAGCAGCAAACATTATAAAAAAATATACATTTTTAAAAGAGAATAATTTCATTAAAAAATAAAACAGACATTTCTTTTTTTTTCACCATTTCTAAGCCATCTTTTTTCATGTTGTTCGCAATATAATATCAACTACCATAGTATGCCGCCGCACCATGTGTATCAATACAATTGTTTCTTATCATCAAGCTATTTTGCCATATTTGGCCAGGTCATCCTCAAAGAATGTTTGATTGCTGTGTCTCGACTCAGTATTTTAAAGAAAAATGGACAGATATCATGAAAAAATAAAAAGTTAACGCTTTGAAAGGCAATAAAAAGTTTAAGTAGCTGCAATATTTAGCAAGTAGGTAGGAGCACAACAAACACATGCCCCACTTGTTTTATTTTGATGCCAGAGTGCATCCCTCCATTACTGAGAGCACTTCCGTGCTAAAGATCACGTACCTGTCACATGTGAAGTTGTTGATTCAAGTCAAGCTATATAAATACAATTTATTAGAGTTAACCAATTTCCCCTGAAAGGTTCTACTCAGACTTATGTTACTTTTTGGAATAAACAGGAGACCTTATGATACCTTTTTATGTTTTTGTTCATTATTGCACCAAGAGTAAAGCTTGCATTGTCACTGCAAGGCATTGCTCAGCCATTATCAACTTCCACATGCACACTTTTTCCCCAATGCCATTAACCCTTGCCCGGCGCTGTTATCAAAATTAGGATTCTGGGAAGTGATAATGGCCTGCCTAAATGAATTCTGAGTAGTGATAACAGTTACGCCCTGCTCATCGGAATTATGCAAGGAATGTGAATATATGCCCAATGCAACAGTGATAATAGAAAAAAATTACTATAGATATACTATATTTAGACTTTTAGTACCATGCCTAATAATGTTGTTAAAATACCTTCCCCTGATAGTGCTGTACAATCCTATAGCCAGATGTTCTGAACAAGTAGAAAACTGTACAAGTCACTGGCCAAGTAGAAATTTGTACAAGTCACCATTTACAAAAGTTTAATCTCTTTAATAACTTTAATTGGTACACATACACATGGGGATTAATTACCACCCACCAGTTAATCACTACTCTGGATCAATTATCATTCAATTATCTCCAGGCAGTATTCGATAAGATGTCCAAAAATACATAACTGTTTTGATGGCAGCATAATCAGTATAAGCTGGTTAGCCCCATTAGCTCAGTCGGTAAATCACAAAACTTCTAGCATCGAGGTTGTGGGTTACATCCCCAGGGCTGGCCAATTAAAAACAGTCGTTCCGATGGGTATTTAAATCGAGGATCCATGTGGCAGTGCTATACACTGAGCACACTGAAGAACCAGAAGAAACACAGTTGGTTTCAATCTGTAACCTGCACTATCCCCTTGGAACCTAAAAAGATCAACACTCTTCTCGGGTAATCGCCAATATGGGATGTTTATGTCGGTAAAAGTAGGTAAGCTACTTTCGCGCCAAACACCATGACAACTACAGATATTAAAAAATGTGTTGATGTTTACAAGGACTTGTATAGAAGGATAGGAAATGATTGCATCTCCTGACTAAATGTTGATAAAATAGCACACGAAGGATAACTTATTTGGCATGAGCGTTCACAAAATCTCACCTAGTTGCCTTTCCATCTCTATATAATTCCTTGATGTTTATGTCCATAAATTTTATGTTAGAAACTTTCGCAGCACACACTATGATAAATACAGATATTTAAACATATGGTAGATGTTTATGTCTGTAAAACTACAGATATAAAAAAAATTGGTTGCAGTTTATGTTCTCTCAACACACTTTGAGTTTGGGTTCGACTGTAGCTTCAATTTCACATGCTGTGGCCCACGGGTGATGGTGGTTTCATCAACCTACCAGTTCATCTACTTTAATTTTGTGTTAAAAACAGGAAATGGATTCGTCAAACTTAATTTAATATAGTGTTATGTGGCACGCCAAATATACAGCAAGAACACTGACAATTGTGGATAGGTGAGAACCAGTTATGGTTTGTTGAACTAACCAGGGCTATAATTATGTAATTGAAAAGTATTAATGAGTAAAAAATATTGAGCATTAGTTTATTTTAATTTAATTAAAACAATTTTAGGCAAAACACTAAGCAATATCATATATATCACCAACATTGCCGATGAAACAATCAACCACATGGATACTATTTGTAAATATTGCCAATTGTGCAGGAAATTGAATACCATACCCAATGTAGTGAATGTACAATGGTCACTTACAACAGTCTTGCTGTTAATCTAGCTTTAACAGTGATGTAGTTAAAGTGCACTGACTGTATTGGAAGTTGAGTAACGATGTAGTGTTAGGGGAGTGTTAGTAAGTGGATGGGTGACCGGTTACTTTAATGGCAACGAAGATAAACTTTCGAACCTGTGCCTTCACGAATCTTTCTTTCTTTGGAATGGGATGGGATATGGCAATGAACTGCTGAAAGCCACAGGCTGTGCTGTTGGGTATAAGCCCTAGAGCTGTAGAGGTAAAGAGTGGAAGAGTGTAATGAGTGTACATATAGGTCACTAACAACAGTCTTTTCTGTTAAGCTAGCTTTTACAGCGACATGGTTAAGCAACGATGTACAAGGTAAGTACTTGGATGGTTGACCGATGTCACTTTAGTGATATTCATAATTCTCGGAAGTGATCGAATTCAGGTCATGATCGAAAATACGTTACGGAACCATACAATTGTAAACATCAAACAATTGTTCATTTATTTTCTACTCTTGCAAGATGGACATGGTTATTTTGAGATCCATTTCTAGGACAATAAAGATACGATACTACGCAACAGTTATCTATACAACTATATTTACCTTTGATAACACCAGCGAAATATAAACAGCAATCGGAATACTTTTCATTTTACCCGCAATTGCTTTGACCGAAACTTTGCGAAACATATTTACTGCAGAGCAATGATTTGTCGTCTGGTTTGGTATTTTAATTATCAACTAAAGCTAAGAATTTTATTTATCAAAAAAGTTTAATTATTTTAATATTATTATTACAGTTATTCTTTTGAAACAATATTTTGTTAGTTTTATCTTATTTGGAATAATAGACACGAGGAAACGTATGGGTTAAAGGTCGTCGTGGTTTTTTTTAAAGGTAGAGGCTAAATAATATGAACTAAGGCATTGCCTCTCTTGGGGTCGAACTTCAATTTTATAAGTATAGTAAACAAACAAATACTAAATACACTTTATAGTACATGTATTATTTGTTTAGGATAACATTGCAGATGTTTCCATTATATATTTAATATGTATTATGTTTATCATAAATAAATCACTTATTATATGATTGAAACTTTATTCAAGAAACTATATCTCTAATTCCTTGGTTTGCAAAACAAAATCAAACGTTATAAGCATCATAAATGGTAGTGCGACATATTGCACATCTCTAGGACCCTTTTAAAGTTTTTTTTTATTTTGCGTCTCCCGAGTTATGGACAGCAGAAAGGATATCCAAATAATAAAGAAGCCGTCCATTCACGCCTTATTTAATCAAGCTACATAAATGGATGCTGGTCACAAAATACCTTTTGACGTGGGTTTTTCTTCGGTTATAAACGTTTCTTGCATAATATAAATGTCACAGTGTGTACCTAAACTGTTAGGAGAGAAACATATGTCAACTGTCTGGTTAGCTCAGTCGGTAGAGCACTTGACCTGTAAGTGATAGGTCCCAAGTTCGAGTCTGCAATGGCTGCATATTTTTCTTGCCTTATTACATAAACATAATACATGTCTATACTATAGTTTACACAGAGCAGATAGCCAGTATGTATTTTTACTGGAGTTTCAAAACAATTTCAAAACAGACCTAGAAGACAAAGGAACCAATCACAGTGCAGCCACCGTCCTTTTGTAAGTAACCTTAAATTTCTCACAAAATGTTTTTAGACTACCAGAGTGAAGATTGATCCGGCAACTTCGGCAGTGAGAATAAATGGTTATTTAAAAACAACACTATGGACAACTCTGCCACAGAAGGAACCATTTGTATAATTCAAAACACCAGACATTCATACTGTTTTCAAGCATAAAGAGAGTTCTTGCAGTTTAAATGTTAAAATATGACTTAACCAAATGTATATTTCTGGACAAAAGTTGGAAACGTCTAGGACACAGGACTAGACTAAAATTTAAGAGAAGTCTCTAGTCATGGCAGTAATTTGAACCTCCATCTCCCATGTACCAAGAAAAAACAACAGCATTGTGCATGACTGCATACATAAACCAACATATTTACTTAAGTTCCCAAATTAGCAGCTGAGGCATCCAAATATATATGAAATATACAATCTGGACATAGGCTCCCTTCAGTTCTTGTCCAGACACTTCTACCATCTGGTTGTAATACTAAACAAGACAAACAAAATAGACAAAAAATATAGACCATGTATGATTATAAACTGCAGTCCACGGAAAATATACTTTTCGAATGTAAGGCAGTCAGAAAGAGTAAGCATAAGTTAGTAGCATTTTGTCCATGCAGCAGCAAACATTATAAAAAAATATACATTTTTAAAAGAGAATAATTTCATTAAAAAATAAAACAGACATTACTTTTTTCACCATATCTAAGCCATCTCTTTTCATGTTGTTCGCAACTGCTGGGATTTGAACCCAGAACTTCTACAAAAGTGTAGATGTGTTTGCCAGTTACACCACAGAAGCATATCATGTTGTACTAAGATAATGGTCTTAAATATTTACCAAATCAAATTATGTAAATTAATAGAAATTAATATTTAAAATAGCCCAAATTTCTATTAATAAAATGCACTCTTGTAACACAGCACTACATATTTGTTTTCTAATACTATATACATGTAGTATAATAACAAATTTTGTGAAATTAAAAATCAGATCGACTTCTCCTTTTTTATGGGGGAAAATGCTTCAACAATCTGGAAGCTAGTCTTTAATCGAAATATACAGGTATTGATTTCAAGTCAGGTTGAAACATCTAAAGCATCAGCTGTGTGTTTTATGGTATTTTTTACATAAATATATGTACTTTATAAAATTGTTAAATTTTGATATCTCGGTCCCAAATAAATACCCCCACTTTGTAAAATGAATCGCACCTTCGGAGTTTATTCGTGTTATACGTTAAGTCTATAATGTATCTGACTGTCAATTCAAGGGTTGTGAGATCCAATTGATGGTACTTGCAGGTAAAATTTTAATATGTCAAATAAGGGCAATAATTTGCATTTTATTCATGCAAGAGTTATCTAACTTATTCATTGTAGTATGTTTTATGACTGGGAAGTCTTGTGTTAAGTTTAAATCAAATCAAATACATTGAGTGGTTGATGAAGTATGGACAAGATAGTACTTGCAAGCAAAACTAACCAGAATTTTTAAGTCAAACAAGGGCAATAATTTGCATTATATTAATCCAAGAGTTATCTAACTTAGTTATCATAGTATGTTTGATGACTGCGAAGTGTTTTGTTAAGTTTCAAGTGAATACATGCAATGGATATTAAGATTGGGACTTGCACACAAAACTTCAACCAAGGTGGGACGCCGACATCCGGGTGAGCAGAATAGCTCTCTTTATTCTTCTAAAAGTTGAGCTAAAAACAATTTATAAATTGTTTCAGGTAACAAAGACAACTCCGTCAGAATTTACAATGTATTTACCAAAACTCTAATGAAAAGAAAGCAAAAGGCCAACTAACAATAAATGTATGTTATAAGTACTGTTCTCTGATTGAAATAATTACATCATGACATGAACAGGGAGGTTACCGACTTATATTTATATAATTATATGAATACATACATCGCTGGAAACCGTAATTTATAATGTGTTTTTAAACAAGAGGCCCATGGGCCTTATCAGTCATCTGATTATCCAAAAAACATTCACATAAATCTATTCAGTCGTAAGAAATAACTTTTTGTCAATTTCTCTTATATAGATTTAGAAAAGTAGGCCTCACTCCAAGGGCAAAACTGTGTGACCCAGGGACATGCAATTCACAATTTTTATAAATGACTCATATATGTTCATAATCATGCATGCTCACTATTTGTTTCCCAGTGCTTCTCCTATATTGAGAAAAAGATTTTCAAAGTTTACCTTACTATGACCGTTTTCACAAATTTGATTCATCCGTGTGTACCAAAGCTGCATACAATATATCATTACAATTACGGTTACGGTTTGAGAAGAACTCAAAAAAGTAAATTGTTACGGCGCATGATGATGGACAAAAGGGCCATTAAGACAAAGTCTCAAGTGACCTAAAAAGACCGACTGAGATTAAAGTTGAGGGCATAATGGTAGACTGAATGCATTTAAAGGGTCTCTGTGGCCGAATGGTATAAGGCAACATCTCAAGATCACTTACTTCTCGTAGGTTTAATCTTGCTCCAAAAACTGTATGTGAGAAAGTTTCCAGTTACTTGCGGAAGGACAGTAGTTCAGTAGTAGACAGTTCCTCCGCCAGCAAAACTGGATAAGCCATATATAACCTGAAATGTGTTAAAAATGGCGTTGAACCCGATTAAAAAAAAAGAATGCATTTAAATCACTGTTCTCATTAATTAAAGTTTTATAACTATTATATCAACTACCAGTACTATAATATGCCGACGCACCATGTGTATCAATACAATTGTTTGTTATCATCAAGATTGACCAAGCTATTTCGCCATATTTGGCCAGGTCATCCTAAAAGAATGTTTGATTGCTGTGTCTCGACTCAGTATTTTAAAGAAAAATGGACAGATATCATGAAAAAATAAAAAGTTAACGCTTTGAAAGGCAATAAAAAGTTTAAGTAGCTGCAATTTTTAGCGAGTAAGAAGGAGCACAGCAAACACATGCCCCACTTGTTTTATTTTGATGCCAGAGTGAACCCTCCATTACTGAGAGCACTTCCGTGCTAAAGATCAGGTACCTGTCACATGTGAAGTTGTTGGTTCAAGTCAAGCTATATACATACAATTTATTAGAGTTAACCAATTTCCCCTGAAAGGTTCTACTCAGACTTATGATGTTACTTTTTGGAATATACAGAAGACCTTACGATACCTTTTATGTTTTTGTTCATTATTACACCTAGAGTACAGCTTGCATTGTCACTACAAGGCACTGTTCACCCATTATCAACTTCCACATGCACAATTTTTCCCCAATGCCATTAACCCTTGCCCGGCGCTGTTATCAAAATTAGGATTCTGGGTAGTGATAATGCCCTGCCTAAATGAATTCTGAGTAGTGATAACGGTTACGCCCTGCTCATCGGAATTATGCAAGGAATGTGAATATATGCCAAATGTAACAGTGATAATAGACAAAATTTATTATAGATATACTATATTTAGACTTTTAGTACCATGCCTGATAATGTTGTTAAAATACCTTCCTCTGAGCAATCCTATAGCCAGATGTTCTGAACAAGTAGAAAATTGTACAAGTCACTGGCCAAGTAGAAATTTGTACAAGTCACCATTTACAAAAGTTTAGTCTCTTTAATTACTTTAATTGGTACACATACACATGGGGATTAATTACCACCCACCAGTTAATCACTACTCTGGATCAATTATCTCTAGGTGGTATTCAATAATATGTCCAAAAATACATAGCTGTAACTGTTTTGATGGCAGCATAACCAGTATAAGCTGGTTAGCCCTATAAGCTCAGTCAGTAAATCATAAAACTTCTAGAATTGAGGTTGTGGGTTAGATCCCCGGGGCTGACCAATTAAAAACAGTCGTTCTGATGGGTATTTAAATCAAGGATCCATGTGGCAGTGCTATACACTGAGCACACTGAAGAACCTGAAGAAACATACAGTTGGTTTCAATCTGTAACCTGCACTATCCCCCTGGAACCTAAAAAGATCAACACTCTTCTCGGGTAGTCGCCAATATGGGATGTTTATGTTCATAAAAGTAGGTAAGCTACTTTCGCGCAAAACACCATGACAACTACAGATATTAAAAAAAGTGTTGATGTTTACAAGGACTTGTATAGAAGGATAGGAAACTTGCATCTCCTGACTAAATGTTGATAAAATAGCACACAAAGGATTACTAAATTTGGCACGAGCATTCACAAAATCTCACCTAGTTGCCTTTCCATCTCTATATAATTCCTTGATGTTTATGTCTATAAATTTTAGGTTAGCAACTTTCACAGCACACACTATGACAAATACAGATATTTAAACATATGGTAGATGTTTATGTTTGTAAACTGTTGAGTTAGCGACTTTAGTGCCACACACCATGATAACTACGGATAAAAAAAAATTGGTTGCAGTTTATGTTCTCTCAACACACTGTGAGTTTGGGTCCGACTGTAATTTCAATTTCACATGCTTTGGCCCACGGGTGTTGGTGGTTTCATCAACCTATCAGTTCATCTACTTTAATTTTGTGTTAAAAACAGGAAGTGGTTTTGTCAACCTTAATTTAGTATAGTGTTATGTGGCACGCAAAAATATACAGCAAGAACACTGACAATTGTGGATAGGTGAGAACCAGTTATGGTCTGTTGAACTAACTAGGGCTATAAATATGTAATTGAAAAGAATTAATGAGTAATAAAATATTTAGCATTAATTAAAACAATTTTAGGCAAAACACTGATCAATATCATTATATATCACCAACATTGCCGATGAAACAATCAACCATGTGGATACTTTTTGTAAATATTGCCAATTGTGCAGGAAATTGAATACCATACCCAATGTAGTGAATGTACATTGGTCACTTGCAACAGTCTTGCTGTTAAGCTGCAGAGGTGCACATTTTGTGCCATATCTAGTTAAAGTACACTGACTGTATTGGAAGTTGAGCAACGATGTACAGTGTTAGGGGAGTGTTAGTACTTGGATGGGTGACCGATTTTACTTTAATGGCAACGAGGATAAACTTTCGAACCTGTGCCTGCACGAATCTCTATTTCTTTGGAATGCGATGGGATATGGCAAGAACTGCTGAAAGCCACTGGCTGTGCTGTTGGGTATAAGCCCTAAAGGTCAAGCGGGGAAGAGTGTAGTGAGTGTACATATAGGTCACTAACAACAGTCTTTTCTGTGAAGCTAGCTTTTACAGCGACATGGTTAAGCAACGATGTACAAGATAAGCACTTGGATGGTTGACCGATGTCACTTTAGCGATATTCATAATTCTCGGAAGTGATCGAATTCAGGTCATGATCGAAAATACGTTACGGCACCATACAATTGTAAACATCAAACAATTGTTCATTTATTTTCTACTCTCGCATAATGGACATGATTATTTTGAGAGCCATTTCCAGGACAAAAATGATACGATACTACGCAACAATTATCTATACACGTATATTTACCTTTGATAACACCAGCTAACTGTTGAAAACGCAAAAAAAAAAATATAAAACAGCAATCGGAGTACTTTTCATTTTACCCGCAATTACTTTGACCGAAACATTGCGAAACATATTTACTGCAGAGCGATGACTTTGTCGTCTGGTTTGGTATTTTAATTATCAACTAAAGCTTAGAATTTTATTTATCAAAAAAGTTTAATTATTTTAATATTATTATTACAGTAATTTGTTTTTAAACAAGATTTTGTTAGTTTTATTTTATTTGGAATAATAGTCACGAGGCAACGTATGGGTTAAAGGTCGTCGTGTTTTTTTTTAAAACCGAGTTCTAGATGTCGCTCGAGTGATACCGTAACGGGTTCATAAACGAACTTGCCTTTTGGGCGATTTCGGTTTCGACCCCTATCAAGAAGGTTTCCTGTCAATGCGCATGATCAACTTGGAACATTCGGAATACTCGGATTTTTCTATTTACCGCTAAAATCCAAGATTGACAGTAAACATGAAATGAAATGTTAATGCTTTTGGTAATAACAATGTCTTTTATATGGAATTAGTGGTTGGATGTAAACGCCGGTACGTGTGATAATCTTAGTTTATGTTTTGTTTAAGTCGAACATGTACATGTAAACGAGAGTTTATTTTTAACTTATTAATTTTACTACGCTACTATTGTGAAACTTGATATTAGACAAATCGCGCTCGAAGTGTTCCTTGGTAGAACCAGTACTAAGCATATGCGGAAAACGCGTCGTATTCAAGGACACCACATATAGTCGTGGCGGAGGATCTAACTTCAGCCCCACCCCACCCCATCGAACATGGATTCAGTGCTCTAATACAACTAACCCTCCCCCCACCCACACACAACAAACACACCAAGTGTTTAGTATGATAACCTTAGTTTTGAATTGCATGTCAATAAATCAATGTATGGTCTGGTTGATAATTTAATAAAGAATATTATACTAAGGGTGTGTGTACATCCAACCATAGCAGGACCTGGTTCAATATCTTGGTTGGTAAATAAGCTCATAAATAAGGTGTTTATGCACAGCTTTTTAATTATTTTGATATTCGATTTGTTGTCTCCAGAGAAGCAAAATAAAAAAATCTTTACAAGGCTTCTAAGAAATTTCAATATGTCGCACTAAGTGGGTAATGTGTCACACTTTCAATCAAGGGGTCAAGAGTTTGAATCATTATATAGCCAACTGTGCTGGTGGGATTAAACCCGCAATGTCAGGCATGAGCAGCCATTACTCTATCCATTTGACTTCCACCCCACATTCTACCAATCTTTGAAAATGGTTTAATTGTATCCATTGTAATTTATGTTTTCAGCTCCTGTCATTGTGTTTATTTTTTGCTGATGAGCACAACTATAATGGTCACTGAGGATACTTTACAATTGTTTAAAAGAAATAATGAGTTATTATTTAGGGTAACCATTAAAAATGAATACACTGAAATACATTAAATGGTATATTTCAAAATCATATTTTAAGTATATCATTTTAGATTCCATCAATAGCTGTGCCCGGTTAGCTCCGTCAGTAGCACGTCTGACTATCATTTCAGGGTCATAGTTCAAATCACCACATAGTCACCGTCTCAGTGATGATTGATATATATTGTCATTTGTTACTGATGCTGAAGTAGGAAAGTTGTCAGTTGCTTGCAGAGATGGGGTGTGCTTGAGTACTGGTTAACCTTCCAGGAACCAAGGAAACAGTTGTTAGCTTAACTGATCGTCTGTTAGCCATCAGTGGCATTATAATGATGCTTAATATTCAAACAAACATTAATAACACAATTAAATATTGCTTTGGACAAAAAAATAAATACATTACAATATCATACAAAACTTTAATATGTTAGCACATTGTATTTGTATTAGGATGGTCATGAAATATTCACTTGCTGTAATTGTAGGTAGCGCCAACACAGTTTGCTGTAGATCTTTTTCCAAGAATTGCACCTGTAGGTAATATAGAATTGCATTTAACCAATACAATTATATATATCTTCCCACATTGTACAATATTTTTTTCTTTAAAGGAAATAGTAACACTTACAGAGCTGTGTCATTAGTTCTATTCAATTGCCCAGGATTCACTGAATTTGTGTGTGAATGACATTGTGTAATTCAGGGCTAGAATTTAACTTTTTTGTGCACTGGCAATTTTGGCCAGTGCCTAAAATTTCAACTGGCCAAATTTGAAACGAACTAGCCAAACCAATTTTCGCAGAAACTTGTAGTCCTAAATGTCTAAATAAACCCAAAATTAATTGTTTCAAATCCTGCGTGTTATTTAATATGCATTATTAGCTTTTTTTTATTTATAGACAATGGTATCAAGGTTATTATATATGTTAACGTACAATTCAAAGCAGTACTTTACAAAATAAAATATTTAAAAAAATAAAATTGTCCTCGTTATTTATTATACTACCATAAATAAATACATACAATGATATATCATAAATAAACACTTTTAACTAAACCAAAATATGAATCATGGATTCAACAATAACACGTGTACAGAGAGGCTGAGATTGTGACATATACACATTTCTATTTATAGAATTAATATAGCCAATGGCCTTTCGTTTTAAAATAAGATCTAGATCTAGCCAAGGACGATTGTTTAACATGTGTAAATGTTGTGATATCATAGTAATATAGTTTAATTATTGTGGATGATCTGTCGATTGCGGTGGTTTCTACAATTGACACACCATTTTGTCATTGTCAAGTTTATAGCCCTGTGTGATATTGAGCTGTCGCTCCCATTTCATTACAGTATTAACGGAAGGATTATTTCACTTTTTTCTTGTTGGGACTAACTTCCATTCGTCGGTTCAATGGAGAAAAAGATGTTATTTTATCTGCCACTTTAACAGCTGACAAAATATGTAAACAATAAATTTGACGGGTTTCACCTTTACTTTTATTTTATAGAGTGAGTGCGCGATCGGTCAAACTAAACACAGTCTACTCATTATGTTGTTGACGGGTTTTAACTTTACTTCCTTTTTGCAGAATGAACTTGAGATCAAAAACAATTGGACGCAGTCTACACATATATAAATATTTAATACATGTCATTGACAATCATGCTGCTAGGGGGTAATTTGGCGCGAGAAGCAAAAGAAATTTGGTAAAATTGACAAGAACTCGTTATTTTTCCCAGGATAATACTTGTTTATTTTCAAAAATCAATAAAATGAATAAAATAAGAAATTTTCTCAACCTGAAATCCACTCGCAAAAAAATGCCAGCTTAAGTAATTTCAACTCGCATTTTCAAAATACAGCTCGCATTTTGCGAGTGGCGAGTGCTTAAATTCGAGCCCTGTAATTATATTATTATAATCTATCAAATTTTGATGAGGCTGCAATAGCGTTTTAAATGTCTGACTGATTGGACTAATTTTATTAAAATGTAACTAATGTATATGAATAATTTTTACAATTTCAATAATGTAATAGATCTATACAACTCAGCTAACATTAAATTATGTTGATTGTAGGTAGTGCCAAATTAGCATGTTGCTGTCAGTCCTGGTCTTACACCAGATGGGATCACCCAGGTAAAATAAAGTTGTATTTTAATAATCTCATTTCATACATTCACAGTTATTTTTAGTAAACAAATTAATACAAGTACCAATGGAGAAAAAATATGTTGATTAACTTTTCTTTATTGAAATGCCTCAAAACAATTTAGATGTACTTGCAACTTTTATACATACTGACAATTACCTCTGTAGCCTTTTGGATAATGAGTCCAAGATCAAGATAAATATGACAACAGCCCATGGTGTTGTATTATGACAAATAATCAGACTCGGTTTAAAAAATTGATTTATAGTCTTGTTTTGTCATCTAATCGTTATAAATTATTTATAGAATGAAAGTCAACCATAGGTTAAAAGTTTCTGAATCATTTATGTAACATAATGCAAAGGAAATAGTACCAAAGCTATTTTGAAAACATTTCAGGCTATATAAGGCTTATCCAGTTTTATTGGTGGTAGAAGACCTCATAATGAATCCGAGTAGAAGTGCTGTCCTTCCACAAGTAACTGGCAAACGTTCTCTATTAAAGTTTTTGGAGTAAGTGGATCTCGAACCTGTGACCTTAGCTGTGATAGGTCAATGATCTTGAGGCAGTGCCTTAGACCACTAGGTCATGGAGAAACCCATAACAATATATTTCTTATAAACATTTTTCTCTGTTTTTATCTTCTGTTGCATTGATATAAAAGTAGCAGCTTACAAAACTGTGTGTCCTTTCAAGTATAAGATCAAGTCTAGGTCATACAGTTTAAAGTTCAAATGAACATAGTGTCTGCTGACTGCTCCAAATGATCTAAATCCCTTAAACAAATTTGATATAGCTTGATACAAATATTCACCTCATTCAGACAGCATGTGTTACTAGACTTACACTCACTAATGATTGACAAAAAGGTTTTAATTGAAAGTCAATGATCAAATGTCTGTTGAACAACACCAAAATTTATCAGCAATGTCACAATGTGGTCAAATACTTAACTTGACCATACAAAAATAGCGACTGATGTATCTTATTTGCACTTTAAGTGTTTACTTGTGATTTCAGGTAGCACCAACTCAGCAACTAGTTGAAGTTAGTCCTAATCAGGCACTTGAAGGTATTATCCAGGTATAATTTAGATATATATTTAGTAAATTAATGTTTGTGTGCCAAGGTAAGTTTCACTCAGCTGACGCCTGTGTATGAAGAGTGTATGTGTGTTAAGGTAAGTTTCACTCACCTGATACCTGGGTAGGTAAGTTTTAATCACCTGACACCTGTGTATGAAGAGTGTATGTGTGTCAAGGTAAGTTTTACTCATCTGACACCTGGGTAGGTAAGTTTCAATCACCTGACACCTGGCTATGAAGAGTGTATGTGTGTCAAGGTAAGTTTCACTCACCTGACACCTGTGTATGAAAAGTGTATGTGTGTCAAGGTAAGTTTTACTAACCTGGTACCTGTGTATGAAGAGTATATGTATGTCAAGGTAGGTTTCACTCACCTGACACCTGGTTATGAAGAATGTATGTGTGTCAAGGTAAGTTTCACTCAACTGACACCTGTGTATGAAGAGTGTATGTGTGTCAAGGTAAGTTTTACTCACCAGACACCTGTTTATGAAGAGTGTATGTGTGTCAAGGTAAGTTTCACTCACCTGACACCAGTGTATGAAGAGTATATGTGTCAAGGTAAGTTTTACTAACTTGGTACCTGTGTATGAAGAGTGTATGTGTGTCAAGATAAGTTTCACTCACCTGACATCTGGGTATGAAGAATGTATGTGTGTCAAGGTAAGTTTCACTCCCCTGACACCTGTGTATGAAGAGTATATATGTCAAGGTAAGTTTTAATAACTTGGTACCTGTGTATGAAGAGTGTATGTTTGTCAAGATAAGTTTCACTCACCTGACATCTGGGTATGAAGAATGTATGTGTGTCAAGGTAAGTTTCACTCACCTGACACCTGTGTATGAAGAGTGTATGTGTGTCAAGGTAAGTTTTACTCACCTGACACCTGTGTATGAAGAGTGTATGTGTGTTATGGTAAGTTAAACTCAACTGATACCTATTGATTTTGATTAAACAAGAGAACTAGTGTACTCCAAATATTTTGATCATTGATATTAATGTATTTCTCTTTCAAGACTGATGTTTCCGGTTTACACGGCCAGATAACTCCAGATGTGTTTGATCAGGTATAACAACAAAAGAAAGATAAAACATATACTGGTATTGCTTAAATATTCAAATTGTAATTAATAGTTATTAAAGTATATTTTACTAAAAAATACATTTATATTTGGTATTGGAAATTAAATATTTTCATCACATTAAAATTTATATTGATTTGTGAAATTCTATACTAACTGTGGTGATATATTTTTTCACAAATACAAGCATGTGTGAACATACTATTTTGTAGTTAATTGTAATGGTAGAAAACAACATTTGTTTCAAATGAACAGTTTCAGCATGTAGATTTTGTTTGTAAAATAATTTTATTTATAATGCCAGCGATGACTTTTGGTTGTTTGATATCAATACCAAGGTTTTACAATAAGTAGATCTGTTTGATCTATATGCTCTGTTGTTATAATGCTAATATTTACCATATTTATAGCGAGTCTGTAGTGACAAAGTGGGTGGGGTAATAAAGCTATTTAGAAACTGTTGTGGAATGTTTAACCAACGGCAATTTCAGTCAATAGGCTAGCTGGAAATCCATAATTTGTGTATTAATAATTTTAAAATAAATTGATGTATATAGATTTTAAATAATTATAAAATACACTGTATGGGGTTTTGTGAGAATAGCATGCTGTAGAAAAAATAAAAGCAAAAACAAATAAGACCCAAACAGCTGTTATTTATGTGCACAAACACACAAACATTTACAAAATCAAACAAGTACAGAAACATGACGGACCGTTTTGGTTTTTGACTGCGCTCCATTTAAACTTATGCATCATTTGCAATATAAATCAACAACTTATTAAAAATCATTGCTTCCCCTAATTATCGATTTCAGGCAATAATAACTCACAAGATAATAATAATTTTTAAAAAGTATTGCAATATACATTAAAAATTATATTCATAAAAAACGTGTTAAATTCAAATGCTTAAACAAGTAAAAGAAAACATACAGTAAGTTACTGTAACTTATGAGTGGTTTGATAACGATTTAAAGAATGTTGGTTGGCTACAAAAATGGCTCTTAATTTGGCCCCATTTTTAGCTCTACTGGCAAACATTTTTAAAGCTTGAATTACTGTAAGACTTAAAAATAAAACAGGAATTTGAACTATCATAAACAATGTACATTGTAAGTTAAATGTAGCTTCAAAATGCATCCTTATAGTACAATGAAGTACATCTGTCTTTAAGATGGAAGATGTTGGTTCAATCCCAACTGAGGATATCTGTTGGAGGCTTCATACTACATATTGTAAATCAGTTTTTAATTTATGAAATGAGGATAGTGAAAAATGCTTATATTAGTAAGTAAGTTTGTGTTTATTTCAGGAATGGTAGCATAATTTTGAGTTCGATCCAGTGATGAAAAACAGGTTAGATTAATGTCTGAAATCTGAACTAGACTAGAGAATGTTTTTCATCTTTCGATGAAAACTCAAAATTGTACTTTCCATTCTTGTATAATTTACAATATATTTTCAAATCATTTAAGATGAAAGAATAATTATGATGATATTTTTTTTATATTAAAAAAAAACAGAAGTATCTAGCTACCAATTTAATGTCATTGTTTGAAAAATGACTTTGTTCATAGTCCTGTTGAATAAGCACAGTTGTGCATATCTTTATGGCTATCTAGGCTACAGTAAGCATCCCATGAAATGTTATGTCCTACAAGCTAAAAGCAAAGTAACATCATGGTGCCAATGAAATGCAAACTGGTACTTTTAGCACTACCAAAATTCAATTGATTTTCATAGAGAAATGAAATGCAGTTTCTGTTGTTTCAACAACGCACATCATTAACACATAACGCACAATTTTCTATACATATTTATTTTTTACATTGTAACAACTGTCATTTAAACTTTAATGAATTCTAATTAACACATATGCAGTTTCTAAAATATAGTTCAAAATACAGTTCAAAATAAGCTCCCATTTTTAGTTTCAGTTCCTACTTAAACATCAACCATTATCTCAATCAAACCATGCAACTAACCCCCACTGCCTTCGAAAGTTAATCTCCCTAAATTCAACTCGATTTAACATCTCGCCAGCCCTAAGTAAACTGCTCTCTAAAATTACTACATAACTTCACATCCGCACTCTCCAAAGTAAACTCTTCCCCCTTGAAGTAAAAACTTATCTGCCTTTTAAAGCATGTAGCTTCAGCACTCAACCCAAATTACTTCCGCTCAATGGTCATGAAATTCCTCCTTAATTTATACATCCATCATTAATTATCAGTTATACTTCCTCATCAGATGTCCACTCTCTTCGCTAAATGACCATAAAATACTTTAACAATTCTATTTTTAGCCTGCTGTACGCGAACCTTTGACAGTGTCATATAATTAAAAGTTAAAACTAATTAGTATCTCCAAATCTTAAATAACTTAATGCTTGTACTTATAGCATGCCATAAACACCAATATTATTTTGGGTTTAAGTTTTACATTATAAAAAAATAGAATACAATAATTAATAATTGAAGTGACTGACAATAACACACTATATATATAGTTGACATACAGACTGAATGATTGTGTGCAAGTATTTAAATATTCTTTATTTTTATTTCAATTTACCTTACTGAATGGAAACTAAATAGTGTTTAAAAAGTTTATAAGTTAAAATTTGCTTAATGTTTGTCTTATTTGTATAAATAAGCCATATTTCATACCAAATATTTTAACCAAAGTCAACATCATTACACAATTGAAAGCCTTTATATGAAAAAGTAATGGAAGTCTATCAATTTGTCCAAGGTCAGACTTGAACTGACATCTCATTCCTTGGAGGAGTTTATACTTTCTTGTACTACAAAGACTTTCTCCCTGATAGACTTCCTGTGTAAAGTTAAGAAAGTATTACCTCTTTTCTGTATTTACAATTTCTACAATAAAAACCACAATTAATATTGATACACAGAAGTTACCGAACAATATCTAATGTTTTAAACCACTCTTTAATAAGTATACATACTAAACAATCACTGTCATTTTTTCTCGAAGAGTAAACGTTTGTTGAGACTGCAGTATACTGTTATAGATCTGTTTGTGGTTGGGGTGCATTTTAATGCGGTGTATTATTTTGATGTTTTTGCTTTTAAACTCTTATAATGGTAGTTTCATAGACATGTTTGTATGTGTGTGGGGTTTAGTGTGTGTGTTGGGGTAACAATTTTTGTAATGAAGGTATGTAAGTTATCGATTAAGTAGTGGTCAACATTACAATCTTTGTAGGACAGATATATCGCTCTCCAAGAGAACAATCCAGGACCAACAGTCCAGTCAAATGAGGACAGGCCATAATAGAGTGGTGGCAAATAGTAGTAGACGGTCCAGTTCATACAACAGACTTGAGACATAGACAGACAAAAGTCAAGCAACAGTCCAGTCGTCATATGACGGATAGGTCGTCTTCCAGTACGAGTCGACAGTCCAGTCTCTATCGATGGACTTAATACAGAAACGGACAAGTGGGAGGCGACAGTCCAGTCTACATACGACGGACCCCGAACGCAGTCGTTCCAGAGGTGACCATTATTCCAGTCATGGTAAGATGGAATATATTCAACATGGAACAAGGGATCGTCCTAAGTCTAGTCATAGTATGACAGGCCTATGATAACGGTCAATAGCAAAGACTAGGACCACGTACTGTGCACACAGATCCAGGGAAGGGAGTAAGAGGCGGATCACCGCAGATCGCCACCCAAATAATCAACGACCCGAATCTGATGAGTAAAAAGGCACATTGGCTGACAGTCTGACGTTTTGGTCAAGACAAACAGAGCCTCAACAGAGACGCAGTCTCAAACAACTGCTACACAAGGAGCCTTCACAACAAACCAGCCAAAAGGAGCTTATCACTCGTAGATAGGAGACTGTAGCAACTAAGCGTCAACTGACAGTGTCTGTGACCTCATCAGGGCATAGGGTGCTGACCAAAAAATTGGGTAGTCTGAAAAGACCAGCTCTAGCTCTCAGTGACGACAAACCAGTTAGTTACATCAAAAGATCAAAGTGCCCGGTACTTGATTGTGAAGTATTTGCACGAAGGATAAAACGTAATATCCAGCAAACATCCCGGAACTGTTTAACGACATGGAGACACCCGCGATGTTAGAAAGCCAGAGGTTCAACCAGGCAAGAGTTTCAGGACTGAACGCCCTAGCTAAGTATGTCCTTGGAAGTGAAGAGACAGTGGAAGGACTAGTTCGGTTTGTCAATCAAAATCTAGTGATTGACCATCTTTCTCATATCACTCCCGAAACAAGGAATGCAATGGAGAGTTTCTGTCGAGTCGCAGGTTGGGACATTCCTAGGTAATTTCAGTTGGATATGCTGAACTCTCCAGCCGTACTGCTCCATTGGAGACCACTGACATTCCTGATGAGCTGCATTAGTCTGAGGGAATCAACGCTCATGTTCGAAAGATTCGGAAAAGAATTGAGGGAACCGGTCGCGCTGCGGAAAAAGAAGAGCCGGAACCCCAAAAGACGTCGGAGGACATGGGCAAGAAATTTAGCCACCGATGTGATTTCTAGTGGACGTGCAGACAGTGAAAAACATGGTCGCGGGCATGATGGTCTCGCCACAGGAAGAACTCCTAGAATAATGCAGACCTCGGAAACCGCGACCCGCTCTATTTCGTGCCTGCCTCCCATGTCCAAGAAATCCAATCTGGTCCTACTGGAGAATAGTACTCAATATGAGAAAAATCCACAGCTAGGACCGTCAGAGACTCGGGATATGGCAACGCAGTGTGAAGTGTCCCCACAACTGTCCCATTGGAGGTAAGCCCCGTCGTACCTAGGACAGGAATACTGGATATCCCACCGGGAAACATAGGGACACTGAAGATTACTCTTTTGATGGAAGACAAGAAGGTCAACAACTCGCCCTGTCAACTTTCTCCCCCAAAGAAGGGGACGGGAGGCTCTGACTCACTTTAGTTTCCACCATAGAAACGGAAGAGCTGGATTACCAGTGCTGGCCGAGCACGGTGAAGTCAGGATCTTATCCTAGTGATGAGGAGGCAATCTTAAGATCAGACCCGGACCTCACAACTTCACCAGCTATCCGAATGTCTAGTCTGAACACAGCACTGCCAGTCACCAGCCATGAAAAACAAGTGAGGGCTGAAAACAGAGACCTCCTACGTGTGAGTCCCTCGATCAGTCATGGTATCGTGGGTCCAAGGTTATATGCCACAGTAGCACGTACCTCACCAGTGGCAAGTGTACTGCCCGGGACCAGCGTTGTGAAGAGCAAACCAGAAGTGGTTAGAGTATCGGGTCTCAGAAAGGCTTTCGACAGCAACTTTCATATAAATCGTCACGCTCGGCGACTAGATTGTGACCTCTCGGACGTAGGCAAGATAATTCGTCAAGAAACCGAGGTGGTTCCATGATTGGCGGGGTCATGGTCTTCTGTGAGCCAGAAGGGTATGAAAATGTGTTGCTGGAAGCAGACCCTTGCTGGCGGATAGCTGTTGGAGTCCATCCGAAAAAGATAGCGCGTCAGGAACATTTACAAGACCTCCTGAGAGAGCCCAGTGTGGTTGCACTAGGTGAAGAAGGACCTGACCACAGTAATCCGTCCTCGACTTAGGCCGAACAAGCTAGAGTGTTAGAGGACGTTCGAGTGTCTGCAATATGGTCAATACTCTAGTATTGTATATACGTGGGAGCAAAGAGGACAAGATGGCTGCAAAAGTATCCATGGAAAGCCTGGGTAATGTGTCCAGCGGGGCAACAAATTCATGTTCATTGCATTGGTGGAGGCATAACTCAATGGAGAGCCTGGTAAAGTTATTTCGGATTCACAGGTAGTCGGGTTCAACCATGAGCAGCGAGCAGCGTTGGAAAGGATTCCATTGGATAGGCTCCTACTTGAGACCGACGCCCCATAAATGACAATGCTTATGGGACTAAATGACACCATACCAGCCTATATAGGTGACGCAGCCAATTTAGTGGCCAATGTAAGACAGGAGCAAGTCTCAGTTATCCTTCGTGAGGCCGCCCGTAACAACATGAAGTTGTATGACATGAGGCCCTGAACCTAGATTCGGGCCCGAAACGGGGATAGAAAGGGCTAATATTCAGTGCTGTCACACGGGTAGGCCTATATGCCCCCCCCAAAGGACTGAGTTTGGGGCTAATATCAAGTGCAGTGATACGGGTATATGCCACGCTAATGGACTGTATAAGATTACCATAAAACGGAAAGGAGTGTAGTAAAAAGTAGAAACCAGTCTGGTTTCTCCCAACCGGAAGTCCGAAAATACAGTCTAATTCTGATCATTCAGAAACCTACTTCCAAAGAAGCAACAACTCACTCAGATAGATCTAACATCATCGAAGTAATAAAGCTATTTGAAAGGTCCTGATTCGACATCAGGTGAGTCAAAGCGATTATTGCAACAGTGTTGAGGGATGCTGATTTCTTTAAATACCGTGAATGTGCCAATAGTGGATCAGTACCAATAACGGATAAAAAAATGTTTACTTGTAAATTTTCGTCAAAACTACAATTATAATCAAATTGAAAATTCTGTTAACATCGATGATTTTGCCTTGTAATAAACCGAAAGTAGATTTGTACGCTGCATTTCTCAATAACGAAACGAGGTATGTACATACTTTTGAGTTTTATTTGATGTCACTTCAACAACAAATGGCATATCACTTGATTTTGTTTATTAAAAAATCTTGACACAAGGTTACCGAGGGATTAATACAGGTCCGTCTCATTACCATTAGCGGATCACATTTTGAATGCCTGACATTTTTGAGGGACCATTTCAAAAACCATGTTATCAATTAAATGGCATTGTTAACTTGAAAACTTGGGTTATTTTGATATTCATCTTTTGGTGAGAAGTCAAAGACCTCTTTGAATGTTATTACAATATGCCTGACTGTCCGTCTGTACGTTTGTCTTCACTTTTACAAGTAATGAAAATTGGATGAAATTTGATGTACTGCAGTAGCGTTTTTGTTGGGGGCGTACTAAACTCTGACAAATATACCTTTTTTCTATAACGTTGGAAACATTAAGAGTTAAAAAAAGTGTTGACTCTTTAATGACATTTCCTATGGCCTTCTTTACCGTAGATGGTTTTATGTTACCATAATAAACATAACATTTATCAATTGATTTAACAGTTTACACGTTGGCATTGAAATGGTGTGTGAAGAAATGTTTAAATATTTCTGAAGTATTTATTGATTTTGCCTCTATATACAAATGTACTATGCATGCAGTATATCAATGTTTGCTTGAAATTTTACGTGCGCAGGAAATGCACAATGAAACAATGGCGAAGAATTATTTCCTTGTCAATATGATACGAAATCTCTTCAAGCTTTTCATTCACACTTATCCAGGCTGGTATAGCTGAAATAATTCTAAACTGTCAGTGCAATTCATTGTTTGGTGATCCCATTTGGTCCGACAAAAAAGATGATAATCAAACTGAAAAAATAGTTTTGTTTTAACTTGCTAAATGATTTAGGGAACTAATTTTCCTTCAGTTTTACCAATGAATTATAAGACTACAAGGTGCTCTCGTAAATTTCTGTTTACCTCACTCAGCTCATCCTAAAAAAATATTTGTTTACTGTTCTCCGATCCAGTATTTGTCATGCCGGTAGGAAGCTAGCTATTATTTTTTCATTAGCCAAATTTTTATTTTTTAAACAAAAAAGGACAGAAATCATGAAGTCAATAAAAAGTCTGGGTAGCTGCAATTATGAGTGAGTTGGTAGGAGCATGGCAAACATTTTTTTTAAGAACGGCACAACCTCATATCAATTGTAACTGTCTGTCAGTGCCCAAGGACAAGTCAATGTGATGTTTTGAGCTATTCCCTGAGGACGGAGAAAGCGCTTATATCACGTGATCCGATAATGGCGTAGTTGATCCGTTATTGGTGCTTCGGCAACCTCTTGTAAATTGTTCATACCCATGTAACGGTGAACTAGTTCAAGGAAAAGTTGGCTAGTGTGTTCAGAGGGAATACTTTTCTTTCAGTTAACATATTTTCTAAAATAGTTTATGCGGTTAGATTAGTGTATGCAGCGATTGTTTCACTAGTGATCCGCTATTGGCACATTCACTGTAGAAGGTATTAAACTATAATTTGGACATGTTATGAATAGTTGAACACAATCTGAGTTTTTAAACTTTATAATATATCTGATGGATTCATTTTACCATGTTGTTGTAAAAGTTTCAGACCTTTTTAGACACAAATGGTCAAGTTATCATGAAATTTAGACTGTATGGTTGTGAAGTCTTGCCTTTTTTACAAGAAATGGCAGCATTTTGACCGAAACCATGTGTCACTAAAACTTATTTTATTTCAGAACTAGTTAAGATTTTGGGATGCATTTAGCTTTATTAAACTTGTATTGAGTATTGTTACATAATAAGTAAATGTAGAATCTTAAAATTAAAAAAAAGTCCTCTTAACAGAAACTGACAGATCTGCATGTTGTAGTGTTGAGGGATGCTGATTTCTTTAAATAGAAGGTATTAAACTATAATTTGGACATGTTATGAACTGTTGAACACAATCTGAGTTTTTAAACATTATAATATAACTGATGGTGCAGATTTACATTTTTCTTACACACATTGACCAAACTTTGTATATGTCAATTTTTTGATATTCATTTTATCCATGTATGATTTAGTGTTCTGTTAAATGTGGAAACAAAAAGAGAGATATATCATGTCTAATGCATAACAGAATGCTGGTTTACACTGTAGATGGTCATTTTTGTGTTTTCTTGCCTTAAGTTTAGGTTAATGAGCAGTGTCCAGTCTCATATTTTTCATGAACACCTGTCCTCACAGACAGATCCCATTTGTGACACTCTCTCCATCTTGTGTGGTTTTGCCATATTTCTGTAGAGCTACCAACCCCTTAATTCATGTTGAAATATCTGCAAGATCACACTGAATTCCAATGGGCATGCTTATTGCTTAGATTGTGAATTTTAAGTTGATTTTTACATTAATTTATTACCCCATCCACTTATTCTGCATACAAAAATAGAATTGTTTGCAAAATGAAATAAATTGCATATTTACAGTGGACTGGGAGTTTGTACTAATTTTTATTATTTAATTATGAAAAGGCAGTATTTACAATCTTGGTTGAATTCTTGATTTTTTTACAAGAAATAGCAGCATTTTGACTGAAACCTTGCATCACTAAAACTTATTTTATTTCAAAACTAATTCAGATATGGGGATGCATTTAGCTTTATTGAACTTGTATTGAGTATTGTTACATAATATGTAAATGTAGAATCTGAAAATTAAAAAAAAGTCCTCTTAAAGCAACATATCCACGTTTAAACTTTTTTTAAAAAGTATTTTAGTTAAGTTTTGAGCACATTTTTTATACAAAAGTATGATAAATGAGCTATATATGTGCATATTTACACGATCCCAAACGCTTTAGAATTGTAAAAAAGATGCCCAAGTTATAAAGCCTGACAAACGCGTTATAAAATATTTTTAAATCGCTGAGGATTCCCACTTAGCCTCGAATTGAATTCTGCAAGTGTGCGCATGCGATACTTCCGTTTCCTGTTTCCTGTTTTAAATGCTGTTTACATTTTTACACGAGGGATTTATCTGATGAAAGAACGACTACAGCTCGGTATAACTGTTTGGAACAATGTAATAGTCTTTGTTATATGTGAAATGAACGTGAAGCTCAGCCGACTGAAAGAGTTCGTCGTGACATGACAGGTATGCAGTTCGCTACACACGAAAACGTGTAGATGTTGTTTTTTTATGATTATGATTTTAATTAGTTACCTGTTTTAGATAGATAGGTAGGTAGGTAGGTATATGTAGATATGGCACAATATGTGCTCTGCTGCACAATTTACTCTATTTGTAAACCACTATATGCTTTTTGTAACTGAGGTTACTTGTTATATGTATTTGGTAACCTTGAAAAAACATTAGAAATAAACATGTCTCTTATATCTGGTTACTTCGTTATCCTTATTTGTCTTTGGTAACTAAAGGTTACTCTAGGTTACTACAGCAAATCTACAAAATTATATTTAAGAAATAGTGAGAAAAAAACATGTCCCTTTTTCTGGTTACCCTTCTTTGTCTTTGGTCACTCCATGTTACTCCAGGTTAATGAAGCAAATCTATTAAATAATATTTAAGAAATTTTGAAAAAAAAAAAACATGTCTCTTTTTCTGGTTACCCTATTTTGTCTTTGGTAACTAAAGGTTACTCCAGGTTACTGCAACACATATATATATACAAAATCATTATATATGAAATATTGAGTAAAAACATGTCTCTATTTCTGAGTACTTGGTTACCCTTCTTTATCTTTGGCAACTAAAGGTTACTCCAGGTTACTGCAGCATATCTACAGAATCGTTATATAACAAATATTGAAAGGAAAAAACATTTCTCTTATTCTGGTTACTTGGTTACCATTCTCTGTTTTTGGTAACTGAAGGTTACTTTAGGTTACTGCAACAAATCTACATAATCACTTAAGAAATTAAGAAAAACACATGTCTCTATTTCTGTTTACACTTCTTTGTCTTTGGTAACTGAAGGTTATTACAGCAAACTACAAAATCAATTAAGAAATACTGAAAAAACAGGTCTCTTTTTCTGGTTACCCTTCTTTGTATTTGGTAACTGAAAGTTACTCCAGGTTATTGCAACAAACAACAAAATCACTTAAGAAATTAAAAAAAAACCCATGTCCATATTTCTGGTTACTTGGTTACCCTTCTTTGTCTTTGGTAATTGATGGTTACTTCAGGTTACAGTAGCAAATCTACACATTCATTTTATAAGAAATATTAAAAAAAAAAAACCCGTCTCTATTTCTGGTTACTTGGTTACCCTTCTTTGTCTTTGGTAACTGAAAGGTTACTGCAGCAAATCTACACAATCATTATACAGTAGAACTTTGTTGGCTCGAAACACGGATGGCTGGAAGACCACACATGACTTGAACCACTTATCTGGTCCGGGTGTCGTATTATATTTTCACCCGCCTAAAAAGTCACCCACGGGTGAAAATATATAGAATTTTGTTATAATATATTCACCCCGCTATAGTATCCCCCCCCCCCTCCCCCAAACCCCCAAATTTTTTTTTTTTCAAAATTGATCACCACTACTTATTATGATAAGAAAGCATCAAACTTGAATGTTAAAATTCATTTTGAAGAAAAGAGAGGCGGATGAAAATATTATAGAATTTTGCTATTATATTTTCACCCCACCTCCCCAGCCCCTTCTTAAAAATACTCTTTTATCCTAAGTTGATTATCTACCATAATAATGACTATACTTTAACAAACAAAAGTAATCGTATTGAGATAGAAACGAAAGGTATTTTGTAAGAAAAGAGGGGCGGGTAAAAATATTATAGCCATTATATTTTCGAACCCCCCCTCCCAATCCACTCCAATTTTCATATTCAAAATATTATTATTTGATTCATTATTTTAAATGATATCTTGATTATTTTCACTTTAATGACAAACTATACTAAAACAAACAAAAGCAATCTAATTGAGATAGTAACCAAATGGATTTTGTAAGAATAGAGGGGCGCCCCTCCCAATCCAACCCAATATTCATATTTTAAAAATTATAATTTGATTTTCTTCACTTTAATGACAATCTATCCTTCAACAAGCACAAATTATCTATTTCAGATAATCATCTTATGTCCCTTTCAAGAAGAAATGAGGCGGGTGAAAATATCATAGCCATTATACTTTCACCCTCCCACGACAAAAAAAATGTTTATCCAAAGTTTCATTATTTTACATGATAGTTTGATTATCTTCACTTTAATGACAAACTTTACTGGAACATTAACAAAACAATCTAACTGAGATAGTAACCAAATGTATTTTGTAAGAATAGAGGGGCGGGTGATAATATTATAGCCATTATATCCCCCCCACCCCCAACCATCCACCCCAATTTTCAGATTTTAAAAGTTATAATTTGATTCTCTTCACTTTAATGACAATCTATCCTCCAACAAGCACAAATTATCTATTTCAGATAGTCATCCAATGTTTCTTTCAAGAAATAATGAGGCATATTGACATTATATTTTCACCCTCCACGACAAAAAGATCTATTATCCAAATTTCTTATTTTACTTGATAGTTTGATTATCTTCACTTTAATGACAAACTATACTGGAACAAACAAAAGGAATCTAATGGAGATAGTAACCAAATGTATTTAGTAAGAATAGAGGGGCGGGTGAAATATTATTCGCCATTATATCCCCCCCAATCCACCCCAATTTTCATATTTAATACTTCAGATAGTCATTTAATGTTTCTTTCTAGAAAAAAATGAGAACAGAGGGGCGGGTGAAATATTATTATGTTGAAAAAGATAATAGGGGTGGTGGGTGAAAATATATTTCTTCATCAGATAAATTATTTAAACAAAGCAAACCTATTCTTTTGTCTGATTAAGCATATTAAGTCATACTATTGAAGGTAATCAATTGAAATAAAAACTTGAAGTTGGGATAGATAAGATGGAGGTGTTATGTGTGTGTGAGTTGGGGTGTGTGTGTGTGTGTGGGGGGGGGGGGGGGGGGGGGGGGGTAAAATATAATGGCTTTAATATTTTCTTTCACCCACCCCCATCCCCTGTCTTTTAAAGGGATTATATTGGCAAGTAACACAAACACGCTGTTAATCCTGTATGATGTGTGCACAAAATAATGCTATATTGACGTATAACCTTTATTTACTTGAAAGTTATCAAATTAACTGTAATTGAATATTGGCCAAAACTTTAATACGCCCCGCATTAAAGTATTGCGATATGTTTACATTGAACTCCGTAAACTTCCCGAACAAAGCCTCAAAAACGAGATCGGGAACGAGTATTCACGATGTTATCTGATGATTGATCGGAAACCTGAAAGCGGTTCGTAGAAAATGGCGAATGTAAACAAAAACAAAAACGTGGCTTCAGAAACCCGATGTTTGTAATAAAGAGGTTATGCAATTAGACACTTTAGACGCATATATCTCTAAATTATAAGTGCATTTTCATGCTGGGCGTGTGTATCTACGACAGGGAATTGACGGTAATATGACAATATAATCCCTTTAAAATTGTTTCTTCATAAGTACAACTGTAATGCTTTTTTATCAAAATAAGAAGTGTTCATTTTTTAAAAAAAATATCAGGGGTTGGTGGGTGAAAATATACTGGCTATATTATTTTTACCCGCCCCTCTTTCCTCATCAGATAAATTATTTCAATAAAGCAAATATATTTTTTGTCTGATAAAGCATATAAGTCATACTATTGAATGTAATCATTTAAAACTGAAATTGGGGAAAATGAGATGAGTGGGAGGGGGTGAAAATATAATGGCTATAAAATCTTTCATCCCCCTCTGTTATTTTTTTCTTTTAAGTTTTTCTTCATCATAAATGCAAGTGTTATGCTTTCTTTATCACAATAAGTAGTTGTGTTCATTTTTTGAAAAAATATAATGGCTATAATATTTTTTAACCCACCCCCATCCACAGTTATTTTTTCTTTTAAACTTGTTTCATCATAAGTACAACTGTAATTCTTTTTTATCATAATAAGAAGTGTTCATTTTTGAAAAAAATATAAGGGGGTGGTGGGTGAAAATATAATGGCAATAATATTTTCACCCCCTCTGTTATTTTTTTCTTTTAAGTTTTTCTTCATCATAAATGCAAGTTTTATGCTTTCTTTATCATAAAAAGTAGTTATTTTCATTAAAAAAAAAATATAATTGGGGTGGGGGGTGGAGGGGGGGAGGTGGGATTGAAAATATAATGGCTATAATTTTTTCACTCACCCCCATCCCCTGTTATTATGCCCCACCCGAAAAAAATATAGTAATCGCAGCGTCCGTCCGTCCATCCTTCCGTACGGTATGATATGTCCAACCTGTATCTTTGTCATGCATAGATGGATTTTATTGATACTTGCTACATATAATCAACATAACATGACGACGTGTCGCGAGTAAGATCCACACCCATACCTCAAAGGTCAAGGTCACAATTTGAGTTTGTTTGACAACACTTTGAGTTTGTGTGAGATTTCGTGTCTGGCCTGTAACTTTGTCATGCATAGATGGATTTTAATGATACTTGCTACAAATGATCAACATAACATGACGACGTGTCGCGAGTAAGACCCACACCCATACCTCAGAGGTCAAGACCACGATTTGAGTTTGTTTGACAACACTGAGTCTGTGTGAAATTTCCTGTCCGACCTGTAACTTTGTCATGCATAGATGGATTTTATAAATACTTGCTACAATGACCAACATAACATGACGACGTGTCGCGAGTAAGACCCATACCAGTACCTCAAAGGTCAAGGTCACAATTTGAGTTTGTTTGACAACACTGAGTCTGTGCGAGATTTCCTGTCCAACCGGTAACTTTGTCATGCATAAATGATTTTATAAATACTTGCTACAAATGATCATCATAACACGACGACGTGTCGCGAGTAAGACCCATACCATACCTTAAAGTTCAAGGTCACACTTTGAGTTTGTTTGACAACACTTTCAGTCTGTTTGAGATTTCGTGTCTTGCCTGTATTTTTGTCATGCATAGATAAATTTTGTTAATACTAGGTACAAATGATCAACATAACATGACGATGTGTTGCGCGTTACACCCCAGAATCCCACTTCAAATGTCAAGGTCACAATTTGACTTTGATGACACTTTCAGTCTGATTGAGATTTCGTGTCTGGTCGGAAACTTTGTCACCTATGAATAAATTTCAAAAACACTTTGCTCAATTCATCAGCATGACATTACAACGTGTCACATGTAAGACCCACATGCGTACCTCAAATGTTAAGGTCACACTTTGAGTTTGTTTGACAACACTTTCAGTCTGTGTGAGATTTCTTGTCTGCTCTGTAACTTTGTCATCTATGGATAAATTTTAAAATCACTTGGCTCAGTTGATCAACATAACATAATTAAGTGTCGCATGTAAGAGCCAGTACCTTTCCTCAAAGATCAAAGTCACACTTTCAATTTGTTTGATATTGCGCGTCTGGTCTGTGACTTTTTCTTTAACTTGGCTAAATTGATCAAGATGACATGACGACGCGTCATAGGTAAGACCTAGACCCGTACCTCAAAGGTCAAGGTCACACTTTGAGTATGTATGACAACACTTTGAATCTGTTTGAGATTTCAAGTCTGTCCTTTAACTTTATCATACATGGATGGATTTCAAAAACACTTGGCTCAATTTTTCAATTGATCAACAATTGATCTGTAACTTACATTTAGGGATTTTAAAATAGCTCGACACACGTTTTCTGCATGTCATTATAATGTTTCACCTACATTTAATTGTTGAAATACCCAGACCATTACATCAGATGTCAAGGTTACACAAAGGTAAAAGGTCATACTTTAATGTAAAAAACATGAAATTGCATGTCTAGTCCAAACATCAGTCTATTACTCTTGATATTCATGGATACATCGCTACCTATTATATCATAAATTTTTTATTACTTTTCACAAACCATTTGGGGGGCATGCGACACTTAACAGTGACATTTTTTGTTTTCTTTTAAGTTTGTTTCATCGTAAGTACAACTGTAATGCTTTCTTTAAGAAGTGTTCATTTTTAAAAAAAAATAAGGCAAATATATTTTTTTTGTCTGATTAAGCATATAAGTCATACTATTGAATGTTATCATTTAAAAAAACTGAAGTTGGGAAAAATGGGATGAGAGGAAGTGGGTGAAAATGTATTATGTTTTATGCTTTCTTTAGCATAATATAAATCACCATAAAATATAATTGGGGGGGGGGGGGGGGGGGGGGGGTGAAGGGGTGAAAATATTATAGCAAAATTCTATAATATTTTCATCGCAGGTGAACATATTATACGGGTGAAAATAGTATCTGACATCGGCCGAAATACTGTTTAAATTCTATTATTCTACCTTTGATGGCTAGAACACCGATGTCTGGAAGAGTCGAACTAGAAATTAGGTTCAGCCAACATATTTACCTATATTTTTACACTCTTCATTTGAACTACGGATTATGTTCAGTCCCGTCGGGTTCGATTTATCGAAGTTCTACTGTATTCATCATTATATACTTGGTATAAGTTCTATCATTCCGATACAACTCAGAAAATTAATATATATGATTTGCACTTTTTGAAGATCTGCCAAATATAATGTTTTTCAACCATTTACAAGAGTAATGCACGTTTTACAACACAGGAAAAAAAAATAGTCTTAACATATGCTATGGTATTGTAACTTTACATAATAAGTATATATACTTTTCAGAAATAGTTTAAAGTGAAAATTGCAGCATGTCCCTTTAAAGTCCTTTAGTAAGCTAATAAATGTGAAGTTGTGAATAGCTGATATAATACGCAGTAGATTTACAAATCTCTTTGCTGCAATAAAAGCTTTATATTCCTTCTAGTTTTTCATGTTTAATAAAGTAAACACTAAAAAATTCACAAAATATTTCATACAGAGCATGTCATGTTAGTACACTATTGAAACATGCGATATGTTTTAAAATAGATATTTAACAATACAATGTGCAAAGTCACTCATATCAATATCAACACTTCCCTAACTGCAGTAAAGTACAAGGTTAACGTGGCATACACAGAAACGCTTTGCATAACAATACAATGTGCAAAATCATTCATATCAATATCAAGACTTTTATAACTGCAGTAAATGTTGGTGGTAATTGTTGTCTGTACCTGTAAACAAGTCAATAATGTTATTGTAGAGATTTGCATTTTGAGCCAGTTAGTCACTTACAGATGTTGTCATAATCATTTGAATAAGTGACTTACTAAAGATGATTATACAGTAGAACTTCGTTGGCTCGAACACGGATAGCTACAACACAATATATAGCTCTTATCTAATCCCGCCCAAAATCTTATTTCGATGTATATGCATGTTCATATTTGGTTTGATGTTGAACAATGCTTGGCTCGAACAACCCTTAGCTCGAACTGTTTTGACAAGTCCCGCCGGGTTTGAGCCATCGAAGTTCTACTGTATAAGAAATATTAAAAAAAATACATGTCTCTTTTTCTGGTTACGGTGGTTACCCTTCTTTGCCTTTGGTAACTAAAGGTTACGCCAGGTTACTGCAGCAAATCTACAAAATCATTATATAAGAAATATTGAACTTGTTTCAAAATCGAAGTAAAATAAATAAGTTTAAAATATATTTATATATTCTTCAGGAAACTGTAACACGATGATATGCAGTTAATTTTAGTGAATAGCCACGACAACATCTTAACTGATATAAAGGATTTTGCATTCATTCAATACAATTGTATTGTAATTGTATATAATGCCCCCACTGTATCTTGTTAATATCTATTAAGTGTGTCATTTTGAGGGATTGGTTTGTAAAATAGCATGTATTTATGCAAACCTTTAAATGAGTCTTTATTTTGATATTTATTTTGTTAATGTTTGAAGTGCATTCTATTTTGAATATTTGTGGTAATCTGAGGCAAAATTGTCAATAGTATTTTAATTTCGTCTTTCTGTCATTATGATAGTTTAAGTTGTCTTCTAAAATATCGGATTATCACTAGCGTTAACAATTATATATATATATAATATAATATATATATAGTTCCTGGTATTTTTCCATATCGCCCATATCGTTTTGTAACATAAAAGCTCTCTGTTCAAAATTCAGTAGACAGTCAGTTTAAAGTTCAGCAGACAGTCACGTGATTTGTGTATGTAAATGTTTACAATTCAAATTGCTATGGGACACAACTGAACCTATATAGTTCCGGGTATATTTCCATATCACCCATATCGTGATGTAACATAATAGCTCTCTGTTCAAAATTCAGTAGACAGTCAGTTTAAAGTTCAGCAGACAGTCACGTGATGTTTACGACTCAAATTGCTATGGGACACAACTAAACCTTACTGCGCAAATGCAGGATGTGTATGATCATATGTTAATGAATGTGTTGTACGTTGAAAAACTTAGTTAAAATTGTAATATTGTGATGTAAATAACTAGCTATTTGTTAAATTGTGATGATCATAGACACAATGAACAGAATAGATTATATTTGATACGAGTATTTCAAAGGTGTACAATTTAATGATTGTATCTTTACTTCGTATTTAAATTTTGTTTGTAATATCTCAGTTGAAAATGTAGATTTATGTTAGAATGATGTGTGTTTTTCTCAAAGGCAAATAGATTACTGTATTCATTTTAAGTGTAGATTTATACAACTATTTTTTATTTGCAGTTTATTTCGCATGCATAATTAAAAAAGTATTGGTCTGCCATCAAATGGCCCATCATCTGTAGTATGTTGAATATGGTGCATATTTATAATATCTTACAAAATCAAAAGCAATCTGATTTCCAATGTTACATTTCCACAGTTTCAATAATTGTGACGTATGAAAAAACTGTTGATGTGCGACACAAATTATCAAGTTTACCGTATTTATGTGTATTTCATAAATATTTAAATGTAAGCATATACATATTATGTATGTATTGTTTATGATAAATAACCCTAATATTGCTAAAAAAAGTGGGGCCGTATGGACCATGCGAAATGGGGCCGGATTCTCAAGGGGCCGGATAATTTTGAGGCCAGATTCTCCATGGCAGTTTTTGAATGTGGCCGCATTTCCTGGTTCCAATATCAACCACTCTACAGTTAATGTACAAGAAATCAGTTGTTTATGTACAAGAAATCAGTTGCCCGTGAAATAAGAATGATTAATTGGCAAACTATGAATCCTTCGTGTGCTATTTCATCAATATTTTGTCAGGAGGTGCAAGTTTCGTTTCCTTCTATACAAGTCCTTGCTACTGCTGATGATTATGCTAATGTGTGAGCTGTTAGTGTAAATAATGATAATGATGATGTGTGTGACGTTACTGTGAATGGGGATGCTGTTGTGGGTGTTGTAATTGTGGGAAGTGATTTTGCTGCTGTTGATGAGTGTGATTATAAGTGTGAGTGGTGGTGTTTACTGCTGCTAATGATGATGTAGTGTGTGACGTAAGGGTGAATGGTTATGTTGCTGCTGCTGATAATGATATGTGTGATGTAAGTGTGAATAGTGATATTGCTGCTGCTGATGCTGCTGATAATGATCAGGGTTAGAATTTAACTTCTTTGTGCACTGGCAATTTTGGCCAGTGCCTAAAATTTCAACTGGCCAAATTTGAAACCAGCTAGCCAAACCAATTTTCGCAGAAACTTGTAGTCCTAAATGTCTAAATAAACCCAAAATTAATTGTTTCAAAGCCTGCGTGTTATTTAATATGCATTATTAGCTTTTTTTTTTATTTATAGACAATGGTATCAAGGTTATTATATATGTTAAGGTACAATTCAAAGCAGTACTTTACAAAACAAAATATTTAAAAAAATAAAATTGTCTTTGTTATTTATTATACTACCATAAATAAATGCATACAACGATATATCATAAATAAACACTTTAACTAAACCAAAATATAAATCATAACAAGTGTACAGAGACTAAGACTGAGACATACACACATTTCTATTTATAGAATTAATATAGCCAATGACCTTTCGTTTTAAAATAAGATCTAGATCTAGCCAAGGACGATTGTTTAACATGTGTAAATGTTGTGACATCGTAGTAATATAGTTTAATTATTATGACTGATCTGTCGGTCGCGGTGGTTTCTACAATTGACACACCATTTTGTCATTGTCAAGTTTATAGCCCTGTGTGATATTGAGCTGTCGCTCCCATTTCATTACAGTATTAACGGAAGGATTATTTGTCTTTTTTTCTTGTTGGGACTCACTTTCATTCGTCGGTACAATGGAGAAAAACGTGTTATTTTATCAGCCACTTTAACAGCTGACAAAATATGTAAACAATAAATTTGACGGGTTTCAACTTTACTTTTATTTTATAGAGTGAGTGCGCGATCAATCAAACTAGACGCAGTCTACTCATTATGTTGTTGACGGGTTTTAACTTTACTCCCTTTTTGCAGAATGAACTTGAGATCAAAAACAATTGGACGCAGTCTACACATATTAAATATTTAATACATGTCATTGACAATCGTGCTGCTAGGGGGTAATTTGGCCCGAGAAGCAAAAGAAATTTGGTTAAATTGACAAGAACTCGTTATTTATACCAGGATAATACTTGTTTATTTTCAAAAATCAATAAAATGAATACAATAAGTAATTTTCTCAACTTGAAATCCACTCGCAAAAAAATGCCAGCTTAAGTAATTTCAACTCGCATTTTCAAAATACAGCTCGCATTTTGCGAGTGGCGAGTGCTTAAATTCGAGCCCTGATGATATATGTGACATAAGTGATGCTGTTGTAGGTTGTGTTATTGTGGAAAGTGGTTTTGCTGCTGCTGCTGATGATGATGAATGATAATAGTGTGACTGGTGGTGTTCAACTGTTGTTAATGATGATGTAGTGTGTGATGTTAGTATGAATGGTTATGTTGTTGCTAATGATGATGTAGTGTGTGACGTAAGTGTGAATGGTTATGTTGCTGCTAATGATGATGTAGTGTGTGACATTAGCGTGAATGGTTATGTTGCTGATAATGATGATGTAGTGTGTGACGTTAGTGTGAATGGTTATGTTGCTGCTAGTGATGATGTAGTGTGTGATGTTAGTGTGAATGGTTATGTTGCTGCTAATGATGAAGTAGTGTGTGACGTTAGTGTGAATGGTTATGTTGCTACTGTTGCTGCTGCTGCTTATGATGATGAAGTGTGTGATGTTAGTGTGAATGGTTATGTTGCTGCTAATGATGATGTAGTGTGTGATGTTAGTGTGAATGGTTATGTTGCTGCTGATGATGATGTAGTATGTGCCGTTAATGTGAATGGTTATGTTGCTGCTAATGGTGATAACGTGTGTGACGTTAGTGTGAATTGTTATGTTGTTGCTGCTGCTGATGATGCTTTGTTGGATGTTAGTGTGAATGGTGATGCTGCTGCTGCTGCTGCTAATGATGATGTGTGTGATGCTAGTGTGAATGATTATGATACTGCTGATGTTGATGATTATGTGTGTGATGTTAGTGTGAAATTATTTAATTATTTAAAAGCATCCATCTATTAAAATATAGAAAAGGTGAATGAACAATTCAACTGTTTTATCTATTTTCTGTCATCAACCTGTACAGTGTTTTGTGTTGGTGCTTCTGTTAAGCTGTACAACACAACAGAATTATATGGAGATCACATTAACAAAAATATCTTTAAAAATATTATTAATACCTGTTGACATGTAGATAACTAAATTTCCTACTTTAAACACAGATAATACTCTCCTTTAAATAAGAATTAAGTAACACAATAAGTAGATATGGACTTAACCAGTTTTGTCCACAATGAAAGTAAGGAACTATAGAAGAAATTCCTTAATTAACCAGAAATGTGTGATTGTTTTTTTCTGAACTCACTTATAAAATCCTCAGAAAACTATGCTTCATTTTAAAAGCATTTAGCCTACATTTATCTGTGCACTTATAAAATCCTCATAAAACTATGCTTGATTTTAAAAGCATTTAACCTACATGTATCTGTGCACTTATAACATACACAGAAAACTATGCTTGATTTTAAAAGCATTTAGCCTACATGTATCTGTGCACTTATAAAATCCTCAGAAAACTATGCTTGATTTTAAAAGCATTTAGCCAACATGTATCTGTGCAATCAAAAGCTTAATTTTGATTGGCTATTTAAATTATTGTTCCAAACAGTCATTAATCACAAACATTTGCCCCAGGGGAGTGCAGCTGCAGAGAGCCATATATCAATCCTTAGAAAAATATGCCTGATTTTAAAAGCATTTAGCCTACATGTATCTGTGCAATCAAAAGCTTAATTTTGATTGGCTATTTAAATTATTGTTCCAAACAGTCATTAATCACAAACATTTGCCCCAGGGGAGTGCAGCTGCAGAGAGCCATATATCACACTTTTGTGCTTATGAAGGCCAATATAACATATGATTATGTAATAACTTCCTGTGCTTATTAAGGATAGGATACCAAATAATCCTGTAGTTACCAAAAACATATAATAAGTAACCCTAGTTACTAAATGCATATAGTGGGTTACAAATGGACAAAATGCCTGTAAGAGAAATTGATAAGCAGTTAGTTACCAAAAGTTACCAAAGATGATAGAGCAAGTAACCACAGTTAACAACAGTTACCAAAGACATATAGTATAATTATCAACCAAAAAAAAAAATACATGTACATTACATTCACCATTCACGCTATTTGTTGCTTTTGTACATATACAGTGAACCTGGATTCTTCCTTCCTGTTGGCGTCGAATAATCTATAATGTGTTGGTATGACGTAAAACTCTATTCATTCATTCCATCACGCTGGAGCACGGCGTCGGACACAAAAAAGGCGTCATCAGATTTCGATCACCTGACTGGATGAAATGTGTCAAACTAAAATGACATGAGGCTATAGAAGTGCATATACGAGAAATTAAAACACTGATGTAAAAAAAAATTTTTTTCAATTAATGTAAAATATATGTGTGCATCTTTACATGCATATCCTCACATGACAAACCTTTTCAGCTATTTACTTTTTTCCATTCTACATTTAACATGTGATCTTGTAATGATTTTTAACTCATTTTTTAACAAATTTCTATAAGAGGGGTACTCTTCTGTAACCGCTTTTATTTCTGACATGACCAGTCATCATAATTCAACACTTTTTGTCATTGCATCAGTTTTAAGCAGACGTGATTGATTGAAGTGATCGAACACAGGTTACTGCACCATACAACTCACCTTTTAAACTTATTCGTATGCATTTCAATATCAACCTAGATAGAGACAAGTTACAAAATTGAATTATCTCAGTTGTGCGTCCTTATTGGTCCTGAGTAGGACCCGTTTTAACTGTTTCAAGATCGTAGATTGACAGGTGAATAGATACAGAGAGAAAGAAAGAAAATACTTAAAATAAAGTGTTATTTGTATATTCGCAGTAATAATGTAATTCAGATTTCCTTATTTAGTTTCATGAACTTTTATAAGTATATTTTTGTCTCTGAAAAAATTAAAAGGCTATGATATTTACAAATTCCTTGTGGATTGGGTCACAGTATACTAATTGAATATAGTGTGGAACGCATAGTCCAGTGGTAGAGCGTCAAACCCATTATCGGAGGGTTGTTGGTTCAATCCTCCTCCATGGCTGTGTGGTGTCCTTGAGCAACACACTTTTTCCGCATATGCGTAGTACTGGTTCTACCTTGTAAGGCTTTGAGCGTGATATGTCTGAAGTGGTTTTGCAATCAATGGAAAATAAAAAGGAAGTGTGTGAGGGCAGTTTTTTTTATATATCATCTTCACTCCATAACATGAGTATTAGAAGACTTGCAGTTAAAAAAATCTCAAACAGCTCAGGACCCAAAGATGTGCAAATAAGCCATACTACTAGTAACCTGATGTGACAGAAACATATGTCAGACAGCATATGATGTGTGACGCATTGAATGCAAAAGATTAGGACTGGGTTTGAGTTCTGGACTGTCTATATATATTGTTGATGTCATTTAATCTGCAATGTGTTAAAAGCATATCAGATTAAAGTATAATATAATAGGTTGACAATAGAGTGTTGAAACATAACTTCATATTTCACACTTGAATCAGCAGTGAGAGACTTATGACAATGTTGTATATCAATAATCTTGGTGACTGTGTCGGAGTGGGATTCAAACATGTAGTGTCTTATACTGGCCGAGCGAGGATTCAAACGAACTACCCCTTTATTGATAATCAGACGTGTTACCAACTGAGCTAACCTGCCATATTTAAACTTCTTCTTACAAACTGTTTGTCATAATTTATTGAGTGACAGTTGCTATGTTCTTTTGGTGTGCATTGCAGAAAATATTTCTATTTCTATTAATTTATTGTGTACGTGTGTACCATCACATTTGCAGGTACTTTGGTTTTGGATATTTTAGCTACTATAACTCATCTTATTTTTATATATATTTATCTTATAAATACAATTACTTACTGTTATAAGTTTAATTACTATCGTCCCATCATTGTTCTTATTAAAGAAACATATATTTCAGGTGTCAGATTTTAGAAATTATATAATATATAGTCTTGAACACATTCTCTGCATACACTTGTGTGGGCCAGCAGACCTGAGAAAGTATCAAAATCACTGATGAATCCAGAGTGGCTAGTTTTGGAACTATAATTTATAAAAGGTTTAAAGGGTAATATTCCATCTTAAACTCTGTTTTCTAATCATTTAGACTTTCTTTTATTTATACCCTTAACAAAAAAATTGTTCTTATAATTTCAAATTAAAAGTATTGCAGTTCTTAATGTAATTGTTTAATAAATTTGAATTAAGTTTTTTTTTTGTTTGAATAGCGTCATTTTATGCTTTCGAGGGCTAAGAGACAATCAGTTAACCTAACTACTCTTTCCTGGGATTCCGGAACTACTACTTGAATACATTCATTTCCGCAAGTAACTGATAACTTTTCCACTTGAATCAATGGTTAGAGACTGATAATGAAATGTAATGTTGTATAACAATTATTGCAGAGACTATGACTCGGCGAGGATTCAATCTCGAGATCCCCAGACTAATTTCAGATGATGCATTGCATCTAGTATGATTGGTACTTGAAGTTCTCAGATGCATAATATACGTATTTAATTTAGTAAAATCACAATCTTGCTAACTGATTAGATTTTTACTTTCACATGCAATGTGGAAAATGAAAAACATTAGATCTGCAACTATGTGATATGTTCAGCATTTTTTAAAGGTAAAAAGTACATAATTTAACAATATGGTGAAAATGAAATTCAATGTATTTTTTTTTTCAAGAAAAATATGTTATATTTTATTTATTTATTTTTTCATTATTCACAGAGAAGAAACTATCTATTACTCAATGCAGTTACGGCTGATGGCATAAATTCAGAATTGTGCAAAATGTTACAGCATTTTTGCACAGTAAGTGTATTTTAAAACTTCCACTGACTTTATTTTAAAAAACTTATTTTTTTTTAGAATTTGTCCCGTTCCCTGGATCAAATAGTGCAACTAGTATACATGTATATGGAAACTGTGTCGCTACAGTGTTTTCGAATCTAATGATGTTATTGCAAAGTTACTTAAATAATATAAGCTGGTCAGTAGTACAGTGAATGGAATGTTGAAGAGGTTGAAGTTTTGGTCCCAAGCTTACCAATAACCTCTAAAAGGTCGGTACTGGTGCTACCTTGAAGATTGACTCCAGAGTAATTCTAGTTTACTTCTAAATTAAAATAAACTGAATTATATAAAATAAAGAAAAACTGCCTCTATATATGTGTCGCACAATAGCGATTTAGAGCTTATGTGACCGTTTAATTTTATTTTCACTTTTTTCCTTATCAGGTAGAGGAAACGATCATTTGAAGCTACGACTGAAGCATATGTTGTGATTCAGCCGAGATGTGTGATGGTGAATTATGAATGGTATGTTGTACGCTTTGTTTGAATATTTAGCATAATTCTATGCCATCGATGGCTAACACAGATGATCAATTAACCTAACTACTGTTTCCTGGAATCCTGAAAGGTTAACCAGTACTCCAGTACACCCCATTTCTGCAAGTACCTGATTACTTTCCCACTGGAACCAACTGAGCTTATCGGGCCCGGCTGGTAAATCAGTACTTAGGCACACCCATCTCTTCAAGTGAGAGATGAATCACAATTTGTTGCAATGTTGTATATTAATCACCACATGGGGATTTAAACGCATGCCCCCTGCATTGATAGTCAGACAGCTACCGTCTGAGCTGACCAGAAATGGTCCTGGTTGTATGATGAAAATAAAGTTATTTTTATTGTTAATGTTTTAGAATTTTTTAAATATTAGACTCTGTGTATATTAGAACTAAATACATTATGACCATCATCACATAATGGAAAGAGATAATTGAGTTCAATGTTGTATTGAGCAAACTCCTGTATACATGGATAAATGTTGAGTTTTGACAATTCAAGGGTCATAACTCTGTAACAAATTGCATGTATCCAATTTGGTTCATTCATAATCATGTCTTACATGAAGATCAAATGATAACTGCAAGTATACACACCGTAAAAGTCTCGGTCAATAATTTCTTCGGGCGGCCAGTAATGCATTTAATTGATTGTCAACAGGTTTGATCCCAGGCTCAGCCTGATGGCCTCAAAAACAACACTCAATCATTGTTTCATCCAGGATATAGACATGAAGAATATTTGATTTTTCCCACACCTAAGCCATAAAATTGTATTGTATCAGTGATATCACTTATATAAGGTGCATAGCCATTACCAATACTTTTTATTTTAATTACTATGACTACTTGTTGAAAAACGCATTATATCTTAACACTTTCAGATACCATAGGTAATATTCCAAGGTGCCAGACTACTAGCCAGTTACAGTGTTATTTGAAAGCAAACAGTGCTGTTACATTCCAAAATTAAGGACATCCTACTGTAAAGGCCTCCAGGAAAATGACTTGAAATCTACTACAGTTATTGCAATGGATAACCAATGATGTATCGTGGACAATTACTAAAATACAACCACATGCTTCCAAAGGCTGTATTCAAACAATATAACATCGTCTCTTGAGTCATAAACTAACATTTCAGGAACATGATCTTTGTGTGTGTAAGATAGTGGGACGGTATGGACATGATTGAACTGCTTTAATGGAATGAAGCATACAATTATATAGACTGAGCTTAGTAATTATAAATTTGACAGTTCATGTGTAACCAGTAGTAATCTTAAACATAGCTCTCAGGAATAATTACGAAGTTTCTGTTTTGCAGAATAAGTTATGATGTAATTCTCTTTAAAAACAATTATTATATACACATGGTTCATTGAAAGTTTTGATATACGGTATGTAGAAGACTAAGACTTGAACCATGCTTTGAATAACACGTCTTGAACTTTAAAGTATTATCATTTTTTGTTTTTTTATCAAAATCATGAAGACATAATAATAATTACATGTATATAACTATATTTCTTTTTTTCTTATTTTTTATATCCCTTACCAAAGAATTATACTGAGATGGAAAAGCAAGTGATTTGGGTTTTGTAAAAGCTTGCATATTCACACACTTTCTTGTGATTTTTTAATGGCCTTACATTGCAGAAGAAAATTTTAAACAAAACAAGACCATTCACAACATTTTGTGTTTAAAATTAGTGATGTACTTCTGTTTACAAAATGTGTATACTGCAATTAAAGAAACAAACATTTATGTACAAGAAAGCAGAAGCCTATGAAGTCTGAATGATTAATTTGCCAAATAATTTGCTTGCTATTTTATCAACATTTAGTCAGAAGATGCAAGTTTTCTATCCTTCTATATACATCATTGCTTTAAGCTAGAGTGTGTGTTACAAGTAAAAACCCTGTATTAAGTAAGAAAATGTATCTAAATTATTCTGAATTCAAATTACTCTTCTTTATGAAGAAGCTTTGGTGTACATAAGAATCCCATAGTTTTGTCAAGTATTGCTGGCTTCCGACGCTGATGGATGTAACACTATAGCATATATGATGAAGCCATTCTTATAAGTACAAGCTAAACTAGTGAAATCATTTTTTAAAGGAATACACATCAATCTTTGAATCAATTTAATTCATGTCAATCTAATTAATTACTCTCAATACAGGTTCATATGAATATAAACCTCCAAATACACTTTATCTTAAACTTCCTATTTACAAAACTATTAACATAAACTTTTCTATAACTTAGGTGTCTCGTTAGTTTTAAAAAGAAAAGAGTTGAAAAAAGTCACCATTTTGTCCTAGATGACCAAAAAATGTGAGAAGTTAATTTATAAATTTTAGCATGTGTCCCTTTAACATTTGTTTAGACTAACCAATAATTTCAAGCACAAATAGCTGACTGTTTTTACATTTTATTAATATTTACCAAAGAACTGAAATAATAAAAACATAAAAAAGAGATCCTTAAACATATAGCTCACCTGAAACTGTAAGGATTTTATCTAACCACTCTTTGCGCGGATCCTGAAAGATTAACTAGTACTCCAGCACACCCATCTCCACAAGTAACTAATAACTTTCTCACTTGAATCAGCTATGAGTGACAGATGATAATTAGATGCAATAACGTACATTAATCATCAAGAAGACTTGAAAAGTGGGGATTCGAACTCATGACCCCTGGATTGTTAGTGGGACTCGCTTCCAACTAAGCTTATCGGGTCCGGCTTCTCAAATAAAGCTTAATATTGATACCAAGGGCATGGTCAAATATAATGTAGGGTTTCTGATTTGAATAAACCTTACAGAGGTGAAGCTATACAAAATAATGTCAAGTACAAATTTTGTGATTACATATACATGCAACACATCTGTTATTTTACTAGATAACTATATATACTAATCACATATGGCACAGGAGTGCAAGAAACTCATGGCCTATTATACGTGTTAATAACTCTACAATTTAGTCATTGCTTGGCTTTTAGCGTATAACTCTGCACTTATACCTAAATACTGAACAACTTTCCGACTTGCCAAACATATAAATGACTTTGATATGTCATGGTAAAATGGCGTTATTTGGTGGAATTACATAAAACGCTGACTGATGATCTGATGTTATTGCACGGTAGTTAGCGTTGCTTTCAACAATATTTCAGTCATCACAAACGCATCTACACGAGACAATATTCAAAGTGCTGTCATGCTGGAGTATCACTTTGAAGGCACATTGTATGATACCCTACCCTTCTTGTCTCCATATACTGACACTTCTGACATTTTTCTGAAAATCAAGTATTTGTGAAACCACGGTCAGGGATCTAACCGATGGCCTTCCGTAGTGCTGTACCACTAGATCACTGTATGGTTAACAGGTGATATGAAAACTGAATGGTAAATGTGACATTTATCTGAATTATATGATAAAAGCGAATTTGAATTGAACATACTTTTTTCATTGATTTATAACTTACTACTGTCTCGCCACAGAGCTAGTTTCTGTGGCAACATCCAGTAGAGCGTTGCACAAAGTAGATGTGAGTTCAAATCATCGTTGAGATCACTTATTTGTCATTGTTAATGTTCCAGTCCCACCACATTGTAATTTATTAATTGACAAAATACTATGATGCTCGACACATAATTAATTCGATAATTAACAAGCACTTGTGTTACAAGATCCTTTTATGTAGTACAGAAACAGGTGTTTTTTTATAACAAGTAAAGAGATAATGACAAACGGTCACTGAGTGATCAGAAAAGCTATTGAGCCTGTGGCCTCCACAAGCTCAAAATCATCCACAATAACATTTAACAGTCACCATTTATTCTGTTTCCTTCGTTCAGTCTTATGGAAATAAAATCATGGCAATGTCAATACCCTTTCCCTCAACATATTAAAGTATGTGTTAAGTAGTTGCTCTCTCGATAGACTGTCAGTAGCGATGATATAACCTGTTTTTATATGTGTCCAAAGTTTTGAACATTAGTGCGAGGATGACAATTATATGGTGATGCACTTTACTAGAAGAAAAATCAAACGAGCGTATGACCCTCCCTGCAGGCTCAGGATCTGTCCATGATATTCTTCACACAAACTCAGAATCTGTCCATGACACTCTTGAATCTCCACACAAAATACCTAGTCACTGATGTTTCCAAAGTCAGTCACTGTCAATAATTGACATGCCTTTTACTATTGTCAATATCATTTTTCCAAGATGAATATATCGGGAACAGGTCAGTTCTGTACAGCATACAAATATGTCAGAGCACTGCATCACCACAGAGAACAGTATTGGTATTTAGATATCACTTGGTCCAGTGTGACAGTTCCATTTCCTAGATAAAAAATTAAACAGAATATAATACGATGTCATATATTTCCAGTTATAAAATGTTGCATCTTTCAATACTAGATTTACTTCCCTCAATACAAACTTTTGAAAAAGAAAATATGTGCATGTACATATATAATTGCAACAAAAAAAGGTTGGTTCACAGAGATATAATAAAATTGGGGCCATAAAATTGGTCTACATGTAGACAATGTAAAGTTCTATATGACATGTATAAGCTTAAACGGATGATTGAACAGTTGTTACATGCTTCTATTAAATAACTGAAAGTAAAGCTGTGAAACCACCCGGTACGAAATTGTAGTGATACGCAACCTCCAACAAGTCTCTCTCTGTTTCCCGGCTTTTAGTCTAATAAAACAATGCGTGGATGGACAGCATTTTATAACATAATTATTATTTGGGCATCTGGCGTGCTTTTCACAATAAAATACGCCAAAGGCACTTGCAATTAGATATCGCACCGGCTTCGAACGCAAATAAGAAAAAAGACGTTCAGTAGACGTCCGTTCGCTATGCATTTTGATAGTTAACAATATATTTATATGCTCTTGTTGAATTTTAAAATGTTACGTGCATCTAAAAGTCATCAATTGCGTATAGAAATACTTACACGGGACTTCACAGTTTCTGGAAGTGTTGATTTTCTTTTGCGCATGCGCGAATGTAATATCCCGTTACGTCATACAATTTACATATTTTATTTATAAATGACGGATGGGGAAACCCGTTACCAGTATTCTGAAAACACGTACCAATAATTCAGTAAACTTTCAATATATTTTATTTACCAAAGCCGCCGAAAGGTTTATATTTAACAGAAATCATCATATATTACATATTTAAGAAAAGTTAAATGGGAGATTAGTTTGTTAATCATTCGTGGATAGGTTGCTTTAACAGAAACTGACAGATCTGCATGTTGTAGTGTTGAGGGATGCTGATTTCTTTAAATAGAAGGTATTAAACTATAATTTGGACATGTTATGAATGGTTGAATACAGTTTTTAAACAATATAATATAACTGATGGTGCAGATTTGCATTTTTCTTTCCATGCTTTTATGATAGAGATTACAAACATTGACCAAACTTTGTAAATGTCAATTTCTTGATATTCATATTATCCATGTATGATTTAGTATTCTGTTAAATGTGGAAACAAAAAGAGAGATACATCATGTATTATGCAAGGCATAATGCTGGTTTACTCTGTAGATGGTTATTTTGGTGTTTCCTTGCCCTAAGTTTAGGATTATGAGCAGTGTCCAGTCTCATATTTCATGAACACCTGTCCTCACAGACAGATACCATTTGTGACACTCTCTCCACCATGGTTGGTTTTGCCATATTTCTGTAGAGATACCAACCCTTAATTCAGGTTGAACTATCTGCAAGATCACACTGAATTCCAGTGGGCATGCTTATTGCTCAGATTGTGAATTTTAAGCTGATTTTTTCATTAATTAATTACCCCACCCACTTATTTCTGCATACAAAAATAGAATTGTTTGCAAAATGAAATAAATTGCATATTTACAGTTGACCTGGAGTTTGTACTTATTTTTATTGTTTAATTATGAAAAGACAGTAGTTGCAATCTTGCCAAGAGGCCAGTTTACAGTTAACTTCGGTTGTTTTCGGTTGTCATCGCATTAATCTGCGTCGAATCATTGAATTTGGCAAAGTTTTTGCTTGTACTTCATTTTTATAGGAAATGTTATAAATTTGCAGAATTTTACATTAAATGTCGTGTATGCATTATCTATTCGGCCTGTGTTGCCCTTTTTATATTGGAATTGATGTGTAGACAGGGTAATGGAGTACTTTAGCATGAAAATAGCTTGAATTGTATGCTTTTGTGGCTGCCATATCATTCTGATATTGAAATTTATCTAAAATATGTTATGTTTAATAAGTTTTGTTCCACAATACCATTTCTTTGTAATACAAATGTCTGTTTTTCTTCTTATTTTCAGACACCTTTTCATTTTACCATGTAGTTGTGAAAGTTTCAGACCATTTTAGACACACTTGGTCAAGTTATCATGAAATTTAAACTGTATGGTTTTGAATTCTTGCTTTTTTACAAGAAATATCAGCATTTTGACTGAAACCATGTGTCATTAAAACTTATTTTATTTCAGAACTAGTTCAGATATGGGGATGCATTTAGCTTTATTGAACTTGTATTGAATATTGTTACATAATATGTAAATGTAGAATCTAAAAATTAATAAAAAAGTCCTCTTTACAGAAACAGAAAGATCTGCATGTTGTAGTGTTGAGGGATACATCATATGTAACTTTAGAATCTTAAAATAAAAAGAAAAGTCTTCTTTAGGACTCACACCACTATTATCTCTCTTGAGTACTCCGGATCTACAGATGAATGAGGTAGAAATAAATAGTTCTCTTTTTCTTCTTTTTTCAGGGCTTTGTACTGCAATATTTTCTTTTTTACTAGCATGAGTTTAAACGTCAGTACTTTAGAAATCACCACTGAAAATTTGATGCTGATACCAGCTTTCTGGACAATTCTGTGTCATTTCAGAATTGTTGGTTCGAACCGCATCTAGGGCGAATAGTTGACATGTTATTAATTGATAGGTCTCACAAAAGCATTGAATTTAAAAAAAACCTGGTCAAGGTATACTTTTTTTCCTTTATAATTGCATATCTTGAACCAGTGAAGAATTTGAGCCCAGACACATGCTGCAGAATTTAATATTTCACTCTGTTTTGGACATAAATGTTACAATGGAGCCCTATGGGAAATGTAATAGTGGTGTAAGACGTTATCAAAATGATACATATATGTTTACTAGAATGAAAAAAGTTTTGAAATGAAACTGTCAGAAGTTGCTGTCTGTAAAAAATGTTTTTCTTTGTGTATTGTTATAATTTTATTATAAATGTAATTTCAATCTATATTTACAATAATGATAATAATGTGCTTTTTCTGCTTTTTCATGTAAAAATTTTCAATAGTCGATTGCTTTTGTCGAGCCACTTATATAACAAATAATATGTATTCTTAGTTATGCATTGAGATATATTGTTTTATATAAAAAAATGATATGTATACTTAGTTATGCATTGAGATGTATTTTCTTATATAACAAATAATATGTATACTTAGTTAAGCATTGAGATGTATTTTCTTATATAAGAAATAATATGTATACTAAGTTGAGCATTGAGATGTATTTTCTTACTTAACAAATAATATGTATACTTAGTTGAGCACTGAGATATATTTTCTTACATAACAAATAATATGTATACTTAGTTAAGCATTTAGATGTATTTTTGTATAAAAGAAATAATATGTACACTTATTTAAGCACTGAGATGTATTTTTTTATAAATAAAAAATAATATGTATACTAAGTTACGCATTGAAATGTATTTTCTGATATAAGAAATGATATTTTTACTTAGATAAGCATTGAGATGTATTTTCAGATAAATATGCAATTGCAAATATTTAAATAAATTATGTTGATATTCTTATACTTGCCATTTCATAAGTGTTTATAATATATTTTGAGAACGATTATTGTTTGTTTAATTAACAAAATTAATAAAGTTCGTTTTATTCACATGACTTAATATGAGATTATGTACAGGTGAAACTCAGCGATATCTCGAAAGACCGGTAACGTGTAAGATTGTTTGTTTGAGACAACTTCATCATCAATCAAAAAATAAAATGAAAACATTTCCTTAATGAGACTGTTTAGCATTTATAACTGGTAAACCAATGTTTATATGTGTTTGTAAAGGATATAGAAGTGTGCTGGCAGCCATGAAGATAGTTGTGCTAACCATTGTTTTGATTGTGCTTCTCGATTTCTCAGACGCTAGTAAGTATCTAGTTTCAATTGCTATCTTATTTGTTTTCCTCAACTTACTATTTTTGAATTGGGTTAAAGCCATTTTCAAAACATCGTAGTCTTGGTATGGCATACCTAAACCCTAATGCGATAATCATTTCTTTTTATTGATTTGAAACATATAACCCTCGTTACCTAAATTCCCGAAAGCAGTACTTATCTGGTATAGCCTCTTTGCGCATTGATAAAATAAACTTTAAAAAAAATTCGATAAAGAACTCAATGTTTCATTGCTGTTAATCTGAGAGTTGTGTTTCTAAAATCTTTAGGTGCAGTTTATGTTTTTTTTGCTTAGATGTTATAATAGATAATGTCAGTGTGTAAATATGAAACAGTATTTTGTTTTCATTTCAGACACACCTTACACACCGGAGCGTAAGCATATTTTATATATTTAAACAACCACATATGGAAAGTTATTATCTTTCTGAAAAAGGTATTTCTGCGGAGTAGTTCATATATCACTACTACTACTACTACTACCACTACCTTTTCTACTACAACTTCTACTACTATTATTTTTATTATTATTGCTACTTCTATTACTACTACTATTGCTACTACTACTATTACTGCTACTGCTGCTGCTGCTGCTGCTGCTACTACTACTACTACAACTACTACTTCTACTACTACTACTACTACTTGAATCGTTGAAACAAAAATATTAAAACATGTATTGATTATTGCAGCATGTATCGACTGCTCCGGTCACCTTGTGAGAAACGGGACACGTTATTATGACGGATGTAACTGGTGCAAGTGTACCAGCATGGAGGTTAGTTTATCTAGATTCATGTTTGCACGTACGTAACGGCAAGGTTCCGGTTGATACATATGCCTTACAAAGACAGATATGTCATTCTCCCATTTCTGCTCATAGAAGTTACAGGTTTTCCCCATAAAGGAAAACTTTATCTTCCATGACCTGGTAAAAATCTGGAACTAAACTATCATCTATTTATTTATCTGCAACTCGTAATCATATTTATTCATTAGTTAAATTAAAAGTCAAACATTGATCAACTTAGAAATTCATTTCAATACATGGTGCGCGTTATATAGGGTGAACTGTTAACTCCCATTCTATTTTCAATATTTTTGAACGGTATCGAAGATGCTTTTATAAATGACTTGATAGTATACATGTACACATGGATAAATTGTTTTAATGTTATATGTGGATGATATAACAGTAGTGATGAGTTGCAAATTTTGTCAGGGTACTATCAGAGTTATGAATTGTTAATAATGCTTTTTAGAAAAGGAGGTCGACTAGGGCATTTTAATTCTTTATAAGACTAAAGATATACAAATAGTAAATAAGTGTTTATTTTGGGCATTGTTTTTACAGTTCGTTTTTTTCGCCGTGGCACAAAGTACATATAGTGTCTAGGTTTAAACCCTTTACTCCATATGCATTTTAAGTGAAAACGTCTAATGTCAAAGCCACACATAATCAATTTCCATAAATAGATACATTTTAACTATTTATTTTGATAGAGCAGAAAACAGTGTAGGACCTGTTCTGATTGCTCGTTATGAGCAATGAGAACTGGTCCTGCACTGTTTTCAAAAACCTTCTTTATGAGAGGTGTCCAAAGGCTTATACTTATATAAGTCTATTGATATACTGGTTAAACATAGATTATATTTATTCAATAAGCTTATAACGTTCATCCTTACTTATGGGAATGAAGTGTGACGTTTTGATATAGGTGATAAAATAAAAATAATTCATTTACAATTTTGTAAGAGCTAATTGAGAGTAAAAAAAATAAAACAGAACAATTTTAATTATGAAAAACTGGGTAGGATGCCTTTTCAAAACTTGAGAATCTTTAATTTTATAAAATTTTGGTGTAAAATTAATGATTGATTGATTAATTGATACTTTATTTCCTCCATAGTACAAATATACTGGAGAGTATAAACATTTAAACAGCAACATGGGAGTACAATGCATATACAAAAACATAATAGACAATTAAATGACAGTCATATATATACAATACAAACAAACATGTAACTTCGATAGTTCAAACAACTTGCATATATACAAACGAAATTAACAAATGTTATGTCCATTCAAACTGCAAAATATATTGACACTTTTAGAAGAATATTGCCTATAACGACTGATATGACTTGCCGAAACGAAACACAAAAGCATACACTATATGGGTACTAAAAGTGGTATAAGTTCCAAATGCGATTTTGAAAATAACCCAAATAAAAAAGGATTTATGATATAATCTTGGATTTTAGGAGGTTTTGAAATGCTGAAAATGTCGAATTATTTCTATGCAATGCTAAACAAAGAATTGTAAAAAATTGGCCAGACAGGCTCAGTGATTCCAGAAAAGCTAAATTTTATAATTAAATACATTTTTTACGTTTCAGCCATATTCAAATACACTATTTTTTTTAAAGATCGTTCCGTATTAGTTATTATAGTTTTATTACATTAACAGTCACATCTCATAGACTTGCTATTGAAAACGGTGGTTAGGCTGAACTTGTTAGTAAATCAGCTAATCAGACAAAATGTAGTATGTCCAATGTTCTAGAGGTTTACGTGGTGTGTAATTTATAAAACAACTTAGAAAATGTGTTGGTCCAAGTGATGACGGGAAAAGACCAAATAAAGAAAACTTGTTGAACTTTTTAATAATGATAAAACTATTTTTCAAAATGAATTCAAAGCCATATGAAATAATTCTTTATCTCGTCAGTCGAACGGTTCTAAGATGAAACCAACCGAGAACAACATAAACACCAGTAAGATGAATCAAATTAAAATAAAAAAGAAACATCGTAAGGTCGTGGAGCAAGTAATGAAAGCATTTTTCTAAATATTATTTTGGCATGTTTAAATAGATTGGGAATATATTGGGATTATTTTTTTTTGCCATTTTCAAAATTTTGAAAACAAAGACAGAATAGTTCATTTCTGAAAGTAGAATATGAGTTTGAGATATTACAATGAAAGCACTGGTCGAAACAAAGTCTGTATACATGTTTCTGAAGAATAATAATCAAATGTGTTTTTGTTGCAGCCTAAAAGAGCATCTTGTACAGAAAACAAGTGTCAATGGAAAACATGCCATTAAAAGAAAACGAGGGCGTTGAACATAACGTTTCAATACATTACTGTTCGATATAAACAAATAAAACTGAAAAATTATTAATTTCTTTCTGATGTTTCCCCATTAAAACAAAATATATACGTAATGACAACATTTTATCCCCTATTTGAATTTCTTTCTCTTTTTCAAAAGATGAACATGTAAGAAGGGACTTACAAAGATTTCAGAAGAAAGCGCGGCAGTTTGTCTGCTTACCACCTTCATGACCTGACAGTTGGTCAATATTAAGTACGAGCGATTTCTTTCGGAAATCATATGTGCGTAACTGATCGACCGATGAAAAGTCTCGTACTGAATTTCAAGCATCATTTTATGCAAGTTAAAACATTTTATGAGTTAAAATTATATTGTTACATGCATATACACAAAGATGTTGTTTTTTTAATAATTTATTAATACAAACATGCATAACAATATTAATGTGAAATATACCACACAGTTCTTTATTTTAAGGATATGTATTAACTCTTAAGTGCTTTTGGTACTTTTATGAAACATATTTCATACGTCAATCATTTTTATTTGAAAATAAACACCTCATTTTCGTATCAGTCGAATATATTTTCAAATACAATATCGAATAAATATCAGCACAAAATTTTGATTGATGCATATTGAGGAAAAAACACTATTTTTAGTATACTTGTTTCTAAACTTTATTTGATATGTGCCATTTGCTTTCGGTTATTATCGAAGAGCTTATTTTGATAAGAAGCCTAGAAATACGGGCACTTAGCACCGTCAGTACAGAAAAGGTTTGATTATAGTGTGATACCCAAAGGGACAAGCAGGGCTTCAAGTATTAAAGAATTGTGGTAAAACTTACTCGTTTTGAGGCAAAATACATTAGATCATAAAATGAAACTGGTGATTTTAGGGAAACAAATAATATATTTTAAAATTATATCGGAACTCCCGTATTTTTGTTGTTTTGCAACATTTGGTATCTATATCAAGGGCTGATCTAATATTTCAGGGCATAATGGCGAATTTTCAGAACTTGTGAGAAAATCTGAATTGTATAGTTGATATGGACCAGTAAATGTGTTCATGTAACTTCAATTGTAGAAAACAACATTAAAATGCATTGACGGTATGTAACAAAATAGTTAGCTTGTTGTGTTATAATTTAGTAGTGCCAGCTAATACGTGTCCATTGTAGGGATATGGGTTATATTTTGGTCAGGTAGCGTGGAATCGTTAAAACGTATTGATAGATCGATAGGAGCAACGTTTTTAAGATATTTTTACATTTTCATTTTTTTTGATTAAAGAATAAATCATTTTGAAGTTTAGTTCATCAAATTCCATCAAGTATTAAGAAAATTAGAATAACTTAACGGGCTATTTGTCATAAAACTTATTTAGGTTTACATTGGCCTAATAGCGTAAAATCTGCATCGTACAATGTTTTAGGGTTTGTTGGTTCATGATTTACACGAAATTCACTAAGGTATGTGGACGATTTTGCTATAAATGCTGACTCAGTCGGTTATGAGAACAATGTCCAGTTAGCAGTTAATGTCTGATATATATATTTTTGACATAATCAGATCTAAGTAAAGTTGTATAAATTGTTCATATCAAGGTCGACAGTAATATTATGCCTGTTAGCAAAATGGCATATTCGGTATCACATACAACACATTGTAGAACGTTCAATATTTTAGTCATGTGATGTAAGATAGTGAAGCTGGTAAAAAGCTGAAAATTAACAAAAACAAACTAAGAACAATGAACTATTTAAGTATGAAACCTATTTCACAAAAAATACGACAAAGTTTCGAACACGCTCTAGTACGAAGTCATTTCAATATCCCGTATGTTTGCAATCAAAGTATTTCAAAAAATAGAGTTTACATTATCATGTTTATACATCAGATTCATTTTTTTACAATGATAGAAATATTTAAGTTACGTACATTGTGTGACTACGAAGTTTTATAGGATTATTTGTGGATCACAAACTTAAAAGTCTCATGTCGGAATGGCGTACATCAAACGTTTTTATTTTACTGAATAGCTTTCAAGGCGAATAACTCTATACAACTTTGTCCGCTGTGTTTTTCTGTGTTGAGTAATTATCTTAAATTTGTATATATTGTATACTTGTATATTCATAATTTAATTCATGTAAAATTAAAATTGTAAAGACTTTGTGTACGATTGTATTCTACCCTTGTGAGTTGTCGGCCCTTGGTCAATTTGCTACACGGTATTCAATATAATCAACTTAGAAGGACCTTCAAGACGAACGGAAGCGCATTCGATATATTGTTGGTCGCACAGGCTAGAGGTTGCAGGTTTGATACCCATCTCGATCCAATTACTTCTCAAAAAACAGCACTCAGTACTGGTTTTACCCACAAAGCTTATTTCGCAATCGAGCTAATATATAGAGGATCTTATATTCGTGCTTATTTATTATTGAATTTATTAAACAAGTTGGAAAACATGTTATGCGAGGCTCTGTCGAGCATTATATCATTTTTCCCAACGAGTTTGTTAAATTCAATAATAAATGAGCACGAATGTAAGATTCGTTTTACCACATAACTCGGGGAAGTTTACCATTTACTTAACAGATCTTCTCTTTAAGGAAAGAGAAATAAATCGGGCAAATTTGTTTCCATGAGTCATCGTATGATGTAACATTTCAAAATAACCTCATTTAGCCGTGGCATATAGACCTAATTTATATATTCGAATTAAAGTCCGAAAGTACTTCGTCAATTTACGTACGAAAGCCAAGTTATACGAAAAACACCGAACGATGAATCGGAAGTGACATTACACTAGGTTAATGTAAAAAATGTGTCATGCATTTATTAAACCCATGCACTGTACATTGTGTAATAAGAACTTATAGGAGATAACATCTATTTGTCTACAACTGAGATGCAAGTATGTCTAAATATTAGGGAGCATTAGCCTTGTTATTTGATTTTTTTGTATAATATATATCATATAAAAAAGTGTCCATGAAAAGTCAACATTACAACTATAATTCGATGTATGAATGCTCCTTTGTAACATCTTTAGGACATTAGACCTGACATGATTTACTGGGAACCATAAGACCTGACATGTTTTACTGGGAACCATCTAATTCAGTGTCGTATTGATTCGTGTACGTATCACAGATATATAAATTAGATGTTTTGTGGGCAGGAAAGCAATTGTTTCTTTTCTATTCCGTTTTGCTTCTACACGGTACGTTTACTAGTTTCTTTCCATTGACTCAGTGTTGTTATTTTTAATTCATTGGAATTAATCATATGGCCCGTTCCTTGTTGCTAGAGGCATAGTACCATCATTGGAAACAGGGATTGCTTTCGCAGCGTAGTCGCATAATGGCGGTTATAAATAATCCTTGATCCTTCTTCTTTAAAAATTCATTTTCCTTATTTTAATCCTCATTTTTTTATCTGAATGGCATTTTTTATGTATTTTGAACATTTTGAAAGCATTGTCATGTTTGAATTGTGAATTTAGAAAAAAAAGATGCTTGGAAATTTAGGGTATGCATACATGATTTCGAAAGTCTACTTTCACTTTGTCAACAGTGTACACACTGAGCAGAAAAAATCTCTTATATGACACATGATCCCTACTTTTCTCGTTATATTTTGGTAGTGCAGAGGTTGACAAACAACAAAATGTAAGTTTCACTTCTTTCTTTTGGTCTCTTTATGAACGACAAGCCTTCAAAGCTGTTTTATTCAATATAGAATGAAGACAAAAATCTTTGGCCGAGTTACAACTTGAGGATAGAATACCACTTAAGCCGGGGGCGGTGTGGTATATGAGATAAACAAAATGGCAAACATTGTTCTGTGTGATACTAGTATGTTGTGCTAATTATACTAATATCAGTCAGTAGTTACACATAGTTAATGTTATCTGTGTTATATATGTAACCATCTATAGTCTGTAAAACGGACCCAGCTCTCCAAATTTGTCCCGTTAAATAGCTGTTTAGAAAGTCACATTTGAGCACGTTGATTGGCCAGTTGCTTCAATTGAAAGTTTGAATGAGGTCACAGTTTAGTAAGCGTTCAATTGCTATGAAATGTGGGACAGGCATATAATTCCCTGCCGTTTCATCAGTTGTTAAAAGACCTGATTTGGGAGGTATCTATGTCTAGTCGATGTCTTATCGAGTTCCACAATTAATTATATTCCAGTCGCGGGGGTCGATGTCTATGTCGAGTTCCACAATGGATTATATTCCAATCACAGGAGCCGATGTCTAAGTCGAGTTCCACAATGAAATGTATTCCAGTAATTGAAGTCTATGTCTAATCGAGTTCCACAGTGTATTATATCAAATTTGCGGGGGTTGATGTCTAAGTCGAGTTCCACAATGGATTATATTCCAGTAATGGAAGTCGGCGTCTAAGTCTAGTTCCACAATGGATTATATTCCATTTACGGAAGTCGATATCTATGTCGAGTTCCACAATGAATTATATTCTAGTCACGGGAGTCGATGTCTATGTCGAGTTCCACAAATGATTATATTCCAGTCACGGGAGTCGATGTCTATGTCGAGTTCCACAATGGGTTTTATTCCAGTCATGGGAGTTGATGTCTATGTCGAGTTCCACAATGAATTATATTCCAGTCATGGGAGTCTATGTCTATGTCGAGTTCCATAATTGATTATATTCCAGTCACGGGAGTCGATGTCTATGTTGAGTTCCACAATTGATTATATTCCAGTAACGGGAGTCGATGTCTAAGTCGAGTGCCACAATGGAGTATATTCAATTAATTGGAGTCGATGTCTATGTCTGGTACCACATAGGATTATATTCCAGTCATGGGAGTCGATGTCTATGTCGAGTTCCACAATGGGTTATATTCGAGTCACGGGAGTCAATGTCTTGTCGAATTCCGCAATGGGTTATGTTCCAATCATGGGAGTCGCTGTCTATGTCGAGTTCCACAATGGGTTATATTCCACATAGTCGATGTCTATGTCGAGTTCCACAAAGGATTATGTTCCAGTAACGGGAGTCGATGTATAAGTCGAGTTCCACAATGGGTTATGTTCCAGTAACGGGAGTCAATGTATAAGTCGAGTTCCACAATGGACTATATTCCAGTAACGGGAGTCGCTGTATAAGTCGAGTTTCACATTGGATTATATTCCAGTAACGGGAGTCGATGTCTAAGTCGAGTTCCACAATGGATTATATTCCAGTAACGGGAGTCGATGTATAAGTCGAGTTCCACAATGGATTATATTCCAGTAACGGGAGTCGATGTATAAGTCGAGTTCCATAATGGATTATATTCCAGTAACTTGAGTCGATGTATAAGTCGAGTTCCACAATTGGTTATATTACAGTAACGGGACTTGATGTCTAAGTCGAGTTCCACAATGGATTATATTCTAGTCACGGGTGTCGATGTATAAGTCAAGTTCCACCATGGATTATATTCCAGTAACGGGAGTCGATGTCTATGTAGAGTTCTTCAATGGGTTTTATTCCAGTAACGGGAGTCGATGTCTAAGTCGAGTTCCACAATGGATTATATTCCAGTAACGGGAGTCGATGTATAAGTCGAGTTCCATAATGGATTATATTCCAGTAACGGGAGTCGATGTATAAGTCGAGTTCCACAATGGGTTTTATTCCAGTAACGGGAGTCGATGTATAAATCAAGTTCCACAATGGATTATATTCCATTAACGGGAGTCGATGTCTGTGTATGGTACCACATTGGATTATATTCCAGTCATGGGAGTCGATGTCTTGGTCGAGTTCCACTATGGGTTATATTCCAGTCACGTGAGTCGATGTCTATGTCGAGTTCCACAATGGGTTATGTTACAGTCACGGGGGTTGATGTCTATGTCGAGTTCCACAATGCGTTATATTCCAGTCATGGGAGTTGATGTCTATGTCGAGTTCCACAACAATGGGTTATATTCCAGTCACGGGAGTCGATGTCTATGTCGAGTTCCACAATGGGTTATATTACAGTCACGGGAGTCGATGTCTATGTCGAGTTCGACAATGGGTTATATTCAGTCACTGGAGTCGATGTCTAAGTCTGGTTCCACATTGAATTATATTCCAGTAACGAGAGTTGATGTCTATGTCGAGTTCCACAACAATGGGTTATATTCCAGTCACGGGAGTCGATGTCTATGTCGAGTTCCACAATGGGTTATATTACAGTCACGGGAGTCGATGTCTATGTCGAGTTCCACAATGGGTTATATTCAGTCACTGGAGTCGATGTCTAAGTCTGGTTCCACATTGAATTATATTCCAGTAACGAGAGTCGATGTCTATGTCGAGTTCCACAACAATGGGTTATATTCCAGTCACGGGAGTCGATGTCTATGTCGAGTTCCACAATGGGTTATATTACAGTCACGGGAGTCGATGTCTATGTCGAGTTCCACAATGGGTTATATTCCAGTCACTGGAGTCGATGTCTAAGTCTGGTTCCACATTGAATTATATTCCAGTAACGGGAGTCGATGTCTATGTCGAGTTCCACAATGGGTTATATTCGAGTCACGGGACTCGATGTCTAAGTCTGGTTCCACATTGAATTATATTCCAGTCACGGGAGTCGATAGGACATATTAACACAAAATGTATAGCCCACCAGAGCAATTGTCACCACTTAAATCTATTGTTATATCCGAACAATACATTTCCACCACCCAAACTACTTTTTTCTGTTTTAAACAATAGAGGTTGGGAAAGTGAAAACATACCAGAGGATCTTACACGAGTGTTCTTTTATTATTGAAAATATCAAACGAGTTTGAAAACATATATTATGCGAGGCTCTATATCACATAACTCGGAAAAGTTTACATTTACAAGTTATTTAACAGGTCTTCTCTTTAAGGAACGAGACAAAAAATGGACATATTTCCCCGAGTCATCGTATAACGTAACGTCTCAAAATGCTATGCCTTTTAAATTATTTTCGAAATCTGTTGAATATTTGGTATGTAATGAAACTAGAAGTAATTTCCAATTTGAATATGTATGTTTTTCTGCGATAAATATAAAGCTTCTTTACCTATCACGTCGTAAACATGGCCATGTTTTGTCTTTTTGACGTCCCGATTTATAGCAGCTAAATCGCGTATTTTTCAACCTCAGTTGAGTTATTCCTAATGAAAAGAATAGAAACATATATCACCTTGGACACATTTGACAGATGTATGGAATTACAAATGCAAAAATTACGACGAACGCCACATTTTGAAAATACTAGCGAAAAAACGGAAACTATTTTTTCTCGATTTTTTCGAGAAAATGGCTTCAAATCAAAATTACCAAAAAACAAACCGAGCGAATTTTGCATAATTTTTATATGATTTAATACTATATATTGTACAATTATTGTGAGATTTTTAGAAAAATTGACAAACCAGATTTTTTCATGATATTCAACCCTACCCTACGTCAAAAAACGCTTTAAAGCAAACGTCAACATTGGTATATGAGGTATACGTATTGTGATAATAAACAAGTTTGTTCATACAATTATATTAGTTTTTTGTGCACACTAGTTATATATACTTCTGCTGTTTACTGGCAATTAGTTTGTCTATAACATTTATGACAGCGTGTCTGTTTGGTACCCGTACACAACCGTCATTTTTTCACTTAACGGAACTGGATTCCAAAACAATATTCTCATTTCTGACTAGCTCCACGACTGCTAGTGAAATATGGACAACACGGTTGTCAATTATTAGAACAACCGGTTTGGCCTGTTACACATTCATAAAATAAGCTTGAAACAATATCCACTATCATGATAAGTAGTGAAAAGCAACGATCCAGAGATATCGTAATTGAACGTACGTAGGAGAACCCTTCCACTCAGCCCTATTAAATAATATTACTATAATTTGTAAAATATTTAATTTGCAGAAACACACAAGTGGGCAGTCACTAAGTCAGCTGTGACTACTTCAAATGAAATACACTTCCAACCTGTTTTGGTAAAATCACCCTTTCGAAGATTAATCCCTTTCCAATGTATTAAAATATATCAAAGTTATATTTAATATTTAAAAGAATTGTGATGGAATTTATTTTTTTTTCGAAACATGCGTTGAATTTAAATAATACATATAAGTTTCATAGACACATAATTAGCTGTAAGGCTCATTGACTCTTTTGATGATTAATGAACCGACGAGGACGGGTAATTTGTATGGTCATTAAGATGACCAAACCCGCAACCTTTGGAGTAAGCAGTCAATACTCTGTCAACAGTGCTACCATTCTTCTTGGAACATATTGTACTCTTTAACAGACTCACACCAATGTTAAATTCCATTTAACTTACGTTTCCGCATCAAACGAATCATTGCATTATGAATGCATCACTATATGAATATATTAATACTAGTATTTTTTTTTATAAAACTAGTTTGTCTATTTGAATATTAGCGCCATTTTGTGTCATCGAGGGCAAATAGACGATAAGTTAATCAAACAAGACTTTCCTGCGTTCTTAGAAGGTTAACCAATACTCGAGCACAATCATCTCCGCAAGAAACGGTAAACTTTTCGCTTGGAATCAGCAGTGAGAGACGAATGACGATGAGACGCATTGTAGTACATGTATATAATTCATCAAAGAGAATTTCACCGCCCGTTGATTATAACAAGTGAAGTCGTGTTAGTTTTTAATGTACCTGTGAAAATGCTTTAACATTTAAAACAATATTTCTTTGTATTTGTTTTTTTTAATACTGCGGTTTTTAATTTTATATTTGATAGGGCAAAAAAAAAAATTCCAGTTGGTTGACCGTCATTAAGCTTTACTGCCCACTCTATTTTTCCCAAATTAAAAATAAAATCAAAAACATTATTTTCTTGTTTTTATTTTATTACATTTAAATCATACCCGTTATACAGTCACTGCATTATACCTAACAAAATGTGGATTTTGAATATTCTAATGTGTGTGCTGCACGATATCAAACATGGCCGCCCAGAGAGACAGAGAACACTGCCCTAAACAAATGGTTATTTTGTTATTCAGAACAATACAGTGACTTTTATATACACGTACAATAGAAAGACTTTTATGTACATGTAGAATAAAAAAAAAAGGGGGTGTTAAGAACGTCTAAGCAAATGACGATAATGATGATTGTGATGAAAACAATGATGATGATGATGGTGATGATGGTGAAAATGATGATGATGATAATGAGGATGATGATGATTATGATGACAGTGATTATGATGACAGTGATGATGATGATGATGATGGAATGATGATGAAAGTGAAGAAAAAGATGATGATGATGATGATGATAATGAGGATGATGATGATTATGATGACAGTGATGATGATGATATTTTTCTTTTTTTATGACGATGATGTTGGTCACGATCTAGAAATGGACCTCTATGCGGAACGTTTGTCAACAGGCACAAAATAAAATACCACTAAACAGTAGTGCAATAGTAGATATAATTCGTGAACACAAAATACTAGTTTTGTAGAATAAGGTTAACGTCATTTTCAACACATTTATAAGGTTATGTATTGCATATCCAGTTGTATTTAATGATCACAAACCAAACATTTAATGCGCTATACCAACGTTGACGTTTTGCTTTAAAGCGTGTTTTTGACGTAAGGTAGGGTTATTTAACATTATAAAAAATCTAGTATGTCAATTTTTCTAAAAATCTCACAATAATTGACCAAGATATCATATAAAATTATATAAAATTATACAAAAATCGATCGGTTTGTTTTTAGTAAATTTTATTTGAAGCCTTTTTTTTTTAAAAAAAAATCGAGAGAAAAAATAGTTTTCGTTTTTTTCTAGTATTTTCAGACGTCCCAATGTTCGTCGTAATTTTTGCATTTGTAAATCCATACATCCTCCAAATGTATCGTGGTGATATATGTTTCTATTCTGTACAATAGGTATAACTCAACTGACGTCGAAAAATACCCGATTTTGCTTCTATAAATTGGGACGTCAAAAAGGTCGAACATGGCCATGTTTACGACGTCACATATAAATATATGTTGTATTAACCTTAGAAAAAATACATTTTCACATTCGAAAGTAATTTTAGTTTCATTATAAACCAAATATGCTACTGATTTCGAAAATAATTTAAAAGGTATATTCCTCCTTAACCATGACAAATCGACGTCATTTCTATATTCGGGCAAGTCCGAAAGTACTTCGGCAATTTACGTACACGGGAAACACCGAGCGATGAATCGGAAGTGATATTACATTAGGTTAATGTCAAAAATATGTCATGGGTATATTACACTCCTGCACCGTCAATTATGTCATATATAGAGGATATAACACCCCTGCTCATTTATAATTGAATTTAGCAAACGAGTTGACAGAGCCTCGCATCATATTATTTTTGCCAATAGTTTAATAAATTAAACAATAAAATGAACACGAATGTAAGATTATTTTTCTCATAGAACTCAGGAAAATTGTACATTTACCATTTAATTTTCAGATCACATCAATAACAAACGATAAAAAATCACGCATATTACTTTCCGTCAATCATAAAATAACGTTATTTTACCATGACAAATCATCGGGCAGTCGGAGAGAACTCCGACAATGTTTCTATTCAGATTCATTCTTATGTTTGCCTGCACCAATAAAACTGGTTATGCCATATATGACCTGAGACGTGTTTTAAATGACATTAAACTCATTTAAAATGGGGAAAAATGGTAGTTTGATTATTTTTTCACACACACACACGCACACACATTTCACTTAATATTTTAAAATTGATTAATGTAGGGAAAATAAGAGAGAATGAATTAGGGGAATGAGGAACAAAGTAAAAGAGAGAGTGGGGGGGGGGGGGGGGGGGGGGGAAGAGAGTGGGAAATGAGAGAGAGAGAGAGAGAGAGAGAGAGAGAAAGAGGAAAGAGGCGTTCTGATTACTTGGATACAATTTCCTTTTCATTTGTAAATATAGTACCAGCGAAAATGATATATTTGAGTAAACAGATGACAACGCTCTGAACTGTGAAATTAATTACATTCATTGTATTGATAAAGACCTTTTAGACGGAAATATGGTTCGTCTCAGTCATGAATCATGAATTATAATCTCTACACGAAATATTTAATATGTTTTCTTTAAATATGATTTCATCAGAGATAGATGAAAAGTGTCGACGAAGAATCTTATCAGAACACAATGAAACATAAACACAAAAAAACCAAAAAAAAAACAGTGACAAGAACTTGGTTATAATCATTTACAAATTTATAAATAAATCAATTTTTTTTTAAACCTTTGCGGTACATATTCCATAGGGATCCTTTCTTTGTACAGATTACACTCTGGAAAATATATATCTATCATTAGACAACATAAAAAATACCTACACAATAAAAACTACCGGTAGATGAAATAAGTTATGTAATATACACCATCATATGATTTAACATTTACTTTTTGTGACCTGCAGGACATACTTAACGGAACAGCTACTCCCCACATTTGTTTATTTCTGATATCTTCGGCATCGATATTAAATGTTTAGTTGCGTTGTCATAATTGGTATACAACAGAAACAGACGATTATGTTTTGATTTGATATACAACATAAACAGACAATTATCTATTTATGAAGTTGCGTTATCATAATTGGTATACAACACAAACAGACAATTTTGTATTGATTTGGTATACAACATAAACAGACAATTATGTATTGATTTAGTTGCGTTGTCATAATTGGTATACAAATAAACAGACAATTATGTATTGATTTGGTTGAGTTGTCATAATTGGTATACAACATAAACAGACAATTATGTTTGATTTAGTTGCGTTGTCATAATTGGTATACAACATAAACAGACATTTATGTATTGATTTAGTTGCGTTGTCATAATTGGTATACAAACATAAACAGACATTTATGTATTGATTTGGTATACAACATAAACAGACAATTATGTACTAATTTGGTATACAACATAAACAGACAATTATGTATTGATTTGGTGTACAACATAAACAGACAATTATGTATTGATTAAGTTGTGTTGTCATAGTTGGTATACAACGTAAACAGACAATTATGTATTGATTTGGTATACAACATAAACAGACAATTATGTATTGATTTGGTATACAACATAAACAGACAATTATGTATTGATTTAGTTGCGTTGTCATAATTGGTATACAACATAAACAGACAATTATGTATTGATTTGGTATAAAACATAAACAGACAATTATGTATTGATTTGGTATACAACATAAACAGACAATTATGTATTGATTTGGTACACAACATAAACAGACAATTATGTATTGATTTTGTATACAACATAAACAGACAATTATGTATTGATTTGGTATACAACATAAACAGACAATTATGTATTGATTTAGTTGCGTTGTCATAATTGGTATACAACATAAACAGACAATTATGTATTGATTTGGTATAAAACATAAACAGACAATTATGTATTGATTTGGTATACAACATAAACAGACAATTATGTATTGATTTGGTACACAACATAAACAGACAATTATGTATTGATTTAGTTTCGTTGTCATAGTTGGTATACAACATAAACAGACAATTATGTATTGATTTGGTACACAACATTAACAGATAATTATGTATTGATTTGGTATTTAACATAAACAGAATACTATGTATTGATTTGGTATACAACATAAACAGACAATTATGTATTGATTTGGTATGGCAATGTTCTTTCTTATTCATGTCCAAAATTTACGGAAATTGGTTTGATATTTGTTTTAGAAAAATACATAAAAGTTCAGGTACATTAAATGTCAGGTGGCGGGTTAGATGTTCCGTTCAGTATATAACACTAGACGACTAAAGTTTACTTTATCTAAACGACACGATACAAGATCTAACAACATAAGTGTCCGATCATGAGAACATAGAACTGACTCCCACAACGGGTCATACTCCAGTCATAACAGCTGATTTCCAAATAGATCTCGAAAGTGGATATGTTCTAATAAAGATAGACAATTTTCAAGTCAATTTTGCAATGGGCTTCATTGCACTTATTAGTGCAGGTTTAAAAAGTCGTTTAAATAATGATTCATATTAAAAAAAAAATTGACGTCTACCACAGTGTCAAATTCCTAGCATGAGAGATTGTTTCGAAGTCAAGAACTGATTTTGAAGACAATTCAACATTGAATCATATTCCAATCGTGGACGCCGATTGATATGTCCAGTTTTACAAAAGGGTCATATTTGAGTCATGGACATAGATTATAACCATGGACGTCGATTGAGAAGTTCGTTTCTGCAATAGATCATATTCGAGTCATGGACATAGATTATAACCATGGCCGCCGATTTAGAAGTTCGCTTCTGCAATAGATCATATTCGAGTCATAGACATAGCTTATAACAATGGACGCCGATTGAGAAGTTCGTTTCTGCAATAGATCATATTCGAGTGATGGACATAGATTATATTGTTGTATGGTGTTTAGCGTCGCTTTCAACAATTTTTCAGTCATATCGCGACGGTGTCTACTTGAGACAGTATTCTGAGCGCTGTCACACTGGAGTATCATGCCGCAGACACATGGTATGATACCCCATCCAGTCACATCATACTGACACCGGGCCGACCAGACCTAGAACTCTCCTCTAAATGCTGAGCGTCAAGCGAGGAAGCTTCTAGTACCATTTTTAAAGTCTTTGGTATGACCCGGCCGGGGATCGAACCCACGACCTTCCGCATCATAGATTATAACCCTGGACGCAGATTGAGAAGTTCGTTTCTGCAATCATGGGTCATATTCGAGTCATGGACATAGATTATACTTGTAACAATGAACGCCGATTGAGAAGTATATTTATACAACAGGTCGTATCATTAACATGGACGCTGACTGAGATGTTAAATTTTACAACGGGTCATATTCGAGTCATGGGCATATATTCTACACTGGGTCATATTCGAGTCATGGGCGTAGACTGATAAGTCTACTTCTACAATGTGTGATGTTATAATCATGAACTCCGATTAAGACATTCATTTCTACAATGGGTCATATTCCAATCAAGACATGATACATATTTTGAAGATAGTTTTAAATATGGACCAGACTTCGATCATGGGAGAGTTTTGCGATGTCGAATTCCACATTGATCCATGCTTTTATAATGACGACCGATTTCAAAAACAACGTTCACGGTGGAACATTCTACACTTATGGCAAACTATTTCAAAGAAAAGACATGTTTATTAATATTTGTTCAGTTAAAACAAACTGTTATTATACTGGAAACGTTTATAAGTTACATATAACATGTTTTTACTGAACCGGTAGGTCTTACTTTACAAATTACGAACCACACGAACTTACCCTAGGGGAATGACTTATACATGTACATTGATTACAACCGTCAAAGTAATTGGCATTTACAGAAACGAGGTTTCCACGGCAATTCACACATGGTTCTGAAAACATAATAATTCATTGTTTCATTTAAATTCAAAACGGTTACCGATGTAATGCCATTCCGTTATCGGTTGTGCGACAACAGAACGGATGGAATGCTCAGTTACAGAAATTGCCTCCTTCCAAAACATATACAGAGGGAGAGCTTAACACTTTGAATATATCCGTCTTGTCGCACGTTTATCATTAGTATTCTCTTACTTCACGTACTTATGTAAAGTCTAAGACTACATATGCGAGAAGATCATGTGTCGGTTTCATTTTTAGAAAGTGTAACCTATATGTCTTTATATAATCTGTCGTAACTGACCTGACGCAGGCTGTCAATCAAACAAGACGATAACCCAACCACCGATCGATATTGGTTCATGCGCCGCCCTTTCCGTACAAAAGGTGACTGTATCTAAGCAAAAACTTCATTTTATTCACTCAGACAAACAACAGCACGTGGATAACGAGCAGGGCAATAGTCGTCCTCACGTCAGATCAAATGTTATTACAATTGAAGGTATAATCTGGTGATGTCATTTCCATACAAATGGTCTTGTGGCATGGTAAGAACGGGACTGGATGTACCTGTAAAAAAGATCTGGCCGTTTGATCCACAACTCAAGATTCGAATCTTGTTGACATTAGCAATGCGCTATCGTGGTCTTGGAAGCATCCTTTAGTTCATTTAGATGTGCTTCTTGGTGACCTTTTGAAAACAACACAGAAGCGTAATTTAGAACGGTAGTCGTTGGTGAGGAGCAGGTGATTTTTACATTAATTAATATTAATGAAACGAACTATTTTATGAAGAAAATAAGTATGGTTTCACACAGATTCCAGTTGTGAAATTAATATTATAGTTTGAATTATTGTATAACATCCTGTTTAATATCCCGTTTCATGAAATTCATACTAACAATAAGCATTGTTATTTGTTTTATTTATCGCCAGTTTCAGGTTAAGGATGTCGCTCGAACGACGACAACGAAAATGGCACATTGTTATAAAATGTTATATTACTTTTCGTCTCGGTCTAATGCTGTACATTGTATATAAGATAGGACAAGAATAGATAATAAATACAAACTGGATTTTCCTTAATTTAGCAAACTGTAGTTATATATTTTCTGATGTATTTAGTATGACTATAACCGATATAGACAACTTCAAACAAGTGTTTAGAATTGTTAAATTTTAATGATTTATTTTTATTTAAGTCCGTAATATAATTTGCAAATAAAATCAATATACTTAATGGAACATAAATCGTCGTTATATTAATTCGTTTATGACGTAACCGCTTCATTAAGCCTTTGTATAACGTGTCGTTCGTGATCCCATAATTGTTGGATTCGGATATATATATATATTTACGATGATAAAAATACTAACGAGATGTTGCGTTATATTAGCCGGTATCTGGTTCCCGTCTCTACAGTAATAAGTCATTTTAACTATTACAGTAGTAGATGAAAACGTGGCGTTTGCTGATCATTAACTGACTTCAAAATACGGATACAATTATTAATTTACCGATAAAAGTGGACCAATGATCAATAAATATGACATAGTAGTATAGATTGAGTATATTAATAATATAGGTATAAGGAATGAACTTCATGTGTTGATCATTCACGAGATATAGTCTTGCTCTGGTAGACATATGTAACAGGACAAAAGTTGTGTTATATGCAGATGATGTACTCGATGACTTCCCAGAGGCAAGAGCAGCAAGAGAATAAGGATCTTACATGATTTATTATCGAATTTATTAAACGAGAAAAAATATATTACGTGTGGCTCTGCCGAGCGTTGTATCGTTTTGTCAACGAGTGTACTAGATTAAATAATAAAATGATTACGAATGTAAAATTCTTTTTATCACATAATTCAGAAAAAAGTACATTTACCATTTATCTAACATATCATGTTGATAAGGAACGAGAAAAAGTCCGTCATATTTGTTTCCGCAATTCGTCGTATGACGTAACGTCTGAAACTAACGTCATTGTACCCGATCTGATCACCTCGGCCTTTATGCTACGCAATAGACTTCTGATATAATGAGGCGCCATTTTGGAACAACTTCGTCACATGGTAAAATAAAATGGCACGCACCTTATGCCACCGTATATACATGTACGTTGAAAATAAACGTTGGTTAATCAAGACTGATGTTTTAAATTTCCCTATAAACATGACCCATGTCGAGTGTTTTAATGAAAAAATCGGTATTATAACGCCATATATTCAACTTAATGACGGATACATAATGTGCTATTTTCACGCAGTTGAACACAAACTTGTAACACAGGCAAATAGCGTTGGTGTATTTTAGAGCTATACACGAGGTGTATAATACGGAGGATACGGAAATATCCGATGTTTCACGATTGCATCGTACGCTGACAAATCGACGTCATTTATATATTTGGTGAAATCAAAACGTAGTTCGGTCTTTACGTACAAGAGCTGAGTTATACGGAAAACACCGAACGATGAATCGGAAGTTATATTACATTACAAGATATATTATAGGTTTATTACACTCCTGCATGGAAACTTATGTGATAATAAGAAGCGTACGGCAAGATGAAAATGGCACATATCAAACATTTCCGTCTGTATGAGGGTCTAGGACCTGCAGCCAATGATATTGAAGTTTTTAAAACTATGTCTATTTTATCTGTTATTCTCATTGAATGGAAATGCACCGAATGTGATTAATTATTAACTTAAACCCAATGTGTATGTACCTTTCCATTTAACCCATCATATCAAATTTTAACTGCCGATAAAACAAATGTTCTTTTCAATATCAAGCGATGTTTGATATAAATATATAGTGCAGACAAACTGTCCAATGTATAATAACCCGCAGTGACTGGCGCTGATGATTAAACAATATATAAAACACGTAAAACTTACTTGGCCGAAACAGTCTGACTGAAAAGATAAATAGATTTGATATGGTTTTCAAGTATGCAGCCATTAAATAAGTAAGTAAATGTATAATAGTTATTACGCTGGAATATGATCAGCAAAAAGAGTTCGAACATTGTTTCAGGATTAAATCTTTGATAACATTACTGATAAGTTGAGCATATCTGCCTAGATACTACGAGGTATTTCCCAAAAGTAATAGGACGACCCTGTCATTTTCGTAAGTAGGGCGTCACGTGCAAATCAATGATATCATTGGATAGGTCAACACCTCTCCTATTGTCTTAAAATATCAAACCCACTGTCGATATATATATTTGTACAACAACATAGCAAATATACACCTGAACAATTGAATGTTACATGTTAACTGAAACACTTGTACAACAGCATAGCAAATATATACCTGAACAATTGAATGTAACATGTTAACTGAAACACTTGTACAACAGCATAGCAAATATATACCTGGACAATTGAATGTAACATGGAAAGTGATACACTTGTACAACAACATAACAAATATATACCTGGACAATTGAATGTATCATGTAAACTGATACACTTGTACAACAGCATAGCAAATATATACCTGAACAATTGAATGTAACATGTAAACTGATACACTCGTACATCATAGCAAATATATACATGAACAATTGAATGTAACATGTAAACTGATACACTCGTACATCATCATAGCAAATATATACCTGAACAATTGAATGTAACATGTAAACTGATAAACTCGTACAACAACAGAGCAAAAACATACCTGAACAATTAAATGTAACATGTAAACTGATACACTTGTACAACAACATAGCAAATATATACCTGAACAATTGAACGTAACATGTAAACTGATACACTTGTACAACATCTAAGCAAATATATACCTGAACAATTGAATGTATCATGTAAACTGATACACTCGTACATCATAGCAAATATATACCTGAACAATTGAATGTATCATGTAAACTGATACACTCGTACATCATAGCAAATATATACCTGAACAATTGAACGCGACATATCAACTGATACACTTGCACAACAACATAGCAAAAATCTACCTGAACAATTGAACGTGACATGTAAACTGATACACTTGTACAACATAGAAGATATGTACCTGAACAATTGAACGTGACATGTAAACTGATACACTTGTACAACAACATAGCAAATATATACCTGAACAATTGAACGCGACATGTAAACTGATACACTTGCACAACAATATGGCAAAAATATACATGAACAATTAAACGTGACATTCAGACTGATACACTTGTACAACAACATAGCAAATATATACCTGAACAATTGAACGTGACATATAAACTGATACACTTGCACAACAACATAGCAAAAATCTACCTGAACAATTGAACGTGACATGTAAACTGATACACTTGTACAACATAGAAAATATATACCTGAACAATTGATCGTGACATGTAAACTGATACACTTGTACTACAACATAGCAAATATATACCTGAACAATTGAACGCGACATGTAAACTGATACACTCGCACAACAACATAGCAAATATATACCTGAACAATTGAACGTGACATTCAGACTGATACACTTGTACAACAACAAAGCAAATATATACCTGAACAATTGAACGTGACATGTAAATTGATACACTTGTACAACAACATAGCAAATATATACCTGAACAATTGAACGCAACAAGTAAACTGATACACTTGTACAACAACATAGCAAATATATACCTGAACAATTGAATGTAACATGTAAACTGATATCTTGTACAACATCATAGCAAATATATACCTGAACAATTGAATGTATCATGTAAACTGATACACTCGTATATCATAGAAAATATATACCTGAACAATTGAATGTAACATATCAACTGATACACTTGCACAACAACATAGCAAATATATACCTGAACAATTGAACGTGACATGTAAACTGATACACTTGTACAACTACATAACAAATATATACCTGAACAATTGAACGTGACATGTAAACTGATACACTTGTACAACAACATAGCAAATATATACCTGAACAATTGAACGCGACAAGTAAACTGATACACTTGTACAACAACATAGCAAATATATACCTGAACAATTGAACGTGACATGTAAACTGATACACTTGTACAGCAACATAGCAAATATATACCTGAACAATTAAACGTGACATGTAAACTGATACACTTGCACAACAACATAGCAAATATATACATGAACAATTGAACGCGACATGTAAACTGATACACTTGAAAAACAACATAACAAATATATATCTGAACAATTGTACGTGACATGTAAACTGATACACTTGTACAACATAGAAAATATATACCTGAACAATTGAACGCGACATGTAAACTGATACACTTGCACAACTACATAGCAAATATATACCTGAACAATTGAACGTGGCATGTAAACTGATACACTTGCACAACAACATGGCAAATATATACCTGAACAATTGAACGTGACATGTTAACTGATACACTTGTACAACAACATAGCAAATATATACCTGAACAATTGAATGCGACATGTAAACTGATACAATTGCGAAACAACATAGCAAATATATACCTGAACAAGTGAACGCGACATGTAAACTGATACACTTGCAAAACAACATAGCAAATATATAACTGAACATTTGAACGTGACATGTTAACTGATACACTTGTACAACAACATAGCAAATATATACCTGAACAATTGAATGTGACATGTAAACTGATACACTTGCACAACAACATAGCAAATATATACCTAAACAATTAAATGTAACGTGTAAACTGAAACATTGTACTCCACCATAGCAAATATATACCTGAACAATTGAACGCAACATGTAAACTGATACACTCGTACAACATCATAGCAATTTTATACCTGAACAATTGAATGAATCATGTAAACTGATACACTCTTACAACATCATAGCAAATATATACCTGAACAATTAAATAAAAAATATAAATTGATACACTCGCACAACATCCTAGCAAATATATACCTGAACAATTGAATGTGACATGTAAACTAATACACTTGTACAACAACATAGCAAATATATACTTGAACAATTGAATGTTACATGTAAACTAATACACTTGTACAACAACATAGCAAATATATACCTGGACAATTGAACGTAACATGTAAATGGATACACTCGTACATCATAATAGCAAATATATACCTGAACAATTGAATGTTACATGTAAACTGATACACTTGTACAACAACATAGCAAATATATACCTGAACAATTGAAAGTTACATGTAAACTGATACAGTTGTACAACATCCTAGCACATATATACCTGAACAATTGAATGTTACAAGTAAACTTATACACTTGTACAACAACATAGCAAATATTTACCTGAACAATTGAATGTTACATGTAAACTGATACAGTTGTACAACAACATAGCAAATATATACCTGGACAATTGAATGTAACATGTAAACTGATACACTTGTACAACAACATAGCAAAAACTTACCTGGACAATTGAATGTATCATGTAAACTGATACACTTGTACAACATCATAGCACATATATACCTGAACAATTCAACGTAACATGTAAACTGATACACTTGTGCAACAACATTGCAAATATATACATGGACAATTGAATGTAACATGCACACTGATAAAACATAGCAAATATACACCTGAACAAGACATGGTTGCATATACACTGACACAAATGTACACTTGTACAACAACATAGCAAATATACACCTGCACAAGACATGGTTGCATATACACTGATACACTTATACAACAATATAGCAAATTTTCCTATAAATATTTCTCAGATGTCTTCTTACTCATAAGCTGGGCCCGTTTAGCTCTATCGGTTACACGTCTGACTATCAAGCCAGGGGTCTTGAGTACGAATCCCCAATCGCCAACAGCCTCCATGATGATGGATATACGACATTGTGTTTCATTATTATTGACCTCTCACCGCTGATTCAAGTGGGAAAGTTAACAATTACTTACAAATATTGGTGTGCTCGAGGACTGGATAACCTTGTTAACTGATCATCTGTTCGCCCTCGATGGCATAAAAATGATGCAAACTATTCAATCAATCAATCAATCCTACTCGTAAAAGTGCACAAAAATTGAGAGGAAAATACATATATATATTTAACCGACAACTGTATTTGAAATTAACTGATTTCAATTTACCTTAAAAAACGAATATATGTATGCCGGATATACCTGTACACACTATAATACATGTATGCCTGATATACCTGCACACACTAGAATAGAGCAGGGTTCCCAACAGGAAGCAAAGCAACTGCTGGGACAAGAGCGCGGAAACACCTTTAACGTATTTTCAAGTGCTGTGTAAGGCAATCATTTAAATATATTTCATTAGTAAAACTTGTATTAATCAGTTAAAGTAATCATATTTAGTATGTTTCATTTTAAGCTTTAAAATGAGAAAAGATTTGCAAAGAAAAATAATGATTTAGAGGAATGTAAGCTATTGCAGAGTTTTGTTAGAGAATTCAAGCTCTAGGGGAATAACATTTTTGATAGTCAAGTGCTGGAGTAACCATGTACTTCAATGGCCTGTGGAGAAGCCTGATACATATATGCCTGATATACCTGTATACACTATAATACATGTATGCCTGATATACCTGTACACACTATAATACATATATGCCTGATATACCTACACACTATAATACATGTATGCTTAATATACCTGTAAACACTATAATACATGTATACTTGATATACCTATACACACTATAATACATGTATACCTGATATACCTGTACACGTTATAATACATGTATGCCTGATATACCTGTACACGCTATAAAACATGTATGCCTGATATACCTGTACACACTATAATACATGTATGCCTGATATACCTGTACACGCTATAATACATGTATGCCTGATATACCTGTACACGCTATAATACATGTATGCCTGATATACCTGTACACATTATAATACATATATGCCTGATATACCTGTACACGCTATAATACATGTATGCCTGATATACCTGTACACATTATAATACATATATGCCTGATACACCTGTACACACTATAATACATGTATGCCTGATATACCTTTACACATTATAATACATATATGCCTGATATACCTGAACATTATAAAACATGTATGCCTGATATACCTGTACACATTATATTACATGTATGTCTGATATACCTGTAAACACTATAATACATGTATACTTGATATACCTGCACACACTATAATACACGTATGCCTGATATACATGTACAAACTATAATATATGTATGTCAGATGTACCTTATTCAATTTTATTGTGTATAGTTTAATTAATTACTAGTATTTGCTTGTTGTTGTTTTTGTTTTTTTGAGATCAGAAAGACATCACGCTGATATGACAACAGAAGTTCACGTGTGGCGATTTCCTCTTTTCATTCTCTTTGTTACTTGTAATCACTTTAAATAAAGTGCTTGTATTCAGATTATATTAAACACTGGATGAGAGTAACATTATCAACCTATTGTTAATGATATTTACAGTTTTAGAATATGTATAAAAGGTATTTCATTACCGATTTTATTCACGATCATAATTGTTCACAATTTCATTAATGAAATACTTTTGATTCTGAAATTCTCTCGGCGCTTCTTTATCATTAGTGTTGACCCTACTTTCCACCTTTATTTATTTATTGCTTAATTTCACAATCGACAAACAGATAATCATATACAAATATTTCAATTTTACAAAGGTCCTCGTGGCCGAGTAGTCTAAGGAAGCATCTCAAGATCACTCACCTCTGACCACTACAATCGTAGATTTGATCCCACTCGCTCCAAAAACTTTATGTAAGAAAGTTTGCCAGTTACTTGCAAAAATATAGTAATTCTACTCAGATTCATTCTGAGGTCTTCCTCCACCAATAAAACTGGATATGTCATGCTCGTGTATAGCCTAAAATATGTTGAAAATAGCTTTAACTCCATTTTAAAAATCAACATTGCAAAGTATAAACCATACACGTAACACCACGACATCAATGGTTGCAAACGACTAAATGATTACAATTTTTATCGCACATTAATGCATTTAAACTATAAATATACATTTAGGAATATTTAGAAGGCTAACAGACGATCCGTTAATAATTCTTTCTTGGGGGTCCTAGAAGGTAACCAGTACTGGAGCACTCGTATTTCAGCAAGTAACTGATACGTTGCAATTGTCTTATATCACCAATAGAAGGATATATAGTTTGCCATCATACCCACATGGCTACTTATTTACATACATGTTCACAACAACTTACCAATCAATATACATGTTAACAAATCTACATAGTTTACACCTCAGTTTATCTTCCTACATGTCTATCAACACGCCTACACATATATCAGTTTGCCTGCACGTCTTGTTACATAGCTACATGTCTACCAACATATATACATGTCTATCAACTTATCAATAAACATTCTTTCGAGTCTATAAACATGCCTGCGCGTCCATCACATATATATAAACATACCTGCATATCTACCAACGTACTAGTAAGCAATCAACATATCTGCACGTCTATCAGCGTGTCACTACAGCATATCTTTCAGCATGCCTGCACGACTATCAACATATCTATTAGCATGCATGTACGTCTCAACATATCTACCAGCATGTTTGCACGTATATCAACATATCTACCAGTATGCTTGCACGTATATCAACATATCGACCAGTATGCCAGCATGTCAATCAACATGTCTATCAGCATGCATGCACGTCTATCAACATATCTATCAGCATGCCTGCACGACTATCAACATATATATTAGCATGAATGCACGTCTATCAACATATCTACCAGCATGAATGCACGTCTATCAACATATCAACCAGCATGAATGCACGTCTATCAACATATCTATCAGCATACCTGCACGTCAATCAACATGTCTATCAGCATGTATGCACGTCTATCCACATATCTATCAGCATGCCTGCACGTCTATCAACATATCAACCAGCATGAATGCACGTCTATCAACATATCTATCAGCATGCCTGCACATCTATCAACATATCTACCAGCATGAATGCACGTCTATCAACATATCTATCAGCATGCTGCGAAACGTATTTCATCATATACTTGTACGTCTATTAACATGTCTATCAGCATGCCTGCATGTCTATCAACATGTTTATCAGCATGCCTGCACGTCTATCAAAATATCTATTTTACGTGACTATACGTCTATCGACATATCTATTAACGTAACTTTACGTTCAGCAACACATCTATCAGCATGCCTGCATGTCTATCAACATATCGACCAGCATGACTGCACGTATATCATCATATCTATCAGCATGCCTTCACGTCTATCAACATATCTAACAGCATGCATGCATGTCTTTTAACATATATATCAGAATGCCTGCAAGTCTGTCAACATAATTATCTATTAACGCGGCTGCATGTCTTTCAAATTATTTATTAAAAAATCCGCATGTTTACTAACCTACGTGCATATCTACTCAACTACATGTATTTACAAGTTTATTCTATCTATCTGCTTGTCTATCGCATGTAATCTTCCTATACAGGTCTACAATACATGCCTACACACAGGTTAACACACGGGGGGAGGTACTCCCTATATATTGGTTTGTTCATATGTGCCGCCGCTTTGACTCCATTTTTTAACCTATTTCTTTTGTATATTGCAATATAGAGCATTGACCCTTCTTTCTGGACACATTATGTAGACTTTTGACCCCTTGTTCAATCCTCTCCTATCTACTAAGAACTCCCGGCTAAGAACACCGTTCGGCTTTTACTCTTTATGAAATCCAAGAGCGTATGCATTGTATATACAGAATTTTATTTAGATTAAATGTAGAGTTTGGATCCCTATATAATTTGTTTGAATGTAAAGTTTCGATCCCTATCATTGGTTTGAATGTAGAGATTTGACCCCCAAAACTTTAGGCTGCAATGTAAAGTTTGTGCCTCTGTTTTGAAGTTTACACATATGTACCCAATTTCAGGTCAAATGTCCCCTCCCTCCAAGGTATTAAGCCTAAGCTTTTGGCCTGTACCTACAATTTCGGGGTTGGGGCAAACTGAGTGGGAGAGTGCTAAAATTGTTGATATAATTATATATCATAACAATAAATTGCTGCATTCTAGTAAATTATGAGAAAAATGGTAATTTTAAAATGTTTTTCAAACTTTTAAAAAAAATTAAGTCTAACTGGTTTTAAACCCGGTACCTCATCGTGCACTGGGAGCCGAGACGTTAAAGGAGAGTGTAGTATGGGGATTTTCCCTTTTATTGGGAACACACATACGGGGTGGTGGAGAGACTGTGAAAGAACGTGTTCCCTATCTATAGCTAGATTGCAGCATTTGGTGTTTTAAATTAAAACATTTTCCAGGGGAGGCCCTCGCAGGAAGGGCTTACTATCCCACAGGAATAGGATACTCAGATATATACCCATCCCTCCCCACATTCCTCACATCTTAGCTCCTATTCACGTCATGAGATCGCCTACTGGTTTGAAACCCGTTTTCAATACGTTTTTTTTTTGTAAGTTTGTTTTGTGTGTTTTACCGCATCAGCGACGCCGCCTTTTCCTGTTGGCTTTTTATCTTGTAAAAATCTCTCTTTTTTCTAAGTCTGTTCGTTTGTTTTGTGCGTTTATATGTGTGTTTAATAAAAACATTTAAACGTCATCAAATCTTGGAGAGATAACAACCATATTTTATATTAAAAATCGAAAGAATGATAAATAAAATCAGAGGTTCTCTGAACCATCACTATAGGCTTAAGTGAGGTTTTATTAATGTTTGGTATTTTGTATTTTTTTTTAAATATGGGGTGGGGGTGACAATGTCTATACTCGTTCCCCAACCTGAACATTGGTTGCGTAATTTAGGAGATGTCCCCTTATCCCCATCCCGGGCCTTACTAAAGTACGAGTAGGCCATAATGCTTGCACCGTCGGTCCAACTGATTTTACCCTACGTCGCCATTACCGCATTTTATAGTCAAATAACGTGTTTGTTTATGAATCATTTCATTTTCTGTCTCTACCACGTCGTCATCCCCCTCTTCTACTTAGTCCTTCATCTACCAAACCTAAACACCCGCCCGTGCTGATTCAGTGGTGCTATACAATCGTGAAACATCGGGTGTTTCCGTATCATCCGTATAATACACCTCGTGTATAGCTCTAGAATACACCAATGCTATTCGCCTGTGTTACAAGTCTGTGTTCATTCGCATGAAAGTAACACATTATGTATCCGTCAGTAGGTTGAATAATTGACGTTATTATATCGATAATTACAGGTACGAAAGGGATATTTATGGTTATCACATTTAAAACATCCTTGTTTTTCTTCGGCCAAGACAGTAAATAAAAGTTTCTGGCACAACTTCCATAAAGGTGGCATAAGGGGGCTGCCATTTTATTTAATCATGTGACTGAGAGTAGTTCCTAAATGGCGCCTTATCATGTCAGAGTTCTATTGCGTAGCTTTTTAAGCCAGGGTAATCAGATTGTGGTGCTATACTGTCATATTGAGATAAATCCCTTATTAGGCTTCTTTCATTTTCTAAATATGACGTCACGTCGAGCGCGCTGCTAATATTTGGTGTCCGAGATATGCGATAGGAGATTACAGAGCTGTAAAGGGAAAGGCTAATAGGCATAGTGCCACCATTGCAAAAAGGAAGTGCTTCCGTGGGGTAGTCGCATAATGGCGGTTGTAAATAATCCTCAATTCTTCTTCTTTAAAAATGCATTTTCCTATTTTTAATGCTCATTTTTTTATTTGAATGGCATTATTGATGTATTTTCAACATTTTGATAGCATTGTCATGTTTGAATTGTGAATTTAGAAAAAAAAAATGATGCTTGGAAATTGGGGTATGAATTCATGATATCGGAAGTCTACTTTCACTTTGTCACCAGTGTACACACTGAGCAGAAAAAAAATCTCTTATATGACACATGACCCCTACTTTTCTCATCATATTTTGATAGTGCAGAGGTTGACAAACAGTAAAATGTAGGTTTCACTTCTTTCATTTGGGACCCTCTATGAATGACAAGCCTTCAAACTTTTATTATTTACTATAGAATAAAGAACAAAAATCAATGGTGGGGTTACACCTATAAGAGAGACTTGAGTGAAATGGGGGTGATTTTCCAAAATGTTAATTGTAGGTAAAATAACCTCTTTTCTACACTCTCATAGTATTAAATGACAAATTGGAGACATTTGCTTCATAAAAAAAACACATTTTGGCAAGTGTATGCCTCAAATAAAGCATATATGTGCATATTTACATTGAAATTTCATGAAAAATCACAAAATTTTGAAGATTTTTTATTTTGGATGATTTAAATGTGCAATTTTTAGCATGTACGTTGTATTGAATAATGTATTTTGGTAAGATAATGTCTTCAGTGTATCATGAGACTGTTTTGGTGTAAACATTTTAATGGAATTAGGTAAAAAAAAAATTTTTTTGGTAAAATTAGTCAAACACATCAAAATTGCATGTCGGTCAACATCTCGCGCCTGTATATAATGATCATGTAAAAAGTGGTATTTTGACAAAAGTTTCAGTATTTAACGCCTGCAACTTGGCAGTTTTACTTCAAATTGGTAGTACTTAGCAAAAATGAGGTAATTATGAAATTAAAAAAAAAAGAGTTTCCTTATAAGAGAGACTTGAGTGAAATGGGGGTGATTTTCCAAAATGTTAATTGTAGGTAAAATAACCTCTTTTCTACACTCTCATAGTATTAAATGACAAATTGGAGACATTTGCTTCATAAAAAAACACATTTTGGCAAGTGTATGCCTCAAATAAAGCATATATGTGCATATTTACATTGAAATTTCATGAAAAATCACAAAATTTTGAAGATTTTTTATTTTGGATGATTTAAATGTGCAATTTTTAGCATGTACGTTGTATTGAATAATGTATTTTGGTAAGATAATGTCTTCAGTGTATCATGAGACTGTTTTGGTGTAAACATTTTAATGGAATTAGGTAAAAAAAAAAATTTTTTTGGTAAAATTAGTCAAACACATCAAAATTGCATGTCGGTCAACATCTCGCGCCTGTATATAATGATCATGTAAAAAGTGGTATTTTGACAAAAGTTTCAGTATTTAACGCCTGCAACTTGGCAGTTTTACTTCAAATTGGTAGTCTTAGCAAAAATGAGGTAATTATGAAATTAAAAAAAAAAGAGTTTCCTTATAAGAGAGACTTGAGTGAAATGGGGGTGATTTTCCAAAATGTTAATTGTAGGTAAAATAACCTCTTTTCTACACTCTCATAGTATTAAATGACAAATTGGAGACATTTGCTTCATAAAAAAACACATTTTGGCAAGTGTATGCCTCAAATAAAGCATATATGTGCATATTTACATTGAAATTTCATGAAAAATCACAAAATTTTGAAGATTTTTTATTTTGGATGATTTAAATGTGCAATTTTTAGCATGTACGTTGTATTGAATAATGTATTTTGGTAAGATAATGTCTTCAGTGTATCATGAGACTGTTTTGGTGTAAACATTTTAATGGAATTAGGTAAAAAAAAAATTTTTTTGGTAAAATTAGTCAAACACATCAAAATTGCATGTCGGTCAACATCTCGCGCCTGTATATAATGATCATGTAAAAAGTGGTATTTTGACAAAAGTTTCAGTATTTAACGCCTGCAACTTGGCAGTTTTACTTCAAATTGGTAGTACTTAGCAAAAATGAGGTAATTATGAAATTAAAAAAAAAAGAGTTTCCTTATAGGCATAGTGCCACCATTGCAAAAAGGAAGTGCTTCCGTGGGGTAGTCGCATAATGGCGGTTGTAAATAATCCTCAATTCTTCTTCTTTAAAAATGCATTTTCCTATTTTTAATGCTCATTTTTTTATTTGAATGGCATTATTGATGTATTTTCAACATTTTGATAGCATTGTCATGTTTGAATTGTGAATTTAGAAAAAAAAAATGATGCTTGGAAATTGGGGTATGAATTCATGATATCGGAAGTCTACTTTCACTTTGTCACCAGTGTACACACTGAGCAGAAAAAAAATCTCTTATATGACACATGACCCCTACTTTTCTCATCATATTTTGATAGTGCAGAGGTTGACAAACAGTAAAATGTAGGTTTCACTTCTTTCATTTGGGACCCTCTATGAATGACAAGCCTTCAAACTTTTATTATTTACTATAGAATAAAGAACAAAAATCAATGGTGGGGTTACACCTAATAACCAAGAAGGTTTTCTGTCACTGCGCATGATCAATATTTTTTCATATTCGCAATATCTCTGCTGCAAATATGAAAAACCCAAACCTCTATTTTTGGAGTGTATTGAATCTTCTTGACGAATCCATCAAATATCAAAATATAGATATATAAAGTTTTTTCTACATTGCGAAGAAGTAATTCTATTTAGCAATTGATTTGTAGGTGTTTTTCTCTCAGAGTTCTGTAAATATCATACTTATGTGACTTAAAATTTGGTTTTATCAGTGGCAGTTTGTTATTTTTAGTTTTATTAGAGTACAGTATATTATCTGTTACAGTTTAGATCTGTTTGTAGGTGGGGTGGATTTTAATGCGGTGTATTATTTCGATATTTGTACTTTTAAACTCCATATACATGTTTGTATGTGTGTGTGTGTGGGGGGGGGGGGGGGGGGGGGGGGGGGGGGGGAGGTACCAGTTTTTTGTAATGAAGGCATGTAAGTTATCGATTTAAATTGTGGTGCAATACTTCGTATTCCCCTAGCACCCAAATTCTTTAACACAGTTTTGCAAAAGCTTACATTCCTCTAAATCATTTTTTTACATATCTTTTCTTATTTAACCCTTGTATACATAATATTGCGACATACTTATTATTGCGAATGCCCGTATAATTACAATATACCAGACATGCGCAAAGCATCAACTTCCGTAAGCATCGGCATTGTTTACATTTCATACCAGCAACTGTTTATTTCTCAGCAGACTTAAGTACCTTTGTTACTGTTTATTATTGATGCCATTATTTATATGGTTGGCAAGACTGCGGTAATAGGTATGACCAGTATAATGTCTGAACAGAAACCTACTAAATATGATGACTTGATAAATACAAGTTTTGCTTGTGAAATATATTTCAATGAGTGCCTTACACAGCGCTTGAAAATATGTTGAAGATGTTTACATGCTCTTACCCCAGCACTTGCATTCCTTTCTGTGGAGAACCCTGCACACATCAGTCATTGCACACACAATTATGACCTGACTAATACAACTTAAACAAGACCTAATGACATTAATATCCCTGCATCGATTAGGTCAGTATCACAAAATCAATGGCATGCATATATATCTATATTTGGTGTTAGTAATATATGTATATGCAAAATATCAAATCATGTGCCTGAAAACTGAAATAGTTTGCTCCACAAGTATAGCAGTGTGCTTATTGTAGTACAATGCAAGCGACTCCTACACTGGTAAGCTATCATTTCTCTAAATATTACATGTGGAGCACATTAGTCTGATTAAATAAGACGTGAATGGACAGCTTTTTTTATTATTTGGATCTGCTGTCCATACTATAACGCTGTCTCGAGAGACGCAAAATGAAAATATTCAAAAGGCTCCTTAGAGGCGTGCAATATGTTGCACTAAGAGCGCATGATCCATTAAACCCAGGATTGGAGGGCCGTGGATCCCCAGTCATGTATACATGTGTGATATCCTTGAGCAAGATGTTTAATCTGCACATTGATGCATAGTACTAGTTCACCCCAGGACCACTTCAGTTATTTTTTTAAGTTGAAAGAACTTGTTTCACAATCAATGTAAAATAAATAGGTAATAAAAAAACTTAAACAAAATAATATTTTCATAAAACAATATTTTAAATACTTATTTTTTTACTTTCATTGACCAATTGATATAATGATGTATAACTGATATTAATTTAATAATATACATATGATAATATATCTTTGTTCATTTGAAACAGAGTAGGACTTGTGTATTGTAGTCTCAACAAATGTTTACTCTTCGAGAAAAAAATGACAATGATTGTTTACATTTATATTTACTAATGAGTGGTTTAAAACATTAAATCTCGTTCTGTAACTTCTGTGTTTCAATATTAATTGTGGTTTTTATTGTAGAAATTGTAAATACAGAAAAGAGGTAATACTTTCTTAACTTTACACTGGTAGTCTATCAGTGAGAAAGTCTTTGTAGTACAAGAAAGTACAAACTCCTCCAAGGATAGAGATGTCAGTTTAAGTCTTCCCTTGGACAAATTGATAGACCTTCATTAGTTTTCATATAAATGCTTTCAATTGTGCAATGATGTGGACTTTGGATTAAATATTTGGTATGAAATGTGGCCTATTTATACAATTAAGACAAACATTTAGCAAATTTTAAATTACATGTATAATTTGTTTAAACCTTATTTAGTTTCCATTCAGTAAGGCAGATTGAAATAAAAATTAAGAATATTTAAATACTTGCATACAATCATTCAGTCTGTATGTCAACTATATATATAGAAACTGCTTTTCATTTCTTTATGAAAATCAATTGACTTTGGGTAGTGTTAAAAATTCCAGTGTGCATTTCATTGGTACCATGATGTTGCTTTGCTTTTAAAACATTATATTTCATGGGATGCTTACTGTAGCCTAGGTAGCCACGAAGATGTCCACAACTGCGCGTATTCAACAGGACTGTGAACAAAGTCACTGTTCAAACAATGACATTAAATTGGTAGCTAAATACTTCTGTTGTTTTTTTAATATAAAAAAATAACATCATAATTATTCTTTCAATAATTTGAAAATATATTATAAATTATTCAAGAATGGAAAGAACAATTTTGAGTTTTCATCGAAAGATGGAAAACATTCTCTAGTCTAGTTCAAACTTCAGACATTAATCTAGCCTGTTTTCTATCACTGGATAGAACTCAAAATTATGCTACCATTCCTGAAATAAATACAAAGTTACTTACTAATATAAGCATTTTTCACAATCATCATTTCAACAATTTAAAACTGATTTATTATACGTAGTATGAAGCTACCAACAGATATCCTTAGTTGGGATTGAACCAACATCTTTCATCATAAAGACAGATGTACTTCATTGTACATTTTGAAGCTATGTTTAACTTACACTGTACATTAATTATGAAAGCTCAAATTCCTACTTTATTTTTAAGTCTTAGAGTAATTCTAGCTTTAAAAATGTTTGTTTTAAAATATCAATTTTGTACAAATTAAACTGTCGCCATTAAGCAAACTTGAATAAATCCACAATTGGAAAACTTGTATTCAATAATTTTACACTCTTTTTACCGCGACACACATACAGGTATGAAGAGGTACATAGGTACGAGGAGAAGAAAACATAACTTGGCACATATACACTCCTTGTACATAGGTATGAAGAGAGGGAATCTTACTCGGACACACATACACTCCTCATACATAGGTACGGGGAGAGGGAAACTTACCTTGACACACATACACTCCTCATACACAGGTACGAGGAGTGGGAAACTTACCTTGACACACATACACTCTTCATACATTGGTACAAGGAGAGGGAAACTTACCTTGACACACAGACACTCCTTGTACATTGGTACGAGGAAAGGGAATCTTACCCTGACACATACACTCTTTATCAAACTTACCGTGACACACATACAATCTTCATACACAGGTGTCAGGTGGGTGAAACTTACATTGACACATATACACTCTTTATACACAGGTTTCAGGTGAGTGAAACTTACTTTGACACAAAAAAACTCTTCATATACAGGTGTCAGTTGAGTTTAACTTACCTACACACAAAAACACATACATCAACTTAATTTACTAAATATATATTTTAATTATACCTGAATAATATCTTCCAGTGCGTGATATGGACTAACTTTAACTAGTTGCTGAGTTGGTGCTACCTGAAATCACAGTAAATACTTAAGGTGCAAATAAGATACATCACCCGCTACTATTTTGTATGGTCAAGTTACACTATGCTAATTTGAACTTTAAATTGAATGACCGAGACTTGATCTTATACTTGAAAAGAAACACAGTTTTGTACTCCGCTATTCTTATATCAATACAACAGAAGATAAAAACTGAGAAAAATGTTTACAAGAAATATAATTTTTTTAATTATACCTGGATGATTTCCGACAGTGCCTTGTCAGGCCTAACTACCAGTACATGGTCAATTGGCACTACCTGTAATATTCATATTTGTGAAACAACTGTTTCGTTAGACCTATCTTAGGGTTTCTCCATGACCTAGTGGTCTAAGGTGCTGTCTCAAGATCATTGACCTCTCATAGCTAAGATCGTAGGTTCGAGATCCGCTTGCTCTAAAAACTTATTGAGAAATACTTGCGGAAGGACAGTGCTTCTTCTCGGATTCATTATGAGGTCATCTTCCACCAATAAAACTGGATAAGCCATATATATCCTGAAATGTGTTCAAAATAGCTTTGGTCTATTTCCTTTGCATTATGTTACATAAATGATTCAGGAACTTTAAACCTATGGTTGATTTTCATTCTATAAATAATTTATATCGATTAGATGACAAAACAAGTCCATGAATCAATGCATTTTTTAAACTGAGCTTTATTATTTATCATAATGTTACACCATTGATGTTGTCATATTTATCTTGATCTTGGAAAAAGGCCACAGAGGTAATTGTCAGTATATTTATGTATAAAAGTTGCAAGTGCATCTAAATTGTTTTAGTCGTTTCAATAAAGAATAGTTAGTCAACATATTTTTCTTCATTGGTACTTGTATTGTTTTAACTACTTAAAATAACTGCGAATGTATGAAATGAGATTATTAAAATACAACATTTTTTATTTTACCTGGGTGATCCGATCTGGTGTAAGACCGGAACTGATAGCCACATGCTGTTTTGGCACTACCTACAATCAACATAATTTATTGTAAGCTGAGTTGTATAGATCTATTACGTTATTGAAATTGTAAAAACTATTTATACATTAGTTACATTTTAATAAAATTAGTCCAATCAATCAGACATTTGAAACGCTATTGCAACCGCATCAAAATTTGATAGAATATATAATTACACAATGTAATTCACAAACAAATTCAGTGAATCCTAAGCAATTGAATAGAACTGATTACACAGCTCTGTAACAACACCAAATAGTGTTACTGTTTCCTTTAAAGAAAATCATATTGTATAATGTAGGAAGATGTATATAATTTTGTTGTTAAAATGCAGTTCTATCTTACCTGTGTAATTCCTTGAAAAAAAGTTCTACAGCAAACTGTGTTGGTACTACATGTACCAACAATGACAGCAAGTGAATATTTCATGACCATACTAATACAAAAATAATATCAACTTATTTGTGTGGGAGCATATTAAAGTTTAGTATGATATTGTAATGCATTTAAGTCATTTTAAATGCAAAGCAATATTTAATTGTGATAGTAAAGTTTGTTTGAATATTTAGCATCATTATTATGCCGCTGATGGCTAACAGACGATCAGTTAAGCTAACCACTATTTCCTGGGTTCCTGGAAGGTTAACCAGTGCTCAAGCACACCCCATCTCTGCGAGCAACTGACCACTTTTCTACTTCAGCATCAGTAACACATGACAATGAATATCAATCATCTCTGAGACTGAGGCTAGTTACCAACCAAGATATTCAACCTGGTCCTGCTGTGGTTGGATGTACACCCACCCTTAGTTTAATAGTTTAATGTTTTTTATTAAATTATCCACCAGACCTAAAATCGATTTATTGACATGCAATTTAAAATTTAGAAAGGTTACCATAACAAACACTTGGTGTGTTTTAAGTTTGTTGTATGTGTGTGTAGAGTGGGGTGTGTGTGTGTGTGTGGGGGGGGGGGGGGGGGCGGATAGTTGTAGTAGAGCACTGAATCATGTTCGAGAAGGGGGGGGGGGTCGTGAGTTTGATTCTTCGCCACGGCTATGTTTAGTGTCCTTGAGTAAGACGCTTTTTCTGCATAAGCTTAATACTGGTTCTACCAAGGAAGACTTCGAGCGTGATTTGTCTAAGTTGTCAACATGTAGTACCATGTTTCCCAATGACAGTAAAATTAATAAGTTTAAACTAAACTCTCGTTTACATATTCGTCTCAAACAAAACATTAACTAAGATTATGACACGTATTGGCGTTTACATCCAACCACTCATTCCATATAAAAGACGTTATTATTACCGAAAGCATTAACATTTCATGTTGACTGTCCATTTTGAATTTTAGCGGTAAATATTCGAATGAGTGATATCACTTATTGAGGTTAAATAGTAAAACGGCACCCCATACTCTTATTTCTAAAAGGCCATTCATTCTAGCTATGCTATTGAAAACGATTTTTAAAGTATTTCGTTGTTAGATATATAATAAAGTTTAATGAAATGTCTAAGTTTTATGAATAATGCACAGTCACACACTATGAAAACTAAACAACGAATCATCATTCTGTTTTGTCATTAGGTAGCGTCCAACATGCACAATTTGCATTTGTCGCCAATGTATTGATTAAACAAATTCAGCTTTATCTTTGGTTGTCAACAGTCTCTTTGAAAGAGATAATGACACCAAGAATATAATGTAGCACTCGGCGTGTTTGAGTCCATTTATGAGGATTGATTTAACCAAAACCCAAAACCAAATTATAATAATTATAAATACTGACTGAGCCCCAAAACTCAGATATATCATAGACATAGACATATTTTATTGACTTAAACTTTACAGTTTCACAACGTTATACATACAATTGACAATATTTTTACACATGACAGAAATAAGCACTGTAAACATTAAATTTTGGAAAAGTATAAAATGTTTAGTGTAAAGACATGTCAGTTAAACAAAATATATTAAGTAACAAAAAACATATGACATACCCATATAATCTTAGTATTTTACCCAACCAATTGTAATAAATTAATTCAGCTTATTTATTAACAACATCTACACAATATTTGACATAGCTTTCGTAAGAATGTACTATTAATTTATCTTCCTGAAAGAGCAAACATGACCGTAGACATTATTTCTCCTTGCTTTAAACTTACTGAATATTGAAAAAGTCCTGAACAAGATCCACATAATTTAACACAAGATTTAACGGAACGATACATTGATCGAATAATCCTAAACATTTTGCCCTTAACGCTTAATTTATATAACTTAAACCATATTGCGTGTCTATAAATTAAATCAAAGGCTTTTTTAAAATCAACAATAGCGCAATATAGACGATTTTTATTGTTAAGAACTTTATCGATAATACATCGAATATTGGTCGGCAATTTACGGCCGTCACGCACCGTGTATGACTGTTTTTGCGAAAATCAATTAATGTCTGATTAAATAATTAAAAACATAACACAACCAATAGGTATTGAAATAATGAACACCCGGTAAATACCCTAACACCGGTTTAAGAGACATTTTATTTTGATCATCAGCCGCAAAGTAACACCACTGACTGATCGAACACCCGTTAAGTGTTATCACACATCCACATCAATTGACATAGGACATATAGAACCCTAAAACCGAAACTTCTTTTCGTCCATTTTCATTACGTTGTTTCTCTACAATATTATATTTCTCTCTATAAACTCAAATCAATATCTCACCTGGGAAAACTTCTTTTGTAACGTGCACCGAGTTTGTGTTAGTCGAAATGACTTAATCTGTTAACATGCACGAGCGGTAATGCATAAATGCTCAACTATATAAAAAGAATAGCTGAACTCAGTGAAATGATATAATAATTTTTCTATGGACTGCCTGCCGGTTGATTAGTTACAAATGATTCTTTAAATGATTTGTTTAAAAACGGTTAACCACTAAAAATCACAGTCAAACAATATGAAAAGTATAAACAGTATATAAACTTTGATCAACTTTGTAACCAACTACTTCCCACCCTCTCTGTAAAGCTAAGCTTTAGAGAGAACACGGGCTACAGTTTGTGGTGAAAACCTTTCTTCCGTCTATTGAATATAGGAAGACTACAACCGGTACTCTACCATCAAGTACTTGCAACCCTCTCATATAAGCTAGCTTATATAAGAACCCGGGAGCTAGTTCGTGATGGCTCAAAGTTCCAGTCACCTTTTCTCCAGTAGCAACACGTAATGCTTTTTGGTCCCTTTACGATGTGAACACTACGTTTGAATATCCCCGATCCCAAAGTAATTACACTATAAAAGATTTGTAAACTACGTATTCTATGTTTTAATTGTTTAATTAATTTTCTGATATTGCAGACGATGGACATGTTAGTTATATCTGGAAATTGAATTTGCAGTAGAAGTGTGAAATTCTATTAAGTACTTGTAACACGTTCTGATTCAGATTGACCCTTTTCTGAAAAGGTCAAAACTATTGATATTTGTAACTTCTGTTCTCGCGTATAAAATCGATATTTGCCATTCCAGCTCTTCACTGGCTGAATTCAGCCAAACTTTATATTTAGAAGTCAGTTTGCAACTTCTGCTTTTGAAGGAAACCATTTTGCTTGCTGGCTGAATTCAGTCAGTATTGGGCATCTCACAATACATCATGAAAACTACGGAAAGTATTTTATACATTTCATATCGTTCTTCTGTAAAATATGCTTGGCTGAATTCAGTCAGTAGCATCACATTTATCTGTAAGATAATTTTGTGAGCTTTTAATTTGATTTTTGTTTCTCAAGCTGCTTCAGTAGGTTAACAAGGGACGGAATGCAGCAAAAATGTACGACGACCTTTTAATATATAAACGAAAATATGAACAAATACTATCCTAGCACAAAATTAGTAGGATACTTTCCCTGTAATATGATAAATATATCAAACAAAAAATCCAAATGCACGATGCATGGATCAAATAAAGCTGTTTGATTTGAATGAATATAAAGTAGCTTCTAATGAATAGATCATACTGAAACAATATGGTTATAAATGATATCAACAGTAATATAAATTGATTGGAGGTTTTTGTTTTGATACTATCTATTTATTTTGATATCAATCTATCTGCTAAAATTAAGAACTAATGCCATAATGACCAGAGTTACTGGTTCGATGGAGTTAAGTGCAAATAGAATATTATTTTAATATATTTGATTTATGCTCATACTCTCAGTTTATATATCATACACAATATTAATTAAACTTTGAAGTAGGGGAAAAATGAAAAAAAAGAATATATCTAAAACAACATATATACACTTGATTGGAACTCAAATAGATTTTTTTCAAAATCACAATAATGCCGAGCTTTCCTTGTATGTTAATCCATCTTGCAATGAAACACATTTTGCAAAAATCTTTGTGTCATGTTTCATACATGTAGATACATAGATACCATTTATAAAAAAATAAATAAATAAAAAACTCTTTGTCTCTCCATATATGTATAAGAAAAGAATGTAAACTGGAAACAACCGATACAAAATATTTATTTTGTCTTATGCTTTAGTATAATACATATCTAAATTATGTGATTAAAAAAATAACTTCAGAAATATTGTTTTAGATAACACTACACATAAGAAAAAAGGGAGAAAAGAAGAAAAAACAATAGTTTATTTGAATGATAAATGAAATGAAAACATGTTTTACTCTATTACAACATAATCATATATACTTCTTTTGTATTACATCCTGGTCCTCATACACCTATAACATGTTGAATAAATGGACCACCATATTGGTGGTTGAAATTTAAAATGGTACAAAGACTTTGGAGGATTGGGTACTTTTAAGTGCAGTCTGCTTTGCAATCAAAATTTATACATGTATAGAATAGCAGATTTAAAGAAAGAATGTAATTCTTCAAGGAATAAATTTGAAATAAACAATGTAATATATAACAATTTTATTTCATACTATAGTTAAAAGACATGTTATGCATTACATTCAGATATATTATTTGTACTATTGGATATAACAAAATACAACATAGTTTAAATCATATTCAAACAGTTCCTTGTCTATCAATAAAATTACAAACGTTTATAGCCAGGTCATTTGAACAAAATAACTGCAAATGTGAAGAGGGATAAGTATTCATTATGAACTATGTTAAGTGCTTGTTTATATTACATCATCAATTAGGACATTGCTATAATATTATCCAACGCTGATTTAACATTACGTTGGGTACATCACACGAGTCTCAGAGTATTAAAAGTCATATATATATTGAAATGGACTTGTGAAAAGCGATCGTAAAATCCATTTGGTTCTTTGGAAAAATGAGCTTATGACTAGCATTTAGCTAGCCCAATCCCCTTTATCAATTGTAGAACGGGATAGACAACATGTATATACTTCAAAATAACGATTCTCTTTGTAAAATCATTTAATAAAGCCATATTCTATTTAATCTTAATTTTAGTTCTTTTGGTATAACATTTTTATTAGAATAATTAAATGATGCCATTATATCTGGTACATTGCACTTTCACCTTTTGGTCATTACACCACTACCAGTCAACATATATCCCCTCTCTATTGAATAGCCATTTAAAATTAATCATCTTCTTTTTGGTCTAAGTTACTTCCTCTATCCACTTATCCGTCTGTGTCTGTTGGGGGACGCACTGATATCCACATGTCCATATCGACAAAATATGGATATTCTTTCAAAGTAAACTCTGAAAAAAGTAATGTGAATGTTAGGTTAACAGTGGCATAAATGCATAACACTATATGGATTTAGTATCATATAACTGTTTCTGTATTATACAAACTCAAGTGAGCTATTCAGATCGCATTGTTCTGTCTGTTAACATTTGGTTATGTGCACTGTAGCCCTCGCATTTTAAACTTGCAAAGTTATTATAATTACAGTATCAAGGAAACGTATTGAACTGACTTAATCAAATATTTTATGTCAGAGTTATATAAATACCTTGAATTGTTAAAAAGTATGTGAATATATATAATAATATCTCAGAAAAAAAACACTTTAACAGGCCAAATATGATAAATAATGTTTAGGTTACGAATCACAACAAAATCAAATGCGTTCCCCATCACCTGAACATGTTTCATTTCATTGTAGTTGTATACCATAAGACCTCGGACAAGGTTTGAACAAGTCAATTCGGAGAGCTATGTATGTATTGTGGCTCTTGATCATAAAATTTTGCTTTATTTGCCTTTGTGTGCAGCATTATTTCATGATACTATGGAGAAAGTTTGTACTGTTCAAATCGGACGATCAATGGCCGTGTTACGACACTTCAATCATCCTTATTTGTACTATTTGAATTTTGCGAAATACAGTAATTATATATCTATAATGTAATCTTGTTAATGTCTGAAGTAGTATCAGCCTTCTTTAGTATGGTATACTGCACTACAGGTGGGCGATTTATACTCATTGTGACCCTCTTGCAATGATATAATATCAAACTGGAGGGTAATCATACTCATGGTGCTGTATTTAGTCGGAAATGTATAGTATGAATATTAAGTTCTATTATGTTGAATTACGTTAAATTTTATTTCAAAGTATTTTCCTGTTTACACGATAAAATTTATTCTTATTCTTATTAATTCTGTATTAGTAACAAATTTGTTTACCTTCACTAGTTTCTTCACAGAGTTGCGAAACTTCTTCTGTTGCATAATTTTCATGGGGAACTATAAATAAATTATGTATAGTGAAAATACTATCTTTAAAATACATGTAACAAAGAGTACAGATATTTTATAAAATTTAAATTTTATTGATTTCATATAGTTGGTAAAAGTTTTCAAAAATTAAAAAAAAATAGTTTGCACACTATACTGGCTATGCTTATAGTGATGTTGAAAAAGTATTATGTTTTATTAAATCTAGGATAAATATGTTAAAATAATGTATGTATATTATTACTTACTGTTTTTACCCCAAAAATGGTATACAGCCATGTCCGATCATTGTTTGATATCGCAATAAGCTGGTTTTCGTTGGTAGGCTCAATCAATATCCATCTAAATAGGCATACCTTCAGTCATGACATTAATATTTTTATTGTGCATATTGTTGTTTACGCCAAGCATTAAAGCTTCGTCTCTTGTCAATTGTGTGTAAATATGGCAAAGGACACGGTTAACAACATAGCTTCAAGCTATTTCCTTTGTTCACCTTATAGCCTGAAGAAGATGGGTTCCATCAAACTACAAGAACATTCTTCGCAAACTCTCACCGTAAATATATTCCCCACTTGGCTCCTGAATACTATTAATATCAATATGATATTCCCTACAATGTAAAATGTTTAATACATTTGAAGAGGTTGCCATTAGCAAATATTCTATAACATTATCTGCCATATTGTTGTTCAAGTAGTTTCACTTTCTATTATTCTGTGGATACTATTTATGCACTGACTCATTGAATGTGCTGACCTTCATTTCACCGTTTCATTATATAATATGTTTGGAGGCCTCATTGGCTACCTAACATTTACTCCCTCCCGCCACTGAATGCTTGAACATCCTATTTGCTATCAGCATAGTTTCATTTAATTGGCTGGATTGAGTATCTTTACATCAGTTATACTATTAAGGTTCTCTATCATATACATTTCTGTATGCACAGCATAACACACCTATTTGTATTTAAGGCAAAGAACATATAAATAAACGGGTATATTTTATGTTTCAAGAAAGACAAATGTTTACACTTGCCACAGTCGTTATGAAGTGTATATTCCATACAACACATGTTTCAACTTATATTAATCATTATTTATATATATATTGTTTATCAGTCTAATAATTGGACTGATGCAAGTGTATTAATTGCATCAGCGGGGTGGTAGTCTAATTGATATAGTGTTGGCCGCTCACGCCAGAAGTTGTGGGTTCGATCCCCAGCTCGACCCGACGCCTTTCATAAAACAACATTCAGTACTGGTGCTACCCATGAAGTGGACTGGGAAGCGGTTCATATAAGCTCAGAGCTTTTCATCGTAATTGAGCTAAAACAAAACATTATATACTAAACTAATTGTACTAACCTTTGAACTTTTCTGAATCATACAGTTGGATTATTATGCCCCGGCCCCCACTACTGGCAATTACATTACATTATTGCATGTCTAAAGTAAAACAACAATATTCAAGATGTCAGTTATATGTCAATTCAAACTTCCATGGTAGGTTTGTAAAACTGTGCACTTCATTATTGTATTTGAAATTTGTATTTGTATTTATCAATATAGTCTTTTTGAAATTAATATGATATATATTCCATATTTTTGTGGAGCGTGTGGTGCAGTGGAAGAACTTCAAACCCTGATCGGAGGGTCATAGATTCGATCCCGCTCACAGGCTACATGTATGTGTAGTGTCGTTAAGGAAGACACTATCTTACATGTGCTTAGAACTGATTCTGTTACGGACGAATTCGAGCGTGATTTATCTAAGTTGTAAGAACTGTTTAAAAATGAAAGTGAAATCAACAACTAACAACTAACCCGATTAACAACAACGTATATATTTAACATTCAGTGTGTAACAATTTTTCATCCATAAAGAAATTTATAATATTCTATACCGCTGGTACTGTATTAAACAATTAGTTTGTAGGATTTTCATTCACACACACACACACACACACACACACACACACACACATGAATTAAAATATCAATTTTTGCATATTAAATAAAAAATATGTGAAAAGTATTCTATTTGCACTTTTATTCATTTACACGCCTATTTCAAAAAATATACCATAATACACTACATTTTTAACATAACACTGTTAACGGAAGTGTATCAGGATTTTTCAAAATGTAAGAATTGACAAAACAAAAGACTTTTATTCAAAATGCCTAAATGGTTTAATTATATATTCACTAAGTCCGTATTGCCATAACGATATTGATATAAATGGGCCAAAGACAAAGGATTTCCAAATTAGGCCTATGCGCTCAGTTTTTTTTGGCTAGAATTTTCAATGGTTGTTACATTTAAATCACCTGATTCAATTTTTTATGAAATTGGTTACATATTTTAAAAATAATCACCTTTTTTCATAGTATAATCAACATTATACATGATTAGACGACTGAGATACTAAGATAGATGTTTTATCGAAGACCACCAATGTAAATATGACTAGGAAACCAGCTGTTCTTAAAAATAAATAGAAAACAGCGTTTACGTATCGCAGAAATCATAATTCACTCACACAGAGCAACCAAAGTGTAAATGGTACTTTCCAAAAAAGATAATTGCTCTGTTAAAACTGATATATTATATGCTCATTAAAGCTCAATTGATCAGTCTAGTTTTACTGAGGATCCAATAGAAGAATGAATTATTTTCAAAGCTTATTTCAAAACTGGGTATTTACAGAGCAAAATCTTGAATTGTAAAGCATGATTGGTTATTTATCTGACAACGTTTTGCCTAAAATACATTAGAAGGCAAGATGAGTTTTATAAGGGGTTAGTCATTACATTTTAGTTGATGAACTCTGTTCTATTAAAGCGTATCAGAACCAAATTGCTACCTCAAAACCAGCAAATATTTCCAGATACATTGATAAGATGGTGATTATAAGCATCATATAACTATACTCATTATTACAGGCCAGCCATGATTTCATATTAATTTAAAAAGGGTTAAAAGAGTATAACCTTTTTTAGAGAGTAGATTTGTTAAAATCGGCTTGACGCTCAGCATTTAGAGGAGAGTTCTAGGTCTGATCGGCCCGGTGTGAGTATAATGTGACTGGGTGGGGTATCATACCATGTGTCTGCGGCATGATACTCCAGTGTGACAGCGCTTAGAATACTGTCACAAGTAGACACCGTCGCGATATGACTGAACATTTTTTGAAAGCGACGCTAAACACCATACACTTGTTAAATCGGATTGGGTTAGATCATGTCTACAATATCAGAAGTGATAACAAACTAGACATAATTCAAAATCAAGTACATGTATAAATGGCTATTGAACCCCAACCTCATCTTTCAGGGTGAGCAAGTAGACTTGTATGGGCCATTACCTATTACACAATGAAAGTATAGCTATGTATTGATAATGGTTGATATATTAACAGCTCCGTTAGCAAAACAGGATACATTATCAGTTGCTTCAGGGTTCAATCAAATAATTACGAAATATGGTGTTGTTGATACTGTAATATCAGCTATAGGGATATAATTGCATTTGTCGTTTGTGTTACTAATCAGTTCGTGCATTCTACCACAAGTTATTCAACACACATGTTTTTATTTATTCAAAGTGTATGTTAAGTTCACAAAAGTCCACTAATTTTTGATAAATTCCATTTAACATACACATTATGATATATTATGTTCATAAACATAGTGAACCATAATTTGGTTAGAATTCAAAAGTAATATTTTTCAAAGCACAACAGTGCATTGTGGACTGTGTAAATGCAAACAAACACCATTTGAACAAATCACATTTGTTGCATTTCACGAATAAACTTACGATAAAAATAGGTTTTAAAGGTAAAGTATATTGTTCATAAAATTTTAGATATTAAACCCATCTACGGGTTGAATAATTAAGAAAATGATATGTTTTCTGAAAATACAATATTAAATTCATGAGGATGACTAGGCACAATATTATGAATATTTCTTACTTTACGTTTTACGACTGTTTTTTATCAAAATTTTTTAGTGAAATGCAACCCTGGTGATTATGTTTATTTATTCGCAGAAAGTACAGGAATTAAGTAAAATTGATTAATTGATTTAAATTGGCATGCATAATAAAGTCTAACTTTTTAATGGGAAATTATTTGGTTAAGTAAGATAGAATCTTAATAAAGTCAAAATTAACTCTGCAGCACTGTGCGAATAATGCAAAAAAAGTGATAGTTTCTGTTTTGTTTAATCTTCTCTTCAAAAACACAGACAGTAAGGATATAAGTTTCAATTTTCTGAAATGAATGATATAACTATAAATAAGAATAATTATACAATAACATCGCTAAAATTGTATGGTAGCTGGCATTTTGTTTTCTCTCACCTATGATATATCATATTAAACTTTACCTTTACTATATATATATATATATATATATATATATCTTTACTTCATCAACTTTTAGTTTTAGCTAGTGCTTGATTGCGAGGTGCGGATACCTTACTTAACCAATCAGATTTAATTTTACTTTTTAAAGCAGTACAATACTTTTGATATAATGAAAAAGCCCTGATAGTTTTAGCCTCTGGCTTGACCTAATGTTTGAAATCATCTATTTATATAGCCAGGTATTATTTATATATATATATATATATATATCATGTTAATATTGAGGTTTTCTCTCTCTTTATAAGTAAATATCCATATATCTATATAGCTATATCATGTTAATGTTGCGATTGTTTCTCTCTTTATTACATTCATATCCATATCGTTTGCCAGTTTGATGCGTTTGTAAAATTTTTTTTTTTTTGCAATTATGTTAGTAAAAATCTGTAGTAGCCGATATTAGGTAAGAAATCATGTATCCTGCACTTAGACAGCCAACCAGGAAGTGTAATGTACCAGACATATTGGGTATGATGGTTAACCGTGTTGGTGGATTCCCAAAAACAAAGCATGTTTTGGGATAACAACGTACTGATAATAGTATAAGTTCTTTATGTACAGTTTTGTTGGAAACCAGCCGAAAACGTTTTCTGGGAACTCACCTCATTATTATTAAGTTCAAACACATTGAAATCTGGCAGAACAAACTATACCCAATTTTCACTCATACATATTAAACTGATTGTATTCATAAATGTGTAATACATCTTTGAACTCACCAGAACTCCTATCAGCCCAGATGATATGATGTTAATGTGCTGTGATTTATGATGGAACACGTTAGTAAATTAAACGTTAAGTACCGTATATGTTATTTCATTTATAACTATGCACATGAAGGTGTTTTAATTTGCTTATATTACTTGATTTCTTAGAAAAGTTTTCCAATGTTTTTTTTTACATCAAGTCTACTGTAAACATATCAATAGTTATAATTTTTAGTACAAATTGTTTCTATATACTTTGTTTACTTGTTTACAATATGATTTATTCTGATCTTAAGCTGTAGAACAGGGTGATATTTTGTAAAGAATCAAATACAATTTTCAAATTACGTATGATTAAAAGATTTTACAGTTTACATTTCAATTCTATTATTGGTCATTTAAAAAAAACAAAAAACAAACGATTATCTATGTATTAGAACAAGAAAATATGTCACTTGATTTAATGTTGTTTTTTTTCTGCATTTTATGTATGAACATAATGTATGAGTGTTTTATTTTAGTGTATAATATTACTCTAACAGTGAAAGAAAAATGTGTGTGTGTGTGTGTGTGTTTATTTCGTAGGGGATGTTTTATATTGACAAAACATGTTATTTTTGTACCATGGCACTTGTATGTATGTTAAAGAGGTGTCAGTTTATCAGGTTTTGTTATCTTTGTACAATGCTAATGTTCTGTTGAGTCAGTTGGTCAGTTCTGGACAGTATCCAGGGAGAGAAAGCGTTGACAGCATGCTGTGATAAAGGTTGCTATTGTTGATACATGCTATGCTGGTAAATCTGAGTGCAGGGCAGTTAGAAACTGATTTCGACCAAACAATGTCTAAAATTATTTCCTCTCTTTATATTAAAAATTTAGTTATATTCCCCAAATAAAACACCAGGGAATTCCCAGGCAGTGACACTGCACAATTATACACGGGTATTAAATAACATTTTTGCAGTTAATAAATTGGTTGTATGATGCTGGTCTATAAGTACCTTTCCATCATTCTGTGAACATCTTAGAATTAAATTACAGTTAAATCTAGTTCAGACTATTTAATATATTAAATATCTCCATTTAGAGTGCATTATTTAAATCAGTTTATATTATTACAATATACTATTACACTTTTATTAATATATTTATTCTATTAGGAGCCGGGCCCGATTAGCTCAGTCGGTTACGCGACTGACTATTAATCCAGGGGTCGTCAGTTCGAATCCCCCACCCGGCAACAGTCTCCGTGATGATTGCTATACGTTATCATTCGTCTATCACCACTGATTAAAGTGGGAAAGTTATCAATTACTTGTGTAGATGGGATGTGCTCGAGTACTTGTTAATCCCAGGAAACAGTGGTTAGGTTAACTGATGGTTAGCCCTCGATGGGTTAAAATAACGCTAAATGTTCAACCAATCAATCAATATTTTATTAGGATGTTTCACTCATTTATTTGTACATACTGCCTTTAAACGTGCATAAATAGTTGATACATGTACAAACAGTCACAGTATGACACCATCTCACAGATTAGTTCACTCTAAATTGTATAAGCAATATTGCAATTCCCTTCTAACTTACCTCAAGTACATTAGGTGAATGTGTTAGAATGTGAAAGATTCCCATATAACTCATCTTGCTCAAGGATATTCGGTGAATGGGTAATAATGTGGTGTATTTCTTCAGACAACATTACTGCTTAATGAACGGGTTGTGTAGTTCATGTTTGTAAACTGCAATATGAAATATACTGTTAAGTGGTATAAAATCTATTGAATGGAATAGTTGCCATTTACATGTGTTACCACTTTTGATAATGAAATAATTAGTGATGCTATTTTGATAATAAAATATACATGTTTTTGGAGACAAGTTCATTTTCAATGAGTAGTGATGATACAAATAACTCAGAGCCAGGAATATATACACAAAGAGAGCTCACCAGGAAACAAACATTTAAATGGTATGTATCCAGTTATCAATTTCTACATATTCGATTAACATTTTATTTATTTACTCTTGAAAATCTAAATGTTCAAAATAAACGAAACTGCGAAAATTATTTCTTAAACGTATGTTCTTTAAATTTAAACTCTATATATTATGCAGACTAAATGCTCACAAAGGTTAAGTTGATTCAAAACATTCCACAATGATTTTTCAAACAACGAATTTTACTATCGTAACGCTTTTTTAAAGAAACTATATAAACATGTATATTTGTTTACCTATTAAATACATGAACTCATGATATGATAAATTATTTTAAATATTTTAATGCAATCTTGATATAACTTTATTGTATATTGTTAAGATATCTTTAACAGGAGTCAATGTACACTTCAAATTTGAAAACGTCAATGAAACACTGTAGGTATTCGATCACACATTTTAATTTCAGTTTCTTGAAAAGATGTTGCACTTGATGTTGAAAAAATTGGAAAGTGTCTTCAAGAAAAGTGTTGTTACGATGTATTGCTGAAGCGTTAACTGTAGATAGTGTTTTGAGATGGCGCCAGAAATAACATTTACTTGCCCAAAGATGTTTGAAAATGTTGAAGCTACTTTTCAGAGACACATTTAATGGTAGAAATCAAATCAGCAAAGGAAAGCTTGTTTGCAGGTAAGTAATCATTTGATATCGCAATATATTGGAATATGTATTTGTACATATGGGCAGAAGTACCAGTACACACAATTTATATTGAGGCAGTCTTGATGATATAATTTTGAGATTAAAAATCATATCCATTCATTGTATATGCTACTGGAGATATATGCAGTAATTACATTTATAGTTATCGTTGGTGTGATTTTTTCTTACTTTCGGCTTGAACATTCTAGAAAAGATGAATTTCTGTACGCACCCGGCATCGGCTCTGATGTCAGCTTCCAATCTTCGTTTTAAAAAGTTTTTAAAATTGTTCATTTATGTGTAGGGCTTGAAGTTCTTTGCATATAACTTGGCATAACTGTGCATGCTTATGCTCTGAGGCAGTATATTTTTGAATGGGTTTTAACACCATTTTTCAACACATTTCATGTTATATATGGCATATCTCGTTTTACTGGTGGAAGAAGACCTCAGACTGAGTAGAACCACCGTCCTTCCGCAATTAACTGGCAATATTTCTCAAATAAAGTTTTGGTGTGAGCAGGACTTGAATCTACGACCCTAGCGGTGAGAGGGAAGTGATCTTTAGACGGTGCCTTAGACCACTCAGCCATGGAGGACCCTAGTATGTAACATATCAGGCTACAAAATTCAAGGACAATGTCGTATTTGAGTGCAAAAATGTCACATTAATTGTCCCATAATTGTACATAAGTGTGAAGTTATATGGATGAAACTTGACATGATTGTGCGTGCTTATATTCTGAGACAGTGCAATCAACTATATCAGTTACCATCGCATGTATAGGCTTAATCTTCACACAAGACTTCACAGTAATCAAGCATTTGCATTATATAATGCAAATTACCGCCCTTGTATGACTTATAATATAGAAATTCTGGTTAAAGTGTTGCGCACAAATACAATTAATTTCATATCTCATAAAATACTCCATGTATTTGATGTAACTTTAAAAAAGGTTTTGCAGTCTAAATCAAACTACATTAATGAACAGGGGTAATTATTGCTATTATTTTCTTAATTATGGCCCTTTTTTGTGTCTAGAATATTTGGTTAAAATATATCTCTCAGAAGCCACTGCATGTATTTGACTGAAACTTCATACAAGGTTTAAGCTATGTAATTCCATAAATAACTCTTTTTATCTGGATTAGCCATCAGTGTCTGAGTTTGTACTTTGTCACAATATAATTCAAATAGCCTTTTTTTTACTATTCGGAGAATAAAGAGAGCTATTCCACTGACTCGGGCATCGGCGTCACACATTGGTTAAAGTTATGCATGCAAGTGCCTATCTCAATAACCATTGCATGTATTGACTTTTATACAAGACTTCCCAGTCATCAAACCTATTCCAATAACTAAGTTAAGATAACTCTTGGGTGGTTATTGCCTTTATTTGACTTAAAAATTATTGTTAAAGTTTTGCGTGCAAGTACCATCAAGTCCATATCACAACAAACATGCAATGTATTTAATTGAAACTCAACAGTCTTTCCATGTATTGGATGGACTGAAATTTCATTCACAGTATTGCAGTTATAAGCTCTACTCAATTTAGTAAGTAAGATAAATCGTGTAAGCTTGGAGTTGTCATTAGTCTCAATCAAATTTGTACTTTTGTGACAAATATTCGAATAGTCGAGCACGCTGTCCCTCCGACAGCTCTATGTTAAATTTTGTTAAATATCACATGAAATATCCTCCCCTACCAATTTTTATTGATTTTCCTTTGCTTTTTATAAAAGAAATGCTCTGCCCAATTTCAATTGTGTTGCCTACCAAGAGCACTCTGACCCCAACCATACCTTTCCTACCTATTTTTTATTTTGTTTAGGATTAAATATGAAATACTCTGCCTGATTGTAATTTTGGAAGCTACCAAAGAGCTTCCCTCTATATTATTATGTTAAGATACTTTTCTATATGTTAAAATCTTGTCTGAGCCTTATACCCTATTTTCTTCCCCATCATATTTCTTTTTTTGTTTTTCTATTAAATTAGATTTACTCCGCCGTTTCAATTTTGCGTCTGTTATTTTCCTCACCTCCATTTCACATACATGTTAGTACTATAGTGCTGATATTTTTATATGTTACATACTTCTGATATTAAATTTTGTTTTGTGGCAACACTAGAAAAGTCGAGTTAACGCTGTTCACTTACAGCTCTTGTATTCAATGGGACCAGAACTACAATGTATAAAACAAATTTATAATATGTTAAAATTAATTATACGTAAAAATGGATACATAATAGACAAAAAGTTACTACTTGGTGAATAATAAATACTATTAAATTTGTATTATGACAGTAAAGCATGGAGGTGTCATGAAGGTGTCTGAAAAAACATACAAAAGAACAAGGAAAATGTATATGGATGGAGTACATGTGTTTGACCGAGAATGGACATCAGAAAAAGACAAAAAGGTATCACTCTCTGTTTGGAACATTAACATAAAACAAAAAACCTATTGCAATTTGATATAATATTCATAGCAATTTTAACAAGAGAAATGTTGTTACCCATTGTCATCATACAGAATTAACAAAAAAAGTATGACCAAGTTGTGTTCAGAGCATGATTATATCTCATTCAAAGTTAGACACACATATTACATATATATATATAAAAATGGGACTAACACCAGTAGAACTCCATCAAACATATTGTCGGCAGATTCATTTATATGGAGTTCTGAATGCATTGTTTAACATCCACTGATTCGATTACTTAATAGATCAAGATATTTAGATATTTTTGATTTTGAGTCGGTGAGACAGATATATAATTATTATTATTATTAGTAGTAGTTATTCCGGAACATAATTTATAATGATGTCAGCCAATAATAGTTTTAAACTGTAGCAATAAAATTACGAGACATATATAAATTATGTTGTAATATATAAAGACTGAGAAGGTCAATACTTTCATTTTCATAATAATATATATTACCAACAATTCCACTGAGAATAAACATTTTGGTTATACATATCTAATTAACAAGCCGGGCCTGGTAAGCTCAGTCTGTTACGCGTCTGACTATCAATCCAGGGGTCGTGAGTTCGAATCCCCTGCCCGGCAACAGTCTCCGTGATGATTGATATACGACATTGTGTCTCATTATCATTCGTCTCTCACCATTGTTTCAAGTGGGAAAGTTATCAGTTAATTGCGGAGACGAGGTGTGCTCGAGTACTGGTTTATCCCAGGAAACAGTGGTTAGGTTTACTGATCGTCTGTTAGCCATCGATGGCATAAAGATGACGCAAAATATTCACTAAATCTATTCAATCTAATTAACCAAGATTACGTAACTAGTATTCTAAAAATTCTTATGTTTTGAGGGCATACTTTAGCAACCCTGTATACCAGGGATATATTATTTTTCTTGAGTAATCGCACATACCTCTGAAAAACAACATGAGATATAGCAGCTATGCTTTTCAAAACTATTTGTTTGGTTATGATGTATTTTGATGAAATTATTATAGATAATTTGCAAAAATAATGATTACGAACTACAGTTTCCATCCGAGAAATTGAATGATGTTTAGTTTACTTGAAACAAAAACCGATTTATACACAACTCAAATGGCAGTTCTTATCTGATCACCGAGCATGATACCAGTAATCACCACATGCTGGGCAATGGTACTTAATCTATACGGCTATTTTGTTCATTTACAACCCCCATTAGATCTTAATTAAACACCTCATTAAAGACCGGAGTAACAGTATAAACGTCAGCAGCAACGAAAAATGGCCTTTCCCTCTGATTTTTCTGTATTCGCTTAAATAGTGACGATGTCTTTTTAAATTTAAAATTCATACCTAATTTATTTGATTGAAAATGAGCAAAACTGTTGATGAATACATGAGTGTATGTCATGTTGATTTAAAGTTTATAAATAAAAAAAATATTCTTTGAAACCTTTTTAAATTTAAATAAAGATATTGCCAGTTTTTATTATAGGATTGTGTGCATTGTGCCGTGTATACATTAAAAAAGGCAAATTTTCATTATTAATGTAAGAAACATTTTGTTGATTTAGAAATCATTGTGTATCGATTTGCAAAATACACTCCGTCATGTAGATACTTCTAACTCAATTTGACCAATGAGAACAGAATTATTAGTATGCATTATAATGTTGATTACCAGTATTATAAATAGTGACCGGCCCCAAGGGACTAGTCATCTTATCTCTCATACATCAATAGTTCCCACAGCTATCAATCCAAACCCCATGTAGAGATAAGAGCAAGCAGACCAGTAGTTTAGCAAACCTTCTGTTTTAAATATGCTGAACGGCCAACCATACCGGTTTTCCATAAAGTGAACTCCGCCCTTCTTACTTTGATAATACATAGCTGTAAATATCTACACACTAGGCATACATACTTACAAAAGTATCAATCAACAATGGAAATATGTAAAAGTATTTAATACATCAGTACCAGGCCCCGGTTTCACAAACATACTTAAGTCTCTTATTTTACTTAAACTCGATAGTGTGCTCAATTTTATACTGAAATTGAGCACACTATTTGAGTTTAAGTAAAATAGCAGACTGAAGTATTTTTGAGAAACCGGGCCCAGGGCTTCTAAAATCACCGGGTTTTCGGTTTTTGGACCGATTTCTACCGTTCAAAACCGGGTTTCGTTTCAAAATTAAATAAAAAATCGGTCCAGATATTTTCTATCGGACGTATAAATTACCCCTATCATGCTTTACTAAGCTGTGAAATATGCCTTGTGGCAATAACATTCTATTGTTTTGTCACCCGCTGTGCAAAAGGAGGTCAATTTTGACTAAGCCATTACAGATATGTAAGGGAGTTCAAGGGTGGATTCAGGGCGGGGGGCGCATGCACCCCCTAAAATTTGGCAAGCATAGGTTTTTTCTTCTACACATTCACCCTGAACTCAAATAACCATCTTAACGATTTGTGTTTAAATAAACTAAGCACGTATTTGATGTACCTAAAATATGTACAAACTACTTCTAGCATGATGCTTGAGTAAATTCTACTGTTGCCCAGTGTTTGGTCATTTTTTTTTAAGTTTTTTTCCTTGTCGTTAGATCTATATCAATTCTGGTAATTTTACGCGAAAAAGTTCGTTATGGTGGCACCATCAACGCGAGCAAAATTTTTAAAACAAAAGCTGAATAGCTTTTTTTTACATGTATATCATCATCTGCAGAAAGTCAAACGCAGAATAAAATGTATGTTTATTTGCATGTCATGACATGTGTAAATGAATTTAAATAGACCAGTCTGCTAAAACATGTATACAATTAAAATATCTACACTGCATAGACCAAACATTCAAAAGCACCGAGACAGAAACAACTAAACTGGTAGACATACTGAGACAAACAAATAGTCAATACAACACTGAAATCTATGTTAAACTTTCATCTATTTTCATTCAACGTTATATTAAAAAAAAGATTTAGCCAGAAAAACAATATGCCATCGGCCTGCTCCTAACAAGATAGTGATGTGCTATGATTGGTGTCTAATACAAATCTAAGTGGTGCAGTAGCGTAATAGGTAAGGCGTGCGCCTGTCAATCTAGAGGTTAAACGTTCGAGCCTGCCTAGCAATTTTTTTTTTTTTTGTAAATAAAAAAGTTTATAAAAAAAATTCAAGGTATACGTGTTATTATGTTTATCTTTATTCAAAAGAATTAAGTTATAAATGTATATACATTCACTTAAGTATAATTTGCCGCCCTATACCCTCGAACCCTAACATCAATTCCTGGATACGCACATGCGCGCTCCCTCTAAACTGAAATCCTTGATCCGCCCCTGAAGTTTTTCGGAAGAGTCTATCGCTACGTAACAGACCTTCGATGTGTGATTTGCGACCCATATCGGTTCATTAAAACGGTTTTGCTTGCCGTAATGTGTTAAATTGTTTGCTCGTGACGTTTATTTTTTCAAAGTGGTCAAAGCTGAGACTTCGGACCAAAAATGGCTTGCGTCTTTAAAATATTTTATAAAAATGCACAGTATTACTTGTTTGTTTGAGCTTTTTAACAGTGACTTTAATTATGAAATTAATGACATTAATTAGGAAAGTGACCGGGACCGATTTTATTTTGATGTCAGACTGGAATTATTTGCGTTAACCATAACGTTTGGAAAAATAGTTGTTCACAGAGTACATACCGTTGATATATCTTATCCATTAATTTAATATATTTCCTCCATATTACTAACTTTGCAATCCAAAAACATGCTTCAATTTTCCAAAAGAAACGACATAAACACGTCACTTTCAAGGACTTGAAATCATGTACGTTTCGCCCGTACAATATATCTTTGATGTTAGCCGACGCACGGTGACGTCACAGTCATCAAAGAGACGACAGCGAACGTGTTGTTTCATTCAGTACATGCAATGAAAGTGTGCAGTTTGTTTGTGTTCATTTAAAAAAGGATTTCGTCGATGAGTTTTTTATTCCATTTTAAATATCTTCCATTAGATGCAAACGCATTTTTAATGAATTGATAATATTATGATAGGAGACAGAGTTGAAAGTGGTTGTACGCAATTTTACATATATTCATATATAGTTTAGCGAGAATAATACTGCTATTGACTAGTTTGTCTGTATAAATGACACATTAAATAAAAAGTGATTCTAACAATGCTCAAAACATTCAGTACTAACATTATAACAATTAAAAATATTTGTGGATCTCTGTGGGGAAAATAGTGTGGCTCGGAAAATCAACCAAAAATAAACCATAATGTATGTCACGGGATTTGAACCCGGATCACATACTCCATAGATATTACCACTGCGTTCGGTAGTATGAATTTAAGTATAGATTTTCGATGATGCCTGGAATATTTTGAATGAGTTGGCTATAATTGAGATCATTATATGCTAAATCATTTATGTGACTCAACGGGTCAGGTCTAATTCAAATGTTGGAGATAAAAGCAAGTTTAAAAACATGTTTTTAAGGTAAACAATGGTATTTTGTACCAGACATTATCCATCCAAATAGCAACCATTTGTGCTAAATTTTACAACTATGCCAGTATTTTATTTAATTAAAAAGGTATCATGTTGTCCTTGTCCTAAATGTATGTCCATTTGATAATTTCATTTTTCAAATCTGCGAGATATCTTATTTAGTTTAGTATGACTCTTTTATTCTTAATCTAAATTATATTATAATATATACATAATAATATGCAAAATAAGCTTGATTCGAAATATATCATCAGTGCTTTCAAAAGTAGCCGGTAGGCGGCGGAATTCCGCCGTCTATGCAATGTAGAGGTGCCGCCTACTTTCACTTAATCACAAAAATATTTCTGTACATTTTTTTATGTGAGGAAATGTCTAAAAATATCTTATTTACGCTAAATATAAAACGAGTCAGAACTAGGAAGTAAATCACTTGTGTTTACCTATATAACAAACATTAGATGTGTCAGTCATTCTGATTAGTCGATATAAATATTTTATCCAATCAGGTAACGCATTTCAAAGTACACGTGCGTTTTCCAATCGGAACTACTCGGGCTTTTCACTAAAGAATATGGTCGAGTTACGATAGGCCCAGGGAAAAATGAAACGTACAAGTTTGCTTGAACATGGATTTACAAAACGACGAAAAGCAACAGACGAAGATAAAAGTACGACATCGAGTAAAATACAACAAATTCGTTAAACTGTCATTGTCAATAAATGAAGTCATATACGAAAAAGTGGTTTTTAGTGCAACTTCAAACATTATTTGTTGCCTAACATTTTACAACGTAAATTCTTATTCTTTGTTTTGTCATTATGTATTAGAGAATTTATAAGAAGTAGTGGATTCGTAAACGATAATCAACGAGCGACATTTCTGGTAAAACGACTGAAAAAATCAAAAATTTCACATTAAAAATGATCACTTTTCACAGCTTCAAAACAATGTCACAATAAAAAAATTATCACTTTTCACAGCAAAAATAAAATGGTAATCTCATTATGCTCATGCCAGGCTGAATGCTGAAAAAAAATAAAAATGTCACATTAAAAATGATCACTTTTCACAGCTTCAAAACATGCCAGGAAATGCTCAGATTGCAGGATTTTGCACGATTTTTCGCCGCCTAGGCGGCCCCCAGACCCCCGGCCTAAAAATTTTTCGCATCGCTTCGCTCGGCAATAGCCTCCTACTATTATTGAAAGTGCCCCCTACTTAAAAAACCTTTGAAAGCACTGTATCATGATGTGTTTTGTTATTTAGTATTGATTGTAGTTAACATGTTAATCTAATGTAAAAGCAGAAATATATCGAAATAAAATAATTGTAAATTTTAACAGGATATATAAGTAAAATTTATGCATAGGTCAGTATTAAAAAAATCGTGAAATATTTTATTTTTGTTGTTATTTCAGGTATATTCAGGAAAAAGATGTGGAAGCAAAGAAAGTATCATATCGCCATCGACTTCTGTTGAAGCAAATTGTTTTAACTCTAAGAACAAGAAACGAAATAAATATGTTTGATTAATACCAGAAAATAGTAGCTAAGGTTGTTCTCAAATGTGTCATCAAACTCAGTTTGACATTTAAAATTGTTTTGCAATTGAATTGTTCATTTTAAATATTTCAACTTATGTCACAAATGTTGCACTTTTTGAAAGTCACTATGTGTTTCATGAATATGATATAGTTTTTCATGTAATAACTAACCGGTGGTCAGATTTCAAATAATGTTGTACAAATGTTCATCAGTACGAGACCCTCTACCCAAATAGCTAAAATCAACTTGATCCGTTTAAAAACATGGCAGCCAGGGAACAAGGGTTATTTTCTTTATATATGTATTGTATGTGTTATTTTCAACAGAGGGAAACAATTTCTTCTCTTCCACTAATGATACAAATTCAAAGTAATGCAATAAGATTGATCCTTGGATTATCGGTCATCTGCTTACATGTTTTATTATCACTCCCATATAACACCTAAAGAATGAAGGTGGCATGTAGCACAAAAATTAAGGACAATGCATGAAATAGTGTTCAGCGTCCTCTTTTAAATGCTCATATTATATATATATATATTGAATATAATTTTAATTTGTAGACGAAATATATCATACTGTAACTATTTCTTAGACGAGCATGAATAATAGATACTTCAAAATAACTTGTTAAATGAAAACATGGTATTTTGGTGCGTTAACACATGATGTATAAGTTGGCGTTTAAATGATGTTATATATTGAGAATTAAGTATATGTTCCGCAATATTGTTTATCATGAAAATGTATGGTATAATTTTTTTTCTAAATAATTGAGTTCTAGCATTTTTCATATGATGAAACTACATGTATTTTTATATTTAACAATCTCCAAATTAATATTAAAGACATGTTTTGATAAACAAAATATCTTATTAAGTTTAAGTGAAGTCACAGTGAAGCCCCCCCCCCCCCCCCCCCCCATTTGCAATCAGCATTGGATGCGTATATTTAAACAATGCCCGCTATTTCATTTTCTTCCATTTACCTTTATAAATATGATTGTGTTATTGCCATCTGGATATTTTATGTAAATAATTTGTTGTTTGAAAGGGCCACTTTTAATGTTGGATAACTTGCGGCCAAAACCCTTTTGCTATTTCATGTAATGACATACTCTAAACAATAAAATATGTTTAAAATAAATTTTATATGTTTGATATAAAAGTACTATTATATTTGTATTATTCTTATAAACAATTAAGTCATCCACATAATACTAAAGCATGTGATCAAAATCCTCCTAAGATGGCTCAAAAGAGCTTGCCCTCAGGTTTCTTGAAAATGTTCAGGGAATAACATGGTATATCATATTTTACAAAATACAAACAAAAATGTTACAATAAAGTTTTCGTTAAAAATGTGTTTGTCAATTTATTTGTAAATGTTTCAAATGTTTGTAAACTACAGTATACATACTTCAGTTTGTCATAAAAATATAATTCTTAAAAGTTTTATTTTATATCCCACTTGTGATTCATTTGTTTTGAAAGTGTTCATTTGTGTAGTTTTATCATGAATTTTATGGTTATATTTTTTGTTAATCTAAAAACTGCATTAAAGCTATTTACATTTCACATCCATGTCTAAGACAATTAGCTTTAAACTTGCATAGGTCATCATACTATATACGAAAGGTATTTCAATCATTAATAATGAATCTTAGATTTAACTTAATCCCACCTTTGAGCTGTAATGACCACCCCAGCCACATGGTACCAAATATTTACTCAGGCATAATTATTTAGAGAAGTGTTTTAAAATATCTTTCTCAGAAGCTACAAATGACAGGATATAACTACTCGATAGGTAGTACAGTTGTGTAGTCTGATCCCACGATAATATTGAAATGGTTTTGGGTGTCATTCATTTAAAAGGAAAAGGCATCTCTAAAACTAGAGATGTTTTAAACCATAATACTGTATATACATGTGTGTGCGTGCGTGCGTGCTTTTTCTGTATATTAATATGAAGGATAAACATAATTATGATCACCTAATAGTTTGTTTAAATCATGATTTGGCCTTGTTAAGTGATTCGAACGTATCATAAGCCTACAGAGATTTAACCATAAAACCCTTTTTTATTCTGATGTTTGTTTTTATACATTTCACATTCTTGTTTCATATTTGGATTAAATAATCACTTCCCATTAGTACAGCTTATATTTATTAGATACTATTTTATTTGCATTTAAACCAAACAGCTATATTTCGTTAGAGCCAAATTTGGCGACATTGAATTTTTGTATAATGTATATTAGCATATTACAGGCTAAGGATCTTATTAAAACTTGCAAAATACATTATCAAATAATAAAAAGATGGATTATAAAATTTTGTTCTAGTATATCATTTGTTCATATTTCATTTTATATATTAAACGTTCATAAAACTTAAAGAGCGCTAACAAAATTGTCTGATAACCAAATTTGATCCTACTGACTGAATTCAGCCAAGTAATTTTACAGAAGAACGATATGAAATGTATAAAAGACGTTCCGTAGTTTTCATGTTGTATTGTGAGATGCCTAATACTGACTGAATTCGGCCAGCAAGCAAAATGGTTTCCTTCAAAAGCAGGTTTGCAAACTGACTTCTAAATGTAAAGTTTGGCTGAATTCAGCCAGTGAAGAGCTGGAATGGCAAATATCGATTTTATATGCAGCATTTGTAATTCGTGTACACTCAACTAAAGTTTGACTGAATTCAGCCAATCACTTCATCAGGATTAACTTTTATTTGATAATGCCCATTTTACTTTTAAATGATACAAGTTCAATTAATTATCCAGGAAAAATATTAAGTGAAACCTATAACCACATGTAATGATAATGACTGAATTCAGCCAGATTGAAAGCATATACTCTACAAATAGGCATGCTGGCTTGAACTTCTTATTGTATTAATATAAAACGACCATGCCGATCATTTAAATGGTACTCAATGAACATCGCGAGAACAGAAGTTACAAATATCAATAGTTTTGACCTTTTCAGAAAAGGGTCAATCTGAATCAGAACGTGTTTTGTATAAAAATAAGTCTTTCATGATTAGCATTTCACATTATTATACTTAATCTGAACAAACCTGAAAATAATTATAATAACGCAATTAAATCTGTTTCAGACGTCAGAGAAAAGTTTCTCATCTGTACATTTTAGGCGCTTAAAATGATGTGATCGGTCGGAATAATATCAAAGGTGATTATATTTTCTGAGGAAAAGATTACGTTGCATGATGAGGTTATAAAAATAAGTAGTTATGTAAGGCTACAAAGCTGCGTAGTTTACCACCTTGCGGTTATAAGGAACGTTGATATGGTACGCTGATCCCCGTTAGGCCATACTAAATCAGTTGATAGATTATCATTCGCGCCGGCCCCCTTATTTTCATGCCGCCCGACCTTTTTTATTATTTTTATAAAAAAAACCCCAAAAAACAACAACAACAAAAGTTATAAAAATATAAAATCCTCCCCAAATCTTCCTTTTAGAAACAAAATGTATGATACTCTAGCAATGAGTTTATAACGGCCTTAAAAAATAAAATCTGTAAAAAAAACACGAAAAACAAACAATTATTTCTTATATTTGACCAGTTCGAGTATTATAGAAGATATAGATAGTCGCATTTTGTCTTCCGATATTAAAATACAAATCTCAAGTATAATAGGTTATTAAGTTAGGTTTTGTATCAGTTTTGAATTAAATTTTGAAAGACGAAACACGAATTACACCTTACTAATAGTCTGACGAGTTTTGCAATAGTAGTTTTCCTTTTCGTAAGATGTTGAGTATCTGATATCATATATGTCATTGCATGATTTGTCTTCGGAAACGAGGAGTGTCGTATTATATGTTGAAACATGTTACAAATTATTTGCATGATACGTAGGGTGGTGTCATCATCTATAATACCATTAGTAATATATGTTGCAACTAACATCGTTTGAGAATGTCTTATTTGTCTTGTTCAAATTCAAAAATATCTGATAACAGATCCCGTGAGGGGCAATAATTATATTGAATTCATAGGCGCACATTGCCGTCAAACAAGTTCTTCAAATGTTTTTGTAAACCAAACGATCTAAAATAAATGTTTGAAGTTATTAGTTATGTAAATACATGGCATTATTATTCCATGCTATTACAATGAACATTCTTAGAAAAAGTAATACATGATATTAGGTAACATTGAGTATTAATATAAGAGGACCTATTTTTTAACCTCTGTAGAGGCTTGATAATGGAAACAATATCAGATGTTCATTTTGAGAAACAACACTTTGAATTTGATTGTTATTTATTTTTGATTGATGTTAATATTTTACGTCAAGTTACAAATCTAAGCAAAGTATTTATTTTATTGTTATTTAATAACATATGTCATTAAATATTGTAAATAAATAACCTCAGCTTGAAATAAAGCTTAAACCATATCAAGTCATAATTATTTGTGATGCACATAGATAAAGTTTGGACATGGGTTACGTTTCGTAATATTCAACGTTTAATCACAGACTATCTAATATATGTATAAACCTTAAAGATTAATTGTGTTTGAAAAACAGCGATGATATAGAAATAAGTCAATGTCTTTATTTCCATCTGAAAACATAACGTACTGGTTTATCATATCAACATTCCAAATTTTTAATACTAACTGGATGGCTTTGTTTTCATACATTTCCTGCGAAAAGGCACAGACGATTGCTGTAATATTTAACATACTTTGCTAGCCCTTGTGTAGGAAATACTACTTTTATCTCTTGACAATTTCCTATTATTATTGATACTTTGCTCAAACTCATCTAGAATGGAATATATATGTAGCGGAATATCACATATACGCATACTTTCATTCTAAATATAGATACTTTTATAACATTTTCAATCGATATAGTTAAATCAAAATATGACTTGATGCGAATATGTTATTACATATTAACAAGCATTGACGTCAAGATTTTCTCCCATTCACCTCAGCTAATTATTGTATCCAATGATTGAACACTTGCTTGACACGAGTTTATATGGGTTAAAACGACGTCATAATTCCACCTCAGCTAATTATTGTATCCTATGATTTAACACTTGCTTGAAACGATTTATATGGGTTAAAACGACATCATAAGCCCATCCATGGTCAAAATATGTTTCTGATTACCGAGCAAACGAATATAAGCATGAAGTCCTATGGCGACTAAATAAATTATTCGAATGAGAGTGCTGTGTATAGCGTATAAATAATTCAATAATAACGCTTTAGTTTGTGGGTGGTAATGCTTATGAATGACACGATAATCGATGACAAGATATAATGACACTTAGCTACAGAAACAGACGTACATATTCATATAATTATTCTAACAATCATACGATAGGAATGACATTTAGACCAACATGAAACTTTTGGCCAAATGCACAAAATGTTTGAAAATATATGTCCAACAGGAAACCTATTGATAGTAAAACACAGTCACCCCAAAATCACATCACAGCTTCTGCCACCATAACATAAAATACTAATAAGAGGGACAATAGATGTGACAAGAAAGTAAGAAACATAGATCGCCGCCTTGTATTGACTAGAGGCAGGTGATTCTACTTGAACCAAAAAAATAAATTAGAAGACACCATCTACAGAAAGTTTATATATTTAAAGTAAGTAAGTATGGTATAACGGTATTATTTATTTGGTACTCCAGTCTACAATTTCAAAATAGAGAATGCTTTCTCAACTAAAACATATCAATTAAATGACAGATGTGCTTCTTTTCTTGTTATATGTATCACTGCTACCGTTAATTATACGATATGGAATTAAAACAAGATCGTTTTGTTCTGTAGCGATTAGTCATACTATGTTTTTGTAGCGATTGTCATTCTATGTTTACGTTTTGTTCTGTAGCTATTAGTCATACTATGTTTTTGTAGCGATTGTCATTCTATGTTTACGTTTTGTTCTGTAGCTATTAGTCATACTATGTTTTTGTAGCGATTAGTCATTCAATGTTTACGTTTTGTTCTGTAGTGATTAACCATACTATCTTTACGCTATGTTCTGTAGCGATTAGTCGTTCTTTGTTTACGTTTTGTTCTTTAGCGATAAGTCATACTTTGTTTACGTTTTGTTCCATAGCGATTAGTCATATTATGTTTACGTTTTGTTTTTTAGCGATTAAGTAATACCATGTGTGCGTTTGTTGTTCTGTAGCGATTAAGTCATACTATGTTTACGTTTTGTTCTTTAGCGATTAAGTCATAATATGTTTGCGTTTTTCGTTCTGTAGCGATCAGTCACACTAAGTTTATGTAACGTTTAGTCAAACAATGTTTACGTTTTTTTTTCTGTAGCGATTAGTAAACTATGTTTGCGTTTTGTTCTTTAGCGATTAGTAAATTAAGTTTACGCTTTGTTCAGTAACGATATGTCATACTATGTTTGTGTTTTATTCTGTAGAGATTAGTCAAACTATGTTTCCGTTTTATTTCATAGGAGTTAGTCATACTATGTTTACGTTTTGTTATGTAGCGATAAGTCAGACTATGTTTCCGTTTAGTTCTGTAAGGATAAGTCAGACTATGTTTACGTTTTGTTCTGTAGCGATTAAGTCAGACAATGTTTGCGTTTTGTTCTGTAGCGATTAAGTCATAATATGTTTACGTTTTGATATGAAGCGATTAGTCAGACTTTGTTTACGTTTTGTTCTGAAGCGATAAGTCGTACTAAGGTTACACTTTGTTCTATAACGATAAGTCATATTTTGTTTGCGTTTTGTTCTGTAGCGATTAGTCATACTATGTTTCCGTTTTGTTCTGAAGGATTAGTCATTCTATGTTTCCGTTTTGTTCTGTAGGGATTAGTCATTCTATGTTTGCGTTTTGTTTCCTGTAACTTTTAGTCATACTTCGTTTGCTTTTTGTTCTGTACCCATTATTCATATTATGTTTATGTTTATTTCTGTAGCGATTAGTCATACTATGTTTACGTTTTTTTGTTCTATAGCGATTAGTCATATTATGATTACGTTTTTTTGTTCTATAGCCATTAGTCATACTATGTTTACGTTTTGTTCTGAAGCAATAAGTCATACTTTGTTTGCGTTTTGTTCTGTTACGATGAGTCATATTATGTTGATACTTTTTTTCCTGTAGTGATTAGTCATACTTTGTATGCGTTTTGTTCTGTAGCGAGTAAGTCATACTATGTTTATGTTTTGTTATGTAGCGATAATTCATATAATGTTTGAGCTTTGTTCTGTAGCGATTGATCATACTATTTTACGTTTTGTTCTGAAGCAAGTGAGTAATACTATGTTTACGTTTTGTTCTGTAGCGATAAATCATACTATGTTTACGTTTTGTTCTGTAGCGATTAGTCATTCTATATTTACGCTTTGTTCTGTAGCGATTAGTCATACTATGTTGACGTTTTTTTCTGTAGCGATAAGTCATACTATGTTAACGTTTTGTTCTGAAGCGAGTAAGTAATACTATGTTTACGTTTTGTTCTGTAGCGATAAGTCATACTATGTTTACGTTTTGTTCTGTAGCGATTAGTCATTCTATGTTTACGCTTTGTTCTGTAGCGATTAGCCATACTATGTTAACGTTTTGTTCTGTAGCAATAAGTCATACTATGTTTACGTTTTGTTATGTAGCAATAAGTAATACTATGTTTATGCTTTGTTCTGTAGCGATTGATCATACTATGTTTACGTTTTGTTCTGAAGCGAGTAAGTAATACTATGTTTACGTTTTGTTCTGTAGCGATAAGTCATACTATGTTTACGTTTTTTTCTGTAGCGATTAGTCATTCTATGTTTACGCTTTGTTCTGTAGCGATTAGCCATACTATGTTAACGTTTTGTTCTGTAGCAATAAGTCATACTATGTTTACGTTTTGTTCTGTAGCAATAAGTAATACTATGTTTATGCTTTGTTCTGTAGCGATTATTCATTCTATATATACGTTTTGTTCCTTAACAATAAGTCATTCTATGTTTACGTTTTTTTCTGTAGCGATTATTCAGTCTATATTTACGTTTTGTTCTGAAGCAATAAGTCATACTTTGTTTGCGTTTTGTTCTGTTACGATGAGTCATATTATGTTGATACTTTTTTTCCTGTAGTGACTAGTCATACTTTGTATGCGTTTTGTTCTGTAGCGAGTAAGTCATACTATGTTTATGTTTTGTTATGTAGCGATAATTCATATAATGTTTGAGCTTTGTTCTGTAGCGATTGATCATACTATGTTTACGTTTTGTTCTGAAGCTAGTAAGTAATACTATGTTTACGTTTTGTTCTGTAGCGATAAGTCATACTATGCTTACGTTTTGTTCTGTAGCGATAAGTCATTCTATGTTTACGCTTTGTTCTGTAGTGATTAGTCATACTATGTTGACGTTTTTTTCTGTAGCGATAAGTCATACTATGTTAACGTTTTGTTCTGTAGCAATAAGTATTACTATGTTTATGCTTTGTTCTGTAGCGATTATTCATTCTATATATACGTTTTGTTCCTTAGCAATAAGTCATACTATGTTGACGTTTTTTTTAAGTAGCAATAAGTCATACTATGTTTACGTTTTTTTCTGTAGCGATTATTCAGTCTATATTTACGTTTTGTTCTGTAGCAATAAGTCATACAATGTTGACGTTTGTTTCTGTAGCGATTAGTGTCGTACTATATTTATGTTTTGTTATGTAGCGATAAGTCATTCTATGTTTCCTTTTTTTCTGTAGCGATTATTCATACTATGTTTACGTTATTTTTTCTGTAGCGCTTATTCATTCTGTCTTTACGTTTTGTTCTGTAGCAATAAGTCATACAATGTTGACGTTTTTTTCTGTAGCGATGAGTCGTACTATATTAACGTTTTGTTATGTAGCGTTAAGTCATTCTATGTTTACGTTTTGTTCTGAAGCGATAAGTCGTACTATGTTCACGTTTTGTTCTGTAGCGATTAGTCATTCTATGTTTTCATTTTGTTCTGAAGCGATAAGTCGTACTATGTTCACGTTTTGTTCTGTAGCGATTAGTCATTCTATGTTTTCATTTTGTTCTGAAGCGATAAGTCGTACTATGTTCACGTTTTGTTCTGTAACGATTAGTCGTACTATGTTTACGTTTTGTTATGTAGCGATAAGTCATACTATGTTTACATTTTGTTCTTTAGCGATTATTCGTATTAAGTTTACGCTTTATTCTGTAACGATTATTAATTCTGTGTTTACGTTTCGTTCTATAAGCCAGACTATGTTTATGCTTTGTTCTGTAGCGATAAGTCACACTATGTTTACGTTCTGTTCTGTAGCGATCGCTCATACTATGTTTACGCTTTGTTCTGTAGCGATTATTCATTCTATGTTTACGTTTTTTTTGAAGCGATTAGTCAGCTATGTTTACGTTTTGTTTTGTAGCGAGCAAGTCATACTATGTTTACGTTTTGTTTTGGAGCGATTAGTCGTATTATGTTTTTCTTCTGTTCTGTAGCTTTTAGTCACATTATGTTTACGTTTTGTTCTGTAGCGATTAGTCATACTATGTTTATTCTTTGTTCTGTAGCGTTAGTCATACTTTGTTTGCGCTTCGTTCTGTAGCGATTAGTCATACTATGTTTACGGTTTGATCTGTAGCGATTAGTCATACTATGTTTACGTTTAGTTCTGTAGCGATTAGTCATACTATGTTTACGCTTTGTTCTGTAGCGATTAGTCATACTATATTTGCGTTTTGTTCTGCAGCGATTAGTCATACTGTGTTTGCGTTTTATTCTGTAGCGATAAGGCATACTGTGTTTGCGTTTTGTTCTGTAGCGATTAATCATACTTTGTTTGCGTTTTGTTCAGTAGCGATTAGTCATACATCGTTTGCATTTTGTTCTGTAGCGATTAGTTATACTATGTTTAAGTTTTCTTACTACCTTTTAACGACCAATTCAAATAAATTAAATGACCATTGTAATTGTATATCTTTAACAATTGTGTTATTCATATTGACAATATATCATTGTAGTATATCTTCTAGATGGAGAGTTGATTTAATTTAATTAAATTGCGTTTGTTTCCCGAAAATCTCGTTATGTATTTAGTGATATTGTAAGTATTACCGATTATATAATGTCCATTAATGGTTACTCTATCAGTTTCGTGGAATAAGGTGTCTTTTAATGGTGACTATATCAGTTTTGTGCAATGAGTAGTCCTTTAATGGTTACTGTATCAGTGTCGTGCAATAAAGTGTCCTTTAATGGTAACTGTATCAGTTTCGTGCAATAAGGTGTCATTTAAACGTTACCGTATCAGTTTCACTATAAATCGTTGAGGTTTTCCTAATCATCAAACAAATGTGCCAAAACAACTTGTCATTTTTTCCTATTAGCAGAGCCGTTTGACATCTTGATCCTTACATATTAATTGTTTTCAGGGCAAAGCTGTGATGGAATTATTTAAGCATTAAATGCCCATATTTTGAAGGGCTTCTCGACAACATTAAACTAGTCTTATGCGAAAACAATTATGTTATTTTGATATTTTAAAAGCAATTCTACGCATTAACCGCAAAACCAATGTCATTAGTGTAATGGGGACGTTGTCAACATACTGAATAATTGCACGCATTTGTATGGCATCTTACGTCAACCGTCACGTGAACCTAACAGTAATGTAATGTCTCACCAGCAAAACAATGAAATGTCAACTGGTCCTTTTTAGCTCCGTCCAGCTGCAAATGTTTTTCATTGAGAAATGAGTAAATATAATATAGTTCGTTTAGTCCGATTGCTGTAAAAATGTCAATATTACGATATTAATTGCTTTTCTTAATTTGAAGTTTTTTTTATGTATTATAACAGTAGTAATATTTTAGAATATTGTTTCCAATGAGTAAAGTTTGTAAAGTCGAAATGAAATTGTATATTTCAAAAGCCAATCATATAAACAGTGGTATCGAGTGAAATACAGCTTTAAGACATTTCATGAAACTGCACCCAGATGCCTCCATTATTGATGTATGCTTTATTTATGCTTGTTTGTATGGTGTTTTGTGGACTCTTTTTAACAGTATCTCATTGATATTTGCTTAGCTAGTTCTAGATACACATTGTTTTTACAAGTCGCTGAACAGTCCCACATATTCAGAGATAGGAGATTTGTGACTGTAGATCAAAGTTCATGGACAAACATCGTAGTATATCTGATTAGTATTGTTGTTGAATATATGTAAGGAATAAAATGGACAACTTAAATAAGCGCACAACGTTTAATAAGCTAGGAAATTCACCAAACAACAAAGTTCACTGCCGACAATTTCAACAGAAATTTGAACGTTATTTCTTATGAAGCCAGTTAAGCGCCCAATTACAGCATTCAATTTGGAATTATTGATGAGGTTTTGTTTTAACGATTTGTTTTATTGTGAGTTGTGGGATTGTGCGTTATCTGCAATTTTGGTTGTTTTTGTAATGGCAATTTATTTGTTTTCATCACCACAAACACATTTGTAAAGAAATGAAATGAATTTACAAGTGTCACTGCCTTTAATTGGGTTTGGGTTAACATTGATCAAATTTTAAATGTTCTGCAAATTTGTTGTCCTGGTTAATTTGTTAACCTGGTTTAACAAATAGTCTATACATTTTATATGAAAACCTACCCATAGAAGCGATAAGCTGTCAACTAATAGTTTTATATATAAATAAATGTGTATAAAATTAACTGAATTACACGACGTTAAACCAGAACAAACGCGAATTTCAGCTACTGATCATATCATTATAAACAAAATGGCTGACACAAATATCGATCAACAAATGGGTCATGTTTAAAAGCATATTAAACTGGTTTTCCAAAATACTATATTTGATAAAATAGATGACGTCACATTACAGTTATGTCATTTTCTGTATTATTGTAGATTTACCATACGATATATAATCATCGTCTTTCAAAAAAATAAGCATACAGAGTTACTCTCCAAGAATCTTGGTATAGATAGGTGTTCTGTATGTGAAGTGGTTAAACTTTTTTTTACAGCGAGGGAATCTAGAATATAAAGCGAGAACGAATAGGAAAGGAAAACTGGACGAACGAGAAAAGCGTAAACTTTTGAAGTTGGTGAAATCTAACAGGGTATTACCTTTGTCAAAAATATCTAAAATACTTAAACAGCCCAGAGAACTGGCCGTTTCAGAGTGCTGACCGTAAAAGTATTCGAATTCGGATAGTGAACATTAATAATCGCCTGGCATGGACAAGTGGAAAAAAGATATTGGATGGTGGAAAGATAATGGAAAGATTGATAATTTCCGATGGGTGTAAGGGAGTTATTGGAGAAAGCAATTTATTTTATGTCTGACGCCAGTCCGGGAAATAGTATAGACCGGAAAGTTCAGTTTGATGATTTGGGGTACATTAGTTGGTATAGCCAAGGTACTGTGACTGTTGTAAATGGTAACATTAATGCAGAAAAGTATAAAAAAATAATAGACAATAATCTTTGGCCAGTTATTGGCAAACATTTTCCGGCAAATAATTACCAATTCCAGGATGACAATTCCCCCGTACATAGGGCAAGAATTGTTCAGGCATAAAAAGACAGGAGAACAGTATATCGGGTATGTTATGGCTTGCCCAGTCCCCAGATGTCAATACTATTGAGAACGGTTGGCTTCTGTTGAAAAAAAAAACATTAGAAAACGAACTAACAAGAATTCAAAGTGCAGCAGAACTTGAACATGAAATTAAGGATATCTCGGGTCATATTCCGTTAACCTTTACAAGTCTCCTGCAAAGCGAACACTTAAGATTATCAGAGGAAAGGGACATATAACAAGTATTTAAGTAAAATTTCATTGATTATTTTTTGTTTGATGTTCGCCATTATTTACGTCTAACGTCGTGCATAGTATTGTTTCACATTGGCAGTTTGTTTATAATAATATGATCCGTCGCTGTAAAAAGATTTTAAACAACCGAAAAATCATCTGACAATTCATTTAATACAAAGTCTAATATAATAACAATTCAATAGCATTGACACCTTGTTAAGTGTTGCTAGAAATAGACTAGTACGGAGGCATCGCCTCTGTCATAACAGTATTGAAAATCTGTGATGTGTTTGCTCAAGTTATTATTCTAGACGGGGGTCTTACTATAGGAGAAAGACGTATTAGTTTACCTGCATGTCAAACTGTTGTGGAACATGTTGCTGACTTATATCTGCCCTTTCCCATCACTTTGTATGAAACTGTTTATGTTTATGTTCATTTCCCTGCATTTTTAATATAGGAAAACCTCGAGTACAACATTTAGAGAATTAAGATTTAATTAATTATTTTCAACCTCAAAGTGGACCTACTAATATATCAACGCGTATTGATATATATATATATATTCAGTCAAATTGGAAAATGTGCATGTATACTTTTGCTATAATTTCGACGTGGTAAAACTTTTATACAGCTATCCGCCAAAGAATTTGTGTAATAAAATTTTAAGTTCATTCAACCGAATTTATTGTACTGAAGAAAATGATTTTCACGTTCGTTGCATGGACACATTGATTTCATAATATAAAGTTATTCGATGAAAATATATTCTTTAAAAGATAAAACAAACAAACAATAACTCTTAAGATGTTCGGAATATACCTAGGCTACAATATAACCAGAACGTTAGAGTCGGATAAGTTGCACACAAGCAATTAGAGCCAAAGGTCATATTCTAAAACAGTTTTTTGGGGCGGTGCTTCAGCAGCCGCTCTCAGAGCTTACATGATTTTGTTCATTTACCGCAAATCTACAACCGTGTATCATGTTAATGCAAACCTGACAACCACCAATCAAATAGTTCCTATCCCTGATAAGCGTTCGAACTCACTATAAACAGTAGATTTGCTTATTTCAACGACAACATTAATAGTATAACAGACAGCTGCGATTTATACCTATAAACAATTGTATATCTTATAAATGCCAAGTTTATATTTAGAGCTATTAATCATCACAAAGGAATTAAAGCGCATGAATACAGACGCACTGAACTATGGTCAAGTGACCAAAATATTTTTTCAGGACGCCATCTTTGACAACATTTCAAGATAGACAACTGCGTTTTTAACTATCAGTCGTAAATATATTTACCATATTTCATTGAATACGTGAACGAAACTTATCTAGATCTGTCCCTTTTGCCAAGGAACTATACTTCTATAGCTCCTTGCTTATACCAATAAACAATCAATTCTCGTTGTAAAAATAGAAATATGCTAATGTCGACCACGTGACTTGCGGTTTCTCCCAGATGTTTAAAATATACTTGTATTCCTCAAAAGAATACGAGATTGATCGAGTTATGAATAATGTCAGTGTGTAACAAAATAGATAGCTTGTTGTGGCCTAATTTAGTAGTGTCAGCTAGTACGTGTCCATTGTAGGGATATAGGCTAAATTTAAGTCAGATAGCGTGGATTTGTTGAAACGTATTGATAAGAGCAACGTTTTTAAGATATTTTTACATTTTCATTCTTTGATTAAAGAATAATTTTTTTTGAAGTTTAGTTCATCAAATTCCATCAAGTATTAAGAAAATTAGAATAATTAAACGGGTTTATTTGTCATAAAACTAATTTAGGTTAACATAGGCCTAATAGCGTAAAATCCGCTTCGTACGATGTTTTGAGGGTTTGTTGTTTCATGATATACACGAAATTTACTAAGGTATGTCGGCGGTTTTGCTATAAATGCTGACTCTGTTATGGAAACAATATCCAGTTAGCAGAATCATCTTTGGGTGTGGTTGTGACGAGAAAGATTGAGCATGTTACTGTTCCTGTACGTAACGGCATATGGGTATGTGAATTTTATAATATGTTGTATTTATATGTATTGATATATATATTTTTGACTGATCACATCTAAGTAAAGTTGTAAAAGTTTTCATATCCGTTCCGACGGTAATGTATGTAATTTAATACACATCCACGGTATTGAGAAGCGTTTTGTTAGAATATAGGCGGAGGAATCTGAGATCGTATTTTGAGTTGTTGATATTGTGTTATCGATGAAGTCTTGAGATTTACCATGTAAGAATTGATAAATTTACCATGAAACTGTTAGATGGTAAAAATTGAATGAACTGTTATAATATGTTGATAAATCTACCATGAAACTAATAGATGATTAGAAATGAATGCACTGTTTTCATATATTGATAAAAATACCATGACATTGATAGATGGTAAGTAATAGACGCAATGTCATTACATATTTGAGTTACTAGTAAATCGCAGTTTATATATATATTGTAGCCGTTTTTAGATGTAAGCGAGGAATGTGTCCGTTACGTTAACGACTTATAGACGTGACAGGAAGTCAGCTGGTGGCAGTATAGTCATAGGACAGCAACCCACACATTCGTCATATGGACGACTTGACGTTCCTGACGTCGGAATACGATCGATAGCCGGTACGGGGCGACGTAAAACCGTATACTCAGTATAGAGTTCTAGGGAAGACAACCCAGTTATAAAACCACCGCCGCAAGAGACGAGTGATGCTAGATCTACGATATACGAACGCGGGAAGTATCTAGTGCATTTTTTTTTATAAACATTCGAATGATAAAAGCAGTTTGGATAGCGATGTAGGTTACGTACGTGTAGGAGATAGAACTGTGTGAAAAAAAGTGTGTTCATACTACCATAGGACTTTTTTTTAAAACCAACTGTGTTTTGTTTTTGTGTTGAGTAATTATCTTTAATTTGTATAAAGTGTATACTTGTGTATTCGTAATTTTATTCACGTAAAATTAAAATTGTAAATTTTATATTTGTGTATGATTGTATTTTACCCTTGTGAGTGTCGGCCCTAGGTCATTTTGTTACACAGTGCTGTTGTTTTTTGTGTTATTTAGTAAATATATCATATATTTCCAATAATTGGATCGGTAGATAATTCCCTTTAAACATAAGAGTAAAGCATTTGTGTTTACGTAGCAAAATACGCAAATATCCAGATGTGTCTAAAAGTCGTCGCCATAATATTTTGGCTAGTGCGGTTCCGTTTATGGGGTGATATAGGGCCCCAGAAAATATAAATGTAAGAACCAATTATTAATTTCCACATACACATGTCTACTTTTCGTCTTTTAAACGAATTGTTTCACTGTTGCGCTAGAGAAATCAATAAAGATAATAGTAAATGAATATACTCAAAGTGGAATAATCGTGCTAGATTTAGAGCACCTTGATACTATATAGATGATAGAAAGCTTGTCATCTCTGAAAATATCACGAGTTGAGTTGAAGATACAAATCTCATATCATTGAGTTGAACTAATATCTTGAAGTTGGACATTTCCAAAATTTAAGAGTTGATATTCCTACTATAGCAGAAAATACACTTTCAAAAGCAAAACATTCAGTTACATTCTCTGACTTATTCGATAAAAGGGTCAACGTTAAGCATGTAGATTTTGTACACTGTGTAAGAATTAAAGGTAATCGGGATTATTCTACTTCAACGTATGCAAACTGACCTGTTTGTCTAAAACAATAGCGACATTTTACATCTTATATGCTTCGCCCCCATCAGCACTGCAGTGCTTTGATTTAATCTTGATTTCGAGTCCAACTTGATTTGAAGGACGTTTGCTGCGTGTCTTCTAAATTCACCATCAATATGATGAAATTAATTTTGTTGGTACCGTATTTCATAGAGTTAGTGCGTCATAGATGCTGGTTACATCTGCACGATTAAATACACATTTGACTGAGCTTAGTTTATTTTTACGATTGATTGTCTTGGACTAAAACCAGCTTAATCCTTAAGAAACTATGAACACATTTACAATAATATTTATGTACTTTTATCACAATACAACACTTGTTAAATTAGAAGTATTTTCATAAAGAAATCATAATGTCTTGCTTAAAGACAACCAGGAATATCCATAAAAAGGAAAACCATGGTAAATGCCTATAAGTTGTCTTGCTCAAGATTTCATTAACACAATAAAAATCATTTTAAGTATACCACGGTAACGGGCAATAAAGAGTCACTCTCAGGGAATCACCAGAAAATCATTTGAAATATACCACAGTAACTGGCAATAAAAAGTTTTGCTTAAGGACTCACCAGAAAATCATTTAAAAGAATAATGCGGCCAATACTAATAAATTGAAGGCAATGACACACCAGAAACATCGATTAAAATAATAACATGGTAAATACTTGTAAAGTGACTCACTGGTAAATCATTTAAATAATAACATGGTAATAGACTTAAAGTGTCTTTATCAAGGAGTCATAAGGGACATATCAGATCATATTTAAAAATAAGAACACATTAGAAAAACATTTTAAAGAACAACATCGTATAAACCTACAAACTGTCTTCCTCAAAGACTCCTCAAAACTACTCAATACCATTTAAATAACAACATGGTAAAATGCCTATGAAATGTATCGCTCAACGATACACCAGAAAAGTTCATAGAGTCAATGACACAGCAGAAACTCATTTAAAATTCTAACGTGATACATAAACAATTCTACAAAGTGTCGTTGTCTGAACGACGCATCAGAAAGTTATTTTAAACAAAAGCATGTTTAATGCCTACACATTGTCTTGCTCAAGGATACATCTAAACACTATACTAAATTAAATTTGTTTTAAATACTAGTTTATCAAGGACATACTTTTCTTGTCCAAATATATGTCGTTGAAGCAACATTATGAAATCTCAACTACTGTTATCACGTTATGACGTTTATCGTACTAGTGTTTTGATTGATAATATCCAGATCAAAATATATTTTCATTTAATTTAAATAGGGTAAAATAAAATTACACACAAAACCCATACGAATTACTCCTCTCATTTACAAGCTATTTGTGTTAAACTCATCGCTAGATACTGTCTTTAAACAAATTTTGAAATGGAAAGGCTTTTATGAATTGTTAATTTATATAATACACTATACTGTGTTATACGTAGTGTTAATTTATATAATACACTTTACTGTGTCAACGTAGTGTTGATTTATATAATACACTACTCTGTGTTATACGTAGATAGCGATAGCGATGCTAACAATCCTGTTCGTCTTGTGACATATCAGGACACAATAACAAATCCATACCTTAATATATAAACGTCTTGTTCACAGTGCATCTTTATTAATCATTAAGTAAAAATGTAACGGTTTTTCACATTTATTGCTATAATGTTATTACATTTTCTGTTAAAATGGTATAATGTCAATTATCAAATATTTGATATCACTTTTATATTTGTACATATTTGTACATAAGCGATGAAATGTAAGTGGCAATTTGACACGATCAAAGTCAACATTGCGTACATAAACACTGAGTATGTCTCGTTAAATATGGGTTCATTATGTCTTGTCGTACACTTCAAGCATTAATTAGACCGACACTTTATCCATGTATATAATGTAACCGTTTGATTGGAAGATTGACCAAACTTGATTATTGTGAACTTATGAAATTAAGCGTAATCGTGTAATTTGTAATATTATGACAAGAAAGGATATGCCAACTTGGTACTATGTCAGCTTTAATTAACTCGGAATCAAGCAAGAAGCTTGTACATAGGAGTTATAATACATTATATCACAGACAATCTACTTTAATATCTGAACATTTGAAACGTTCATAATAGTTTAGAAGTTTGACAGGCTTTAATGTGTATATACATTCAGCAAACTTACATGTACTGGATTACTGTAATAAACAAACATTACTGGCAATGGTAGAATTATGTCTAGGCAATTGTAATTAAGGCATAATTATACATATTTTATTTTAAATGTAAACGTCATTTCTCATCAAACATCTTGATCGTAATTTTGCCATGTATGTTTAGCTTGCAATTTAATTTATAATTCAGTCATTGGATAATGCGATTGTTTCTAACAAACTTTCTAGATTGAATGATATGATTTGGACATAACTGTAACTATAATACTAAATAAGTGATTGACATGAAAGATGAGGTCTTCTCATAAAAAAAGTCTTTTAAATTATTTTTAAAAAGAAAAAGAGCACGAAATATCTGTCACTTTATCGTGTGCTATCTTTAAAATATTGTCATTTTTAACAATCATGCCAACTAATCACGTGTATCATGTACAATGCATGTCGTAACTGTCGAATTAAGTTGATTTGATACGGAATGAAATGATAATTATATATTGTTTTTTTTTAAAAAGGAAAGAACGTGTTGGTATCTATTTGTATCGTTTGGAGAGAACATATTAGTATTCCATAAGATCTTGATATGTGCCAATACAACATTTAATGGTGTTTTTATTATGTGCCATTGTTCACTCACGACTTTTATCGGTATATCAAAGTTATAAGATATTTAACACTTAATACTTGCTGAACCAGTTAACTACAGTTATGTTAATTTGGCAGTTTGTATTAATCGCCTCACAAATCATTATGATTATACCTAAATCAGCTGTAACTAACAACATGAGAATATTTCTAACAATACGTATGAGTAAGTTGTGTAGTCCAGTGATAGGTTATTGGACCCATGATGGACGAATCGTGGATTTGATCCTCTTCCACGGCTCTGTGTGTCCCTGAACAAGAGACATTTCTCACATATAGGCTTAGTACTGGTTTTACTTAAGAAGCATTCGAGATGATTTCTCTGATTTGTTATTACTTGTTTCACAATCGAAGATCTATTCAATAGATATATTGACACTAGTAGTCTTTCGTATTACGAGGGGTACTCAAAACGTGTTGAGGCTAACGCACTTTCGTAGAAATTATCACAGGTATGCGCATGAAGTTATAATAGTATATTAGAGTTTAAACACAGCATACTCGTTTACACATACTATTTTTGTTAGCAAGAAACCTGTAGAAAAGAACGATAGTATGTCCTACATAAAGACGCATAGTGCTTTGAATATACAAGGTAAACAGATTCTGCAAGAAGTTAAAATGAAGATGGTGATTCGTCTCCTTCCAAGCCCACTGTTTATAGGTGAGTAAAGGTATTTAAGAAGTCAAAGACATAACTCGTGTAGGCGCCCAAACACATCACTGTCTAAGAACATTGCTGCCGTAGAAGCCATGGAAGTAGAAGTTTCCCAGATAGTTGAATCAGTGGATATTTCAATCGGGTTCACAAAATTCTGGCAAAATACTTTTACAATTATCAAAGGTATGTGCACGGTGGATATCCCACCTTCTGACCAAAGACCAAAAGACCCAACAGATGAAATGTTGCATAGATATTTTTAATGTGTACAAAAATGCTGACGGAAGAACACAAAATGAGCATCTCACAGGTGATGAAACGTGGATCTCTTATTTCGAACCTCAAAGACGGGTAAATAATAAACAGTGTCTAAGGAAAGGACAAGAGATACCGATTATAGTAAAACGAACTGCACTGCATCTGCACACAGGAATAATATTGTAGAGTTGTTTCTACGAGACCAACAAGTCAAACAACTGTAGTAACCGTCATACTCGCCAGACATCTGTGACTACTTCTCTTTCCTGTACTGAAAGATGCTTGTTTGGCATCGCTATAACTCCAGAAGCGCTATTGGCAGTACTGTGTATCAGTGTCTGCAGAGTAAACCAAGGCCATACTGCTCTGCGGCTTTCATGTCATGGATATCCCGGATTGAGAAGTGCATTTCTGTTAAGGGAGAATATTTTGAACGATTGATATAAGAAATTTGCCATAAATTAGTTTCAGTTTTAGTTTATAAAGTCAGTCTCAAAACTTATTGAACACTCCTCGTATAATACTATGATGGGTGAGGTAATCAAAAAAGAGTTTAATCGCAGTTAAATCAATTAGAATATTGTCGATCCATGTCTTTATACCACTGTGAATCTCGACCAGACAGAACGTTTTGTGCTGGGTATGAAAATCCTATTTGAATTAGTCAAAGCTGTTACTATTCAGCACGATTCTTTAATCACGAATAAAACGCGACACTAAGGTGCAAAATTCGGTCTGTATGGCAGGTATTCTTCTATTTCAAACCTCAAGGCTTGGTGCTTTCTAGGGTGGAGGAGATGCAGGAGTGATCCTTTGTTCCTTATTCGTATAAAACAACCAAGTTTTATCCGTAGTGTTGATTCGCTGCAGAAACATGTTTACCGTCCCAAAACGATTCTAAGAGGCATTCACACGATTTACATTATTGTTCTGTGATAAGTTTCGCGGTATCTACCAAGCCCTGACTTTGTGCATATATAAATGTGTCTCTAAAACGTTGTAAACAGTTCCATAACTGTGTACGGTAACATCATATGTCTCTAATAGTTACACGGCAGTCCACATAAATGACGTCCTTTATCGAATTAATCATCGCCACGTCAATTATTGTCTTTCTTCCTCCTCCCGGTTCATCTTCTAACACTAGCCGACCGTCTTTTAAGCATCGGTGCAATCTAAAAACCAATGTCAGTGAAACAGAGGGTTTCATAGATGTCCTCTGCACATATGCGTTAATGTAGGTGTGTAAGCCAGCTTAGCGAAACATTTAATGATTGCTTGATTTTCTAACGAACCTTTAGACGTTATTTCTTGTTATTGTTTAGCTCATCAACGGTTGCTTGGCTGACGATTGTTTACAAACGGTATAGGACATTCATCACATTGTATATGCTTAAGACGCAATACAAGATGCTGGCGAAATTTTGCTACATTTGTGTGTTTTAACATTTTTTGTAACGTTCTCTTCACAGAATATCTAGTCTACTATTTCTCGTGTCCCGCTCTTTCGTTCATGTGTTACTATAGCAACATATCCAATGCGCCTATGCATTTCTAAAATATTTATTTTTCGTTTTTAAATGATATCCAGATATTGCACATACTGAAGTCATTATCTACACGATACGTAAATGAGATACGTTTAGAAATGCATAGGCTAATTTGATACATTGCTATTTACGTTGCATCACAGATACCATGGGTACAAATTTCGTACCACTTATCTCATATTTTGATATTTTATTCCGAGTCTTTTGAACAATATACAGAAAATATAATACAAAATTAACTTGTGCTTTGTTAAGAGGTATACGGGATATAACCTCTTATAAATATAATCACTGAAACCGCGTCCGGTATGTTCTTGAATGCGCTCTGTTAATCTTCATCAGTTAGATATATGCAGTTAACTCTTCTGAACAAATTAAATTGATTAGATGATGCAACTGGTTTTGGATTTTAATTATAATAATCTGCTAATCAATTAAAACACGGCTATTGTTGTCACACATTATTTAAAAAAAAGACATTATCTAAATTATTCTTTCGTATTTCCTATCTCCTCCTGCGACATGGTTTGTCATTTACATCACTTTTTGATGGGGTGATGATTTACAGACGTATTACTATCACAAATCATTTCAGAATTTAATCAAGAAATTGAAATTCTGCAACACTCAGTACTTGTTCTAACTAGGAAACGGACTAAGGAACTGCTCATGTCAGCTTTCAATTTTCTTTGCAATCGAGCTAAAATAAATTAGTATGAACTAAATTGATAGAGAAACTTTATTATTGCTATATTAGTAAATTAAAAAAGCTTTATTGATTTAGATAAAGCTTATAGAAACGTTTCCATATTTGGTAACACTGCTATGTATTTACACAAAATAGACCAATCATTGTTTACAACATGAAGCATCTACGTACTACAGACGTTAGCCATTCCTTTACAGCTTCGTTATTGTTTGTTTACAAGCCTTACATTACAATACGCGCTCATTGTGTTAGTAACCGTCTGGTGATTCCACAGTTAAATTGGGAAACCACTTAGACCTTTCGTAATGAGTTTTACTTAGGAAATATAGTCTACGTTTGTTTATAGCAAACACAGTGTGATTACATATGTTCACGAATATATGTTAATGCATGCATGCAGTCGAAGGCTATTATTTTCATCAAATATGGTTTAACAAGTGGGAAATAAACAAGAAGATACGTATAAATTAAAAACAAAATAACATGATATCGAACTGCCTAGTGCATGTTTTATATAGATACATTAACCACCTTAATATATATAAATGCATCTTAGCTTGATTGCGATGAAGGCTTCAGAGCTTATGAGAACCACTCGTAGGACCAGCAATAAATGTTGTTTTCAAGGTATCGTGTCGAGTTCAGGATCGAACCTGCAACGTGAACAGCCAACATGTGTTCTACGGCACTACAGTATTACCTTATTTGATATATCATTACAATTGATTAACAAAGTAACCTTGTCTATGGTTATATTTTTTAGATTGGTTGCATGGCATGTCGATATACCCTCGTTATTTCTGAGAAATCTGCGTCTTTTATAATGCAATTTATGAAGTATAATCCTACTGCCATTAACAGAATAATGTCATACTCTGAACCCAACGAAGCACATGGCAAACGAGAAATTACACGTTTCATCAGTCTCCAAGGCGTTGAATCCGTTACACACGCTGGATTGTCTGTCATATGATTTGCGACTGTGTTCAATCAACGATTTTGTCTAATACCAGATGAGATTATCTGGCAGATATATTTTCTGTTTCATCCAAGGGTCGAGATTCAGTATTTGCGTATCAATAACATAGACATGCTAGTATGTCGTAAAGTTATTGATTATTTAGACGTATCTTTCAGAAAATTATGAATTAATATTAGTGGTATGCAAACACGAAATATGAGTATATGGTTAGTTAAATGATAGTCCAACCCTAGGTAAACGTTTTATTAGAAACATCACCAGACAGTCGTTTCTGATAAAACAAACAGGAATTCTGGGAGTGAAGTATCCGCATCACAATCCTACTAGCCAAACTTATAGTCACATTATATCATTGTGTTCATTACTCGTTAATATTCCTTTCAAAATGTTTCATAAATTTATCGAAAATAAGAAAATATGTAACCCCCAGAGTGAATACAAAACATTCAAGACATATAGCCACGACAGAAGCATAAACACAATCAATATACAAAATAATTACTTTGAAATGGTCAGTAGATGACACTATGGCGCTTAAACCATAATTACTGGTGTGCAAAACCTCGCTAGTCATCAGCCGGCACATCACAAAACAAGAAATTGCAAAAAAGGTATCCCAGTCAGACTAATTCCTTACAAATACGGTAAAGTATGTATAAATGATATCGGTATGCTCGACGTGAAGAAATCAATTCAGTACATTAATATACATGGAAACATGAGCATATGTCTAATATATTGTGCGGCTAAGTTATGAAGTATTGAATATATCCATGTACATATTAAGTTAGCTTCGGGTTCCTTAGTACTGGTTTGCCACTTGTCTTACCCAGGCGGTGATCTAAAGTGTCACTTCATCTGTATGTATACATTGCACTTTGCATTTGATGAGATTATTGTCTGTTGTTAAGAAAAACAAAATTTAAATACAATGTCATACTTGCATACTTCGAGTCAATATTTTATCCATATAAAATACAATGTTATGCGAATACTTATAAACATAGACTTTAACTTATTATCATTTATTATTATGTGTCATTGCATTTAAATATACAATAAATTATAAACAAAGAATTCATGGCGAAATGACGTTTAATAACGATGTTTATGACAACATTATATTCTGACATGAACCTAGTGTAATATCATAACGATACGTCAATCGGTTCTGCCCGTATAACTCGGCTTTCGTACGTAAGAACCTGCTCACCGCAGCGGTACTCAATTGGTAAATCGTCCGCCTCTTATGCGGAAGGCCGTGGGTTTAATCCCGACCGGGTCATTACAAAGATATAAAATTGGTACATGAAGCTTTGTCGCTTAGCGCTGAGCATTTAGATGATAATTCTAGGTCGTGTCGGCCCGGTGTCAGTATAATGTGACAGGGTAGGGTATTATACAGCATTGTGGCAACTGAAACAAATGTTGAAAGGCAACGCTTCAAATATCATACAGCATTTAACTAATAATAGTATCCGGTATAATGTGACAGGGTAGGGTATTATACAGCATTGTGTCGCTTCAAATATCATACAGCATTTAACTAATAATAGTATCCGGTATAATGTGACAGGGTAGGGTATTATACAGCATCGTGTCGCTTCAAATATCATACAGCATTTAACTAATAATAGTATCCGGTAATGTGACAGGGTAGGGTATTATACAGCATTGTGTCGCTTCAAATATCATACAGCATTTAACTAATAATAGTATCCGGTATACTGTGACAGGGTAGGGTATTATACAGCATCGTGTCGCTTCAAATATCATACAGCATTTAACTAATAATAGTATCCGGTAATGTGACAGGGTAGGGTATTATACAGCATTGTGTCGCTTCAAATATCATACAGCATTTAACTAATAATAGTATCCGGTATAATGTGACAGGGTAGGGTATTATACAGCATTGTGTCGCTTCAAATATCATACAGCATTTAACTAATAATAGTATCTGGTATAATGTGACAGGGTAGGGTATTATACAGCATTGTGGCAACTGAAACAAATGTTGAAAGGCAACGCTTCAAATATCATACAGCATTTAACTAATAATAGTATCCGGTTTGCCCGAACATCCATATGAAGTCATTTAGTCGTCAAGAATAACAATGATTTGGTTTTTTAATGTCAAACAAAAACTGACTGAAACTACTATTGTTATTATAGTCTCTTGAAGGCAAATTCTTTATACAGCTTACTGAAAAGCAGTCATTCAATGCACCGGAACGGTATTATAACAGAACTTAACGAGTAAAATATGTTATTTCTTTATCCTGTTTCCTTTTTTACATTTATTTGTTTCATTTATTGTTGGTATATTTTCTATTAATGCTGTCTTGACTATACTGTTATTTATAAGTTAAAGAAGAGGGCCTTAACTAGCATTACAAAATACAACCAAGGAAATAAAAGGCAAACTATGTTTAAAAGAACCTGTTTTCGAATGATAGTTCTCTGGTTTAAAGGTTATTACAGGGAACGGTATGTGCTATACCTTTCTATACCTAATATAAGTAATTGTACGACACTAATCATGTCACATTTACGGTAATCAAATCTGCTGACTCTTCTCACATAACGAATATATAAGTTTACAACGAGGTTAAGTGGTCCTAATGATCTGATATTAATGCGTCCAGTATTAAAAACCCTGTTATGAGACAGTCACAGTGATTATTGGCGCGACAGTATTACTCAAAGGAGAGTAAGATAAATGTTGAAAGGATTTAATATCATATTTGAAATACTGTATTTTCCATCTGTGTCTCTCATATATTAAGAGGAAAAAACTCGCCACTCTTAATGTGTGGATAGTAGTAATCCATGATGTGTGAATGTTGTAGATATGAAGAAACTACAGGATAAGATAGTAATGCCTTTTAACAAGACGCTTAAACTGTCAACTATACTCTTTGCATAAGTATGCACAGTGCTATTGACAAAGAATGTTAAAAAGTCACAAAAAATACTATCAGGTACCAGATTGTCACTCAGTCAAATAAATAGGAAGTGTTATGCCCTTATTGCACTATGATTATTCATTAAGTTCACAAAGTTCTTAATGATCATTTCGCAGCCTTGAAAATAGCAAAGCTCTATTTCTGGATCACAAAGTTATATTCACAAAATTGTTATACTTTTCGTCATGAAATCACACAGTAAACACAAAGTTATGTTTAATTTCTTGCACAAAACTAGCTTATATCCTATTATATCCTAAACTCTTAATGTTCCTAAATTCTTAACACTTTTCCACAGTCTAACCATCTCTATTTATAGATAAAGTTATTGTTTGACTTTGAGGGTTTAAAATGGCATCAACTATTTTCTTCTTATCAATGTGTTAGAACATATGTCAAATGAGAAGTTATTAAATCTTACTTAGTCTAATAAATAATCAAATTTCCTGGTTTGAACATATTGAGTTAATTGAAATAGTTAACATGGTTGATAGTTTTTAACAAAATGCAAACTGTAGACTTAACAACTAATGGTAATATGTTCACTTATGCTAATTAAAGCCTTATTTTTTGCACCATGCATACAAAGACAATGATTTTGATATTAAACATGTTTATAGTATTTTTGGAAGAGACAGAAATAATTATGTGAAAGTAAAATTGTCCATTGTTGCTTTATTATACATATAAACGTTAGACCTATCGGTTTAATCTGTTTGATCTGGACTCAAAAGCCTTGATAGATTTTTTACAAAAGCAGAAACTCTAGCAACAACAGATTTGTTTTAAAACATGTGTCAGAGTCATTTGTATACAAGGAACTTAAGAATCTTAATGCTTAACTGATGCTGCAGTTTTCTTAAATTTGCAAATTACTTTTATTGTAAATATGCCAATTTCTGGAAATTCTGTGCCTGAGGAAATGAAAATAGCTAGGATAAAACCTCTGTACAAGAAAAACAGCAATCTTGAGGTAGGAACTACAGACCAGTTAGTATTTTAAGCACTGTATAAAAAATTCTAAAAAGGTCTGTATATACTCAATTTGAGAAATTCTTAGTTGACAACAATTTATTGTATGAATTACAGTTATGTTTTAGGAATTCATATTCTACTGATACTTGCCTTGTCCACATGATGGACCATATTAGAAGCAATAGTGCCAAAGGTCTTTATACAGGCATGGTTAAGTTAGATTTACAAAAAGCCTTTGATACAGTTGATCATCATATTTTATGTGGTAAACTAAAGTTAATGGATATTAAAATACTGATTGGTTCATGTCTTATTTAACAGGAAGAAAAAAACATTTAGTGTTAGCAATGTATTTTCGGAGTATAAATCTGTAACATGTGGGATTCCACAGGGTAGCATCTTAGGCCTTCGTCTGTTTTTATGCTATGTAAATTATATGACTATTAGCATTGACCCCGAATGTAAATAAATTCTATATGCTGATGACAGTGAAATTATTATAGCTCATAACGATTATAGTGTTATTTTTTCTAAACTTGGAAGTGTATTAGAGTCTTGCTCATCAAGGCAAGTAGATAATAAGCTGTTCCTACATCTTGGTAAAACTGAGTGTGTTATGTTTGGCATAAAAAAGTAAATTTAAAGCCAGTTAAGATTTTAAAATTGTTTGCAATGGACATATTATTGAGTCCACACATCTGTGAAATATCTAGGATTTAATATTGATAATTTTTTGTCCGGGGAAACTATCGTATTTTGAGTAAGGTAAATTCACGTCTTAAATTTTTGTATAGACAAGCAGGGTTTTTAGATTTTAAAACTAAAAAATATTTATGTTCTGCTCTGATACACTGTCATTTAAACTATTCATGTTCGTCTTGGTATCCAAGCTTAAACATAGGGTTAAGAAACAAACTCCAAATCTGTTGAAATACAATTGTAAGATTCATTAATGGTATAGGACCTAGGAGAAGTGTCAACAATGGCAATCTTGCTGAAATGTCTTTTTAAATGTAGAAAATAGAAATAAGCAATTACGTCTTAACTATGTTTAAAATTGTAAATGACAAGTGTCCTTCATATATGAAAGAAAACATTGTTTTTGTTAAAGACGTGCACTCATATTCTATTAAGACAAATTTGTATAATTTAGTGTACCCAAATACTATGGGAAAGAGAATGTAACCTTCTTTTATAGTGCAATCAATGATTGGAATTCATTGCCCGCTGACATTAAGAAAAGTAACAAAATTAGTGACTTTAAAAGTTCTGTCAAGACCCATTTATTAGACGGAGTTAGGAAAGCATAGTTTATTTGTGCACTTGTTAACTAGATGTGCTCAATGTTTTTAATTGTAATATTTCTAAATAAAATTTGTGATAAAGAAATAATAATAATATATTTGTAAACGGCAAATATATTTTGAAACATTCCATGTGGTTACTCTACGTTATATTATGTTTATTTAATTTAATTGCAATTTTGTATTGTATACTCCTAGTAAGTATAGTATCAAGGACCTCATTGGAAATAAGCCAAACTTTTACTAATGTATTTTTTTTATTTGTAATTGAGTATGAATATTTAATGTAACCTGTATATGTATGTTTTAACCTGAATGAATATCAATCAATCAAAAATCACTGTTCTATTTTACCGTGGAATACAACCGTATCAGATAGGTTAACCTCTGATACAAGGATTTATCTGGAGCACAATATACGCCCCACAAGGCAATGGTAGCCTCGATTTTATTAACTGAGTATATACATATGACTCAATATGTAGAAGTGGACTATACACACAACTTGTGCCCCATACGCACCGCTTTGAGCTACATCCTACGTTCGACCAATACTTCATAAGCCCCAAAGCTCCGCAGATGATCACATCACTGGTTCAAAGTGCGTCCTGTCTTTTATACTTACTATTACAGTCAATAATACAAGTGTTTTAAATTTAAGGATCATTTGCATGTTATTGTTACAGCTACAGTGTATATTGATCTTTGTATTGTAGTATATATTTTTATTAGCTCGCCAGGACGAATGTCTAATGGAGATCCATTTCCATGACCCCGGCGTCGTCGTCGTCGGTGTCGTTTGTAGACACCTAGGTTAAACTTTTGCGTTTACGTTTAAGATATCTATACAACAACCCACCGGATATTAATGAAACATTGCATGTATGTTCAGCTTCATCACTGGAATACACAGAGACAAGAATCATAACTAATGTGGATTCCATTTTGGCAAAGTTATTGCTTTTTGACTTAGACACCCAGGATAAACGTTTGCGTTTATTTGCGTTTAAGTTTAGGATATCTATGCAACCACTCATTGGATATTAATTAAAACTTTACATATGTGTTCACCACCATCATCAATGGAACACACAGATATAAGAACCATAACTCTGGATTTTATTTTGGCAGAGATTTGGCCATTTCTGGACTTAGACACGTAGGTCAAACTTTAACGTTTGGTTGCGTTTAAGTTTAATATATTTATGCAACTACTTATTGGATATGAATGAAACTTTGCATGTGTGTCCATCATCATCGATGGAACACATAGACAGAACCATAACTCGAGGTTGCATGATGGCATAGTTATGGCCCTTTTGGACTTAATATTTCGTCTGTAGACACCCAGGTTAAACTTTTGCGTTTAGATGCGTTTAAGTTTTGGTGTTTGCCTCCAATTTCCAAGGTGGTGACTTTTATCCCATCGGCGAGCTTTGTTGTCATCTGACATCTCTTGTTTGGATGCTATTATGCAAGAAATGTATTAACACATGTAAAGCAATGTCGTAATACATGAGTGTAAGATCACCCGTTTACCAGGAGTAAGCTTTCTAGTGACGGTTTTGCTACTTTTCGTTTCAGCCAGGTCAGTCCTGATGTCACCATGGCTGTATAAGTATAGTTCATTATCTTAATTGGCTTTGTTATGAGTATGCTGTCGTGGTAGCTGTTTCTGTTGAATGTTTGACATCCTGTTACCTGAAATTATATGTTTTCTTAGTTTTTAACCTCACAATATTCAGACGTTTCGTCACAACTTTTTTATTAATGTACTTCATCAAATCAAGAATTGCCATTGGTGGGTATGGTTATATGTACTTTTAACACAACCTGTTTCGTAAATTGGAATCTCTTATCAATATACTTTATTAAAGATAATTATTTCATATAAGTATATAATAATTATATCAATGATTAAGTTGTATCCCTTTTGGTGGTTATAGATAATAATCGTTATGTACAAATATATGAGAACTATTTGAACCAATCTTATTCAGCCAGTTGTACTAATCATTTTAAGCCCCGAAATCTTGCTCGCCAGCTCTGTAGGTTATATGCCTTACTTTCTCTCTATATAGATATATAGTGCTAATAACTGACTTGATGTTAGTACACCATTTCTGCCTTCGATTCCGATTAATATGATTAGGTGTGCGTTTCTATTAAATACTAATCTAACTTAATATAAATCACAATTAAATAATCATAATGAAATGTGTTCTGTGTTGAACTATACGTCTGTGACTAATAACATATAAACACATTGTTGAATTTAAGAAAAGTACATATGCGAGTGTGGTCATCACGAAGTTTATTATAATAACAAAATTAGATATTGACGATTAAATATTTTGGCACAATCAAAGACATAATGTTAAACTTACATATGGTGACAACATTTCATATGGCGTTATATGAAATGGCTTTACTTGTAACACCATGGCCACGTTCAGTGGCATTGAACAGAAAGCACAATATGTAAACAAAGTGTTTTTTTTACAATTTACAAACGAGTGTGTGTTATAGATATCCACCAAACCTTTCCCCAGAGCTACATTATATCGATGTTTTAATGCGTTTAAACAAGGACGTCATGCCATTAAAAAGTGCATCGAGGTAACTGATGTATAGTAGTTGACAAATTAAAAGAAATAATTTACAAAAACAAACTTTCATAATGATAAGAAAAAAAAATGCTCATAATTCTCTTACAATGAGATGATGAGCATGCTTGTTATGTTTAGAAATTGAATTTGTAATATAAGAGTGAATTCTAATTTATAGGGAGAGGGTAGGTTCGACAAGACGAAGAATCGATAGGAGCTATTTAGGAATATAGTTTAGAGTATTTCTATAAACCTTTTTTAACGTTAAATATTCTTCAGCTTAAGCGTCATTGCGGTCAGTAACGTGACGATTGCCATAAGGACTATAAACTAAACGAAGTCAGTTAAAAATTGGGGATATTATTGGCATACGTTACACAGCAAGTATTAATAAGGCTCGAGCTTGATACTTATCAATTTAAGCTCGATTTTAGCTTGAACCGCTCTCGAGTCAGACTCCTTGTTAGAACCAGTATTGAGTGTTGTTTTAAGAAAGAGTCGAGTTCGGGATCGAAACCCGCCATCTCTAGCGTAAGCGGTCTACACTACATTACCGCCCTTGCTAAAGTTGCGAAAGTCAATAGTTAGTTAATTGTATCTGATAAAAATATCGCATGAAGATACGGAATGTAACCAAGAAGAGACGTTAACAAACTCTGTTTTATTGACTCTGTTCCCGAGACGTTGTAAAACAATCAATTTTACATCCTAACATCTGTTTTACTTTATTCTGTTTGCTTCCAAGAAACATTAAATATATCTTTTTGTTCAGACTGAGCACGACGAGCGTCTTTTTTCTGTTCAAATATATTACAGAGAGATTTTATGCAAAAGGCAATACAGAGAATGAATTTTATGTAAATAATTAACATTTATTGCATGACTGAATGTTGGTGTATTTCAAACTACACGTCTACATGCTATCACAATTTGCAGTTCATATAAACTAGTCTTGCACTATTTAATCCACATCTTTACAAAATGGGTACAACTTTGTATCTCAGTACCATAAACCATTCATAATTATTGTACTACATTAAAAATCAAATTCATAAGTTTACAATAATTTGTTAAATCACAAGCATATAACTATATGATATTGTCTAATTACATTTATAAATAGTAGTGATATGTCAAAGCATTAACCTTAGCCTTTATGAAATTTAATAACTGAAATACTTTAGAAGAAATGAGAAAAACACCATATACAAAGTTTCAGAAATAACAGGAATGCATGTTCGCCAGCATATTGCTAAAGCATTTTAGGACAAGTTCTATTTGATGCTTAGTTCCACAAAACGTTACTACTGGCTAAAAATCATAATGCTTTATCAGATACAGTGTGGAAGGACAAACATTTGAGTCAACTAAAATATATGTGTCCCAACGTTAAACAAAAATGTCATATACAATAACTAAATTCTTAAAGTTTCCACTCGGTTTTACAAAAATGCCATATACAGTAACTTAATTCCTAAAGTATCCAATCGGTTTTATACAACAATTCAAAATGTGAATCAAAACATGTTTCTGCGACATGATATGGGAGCATTTACCGGTTCAAGTAGACACCATAGTAGCGCTAAACACCATGCAGCACTAACAACTATTGTTCCTAATGTTACTTTTATAGCACATTTACGGGTTCAAGTAAACACCATAGTGGAGCTAAACACCATACAGCACCAACAACTATTGTAACTAATGTATCTATTTGAGCACATTTACTGGTTCAAGAAGACACCATAGTGGAACTATACACCATACCGCAGCAACAACTTATATAACTAATGTAATTATTGTAGTACATTTATGGGTTCAAGAAAACACCATAGTGGAGCTAAACACCATACAGGACCAACAACTATTGTAACTAATGTAACTATTATAGCACATTTACGGGTTCAATTAGACACCAGAGTGGAGCTTAACACCATGCAGCACCAAAATCTAATTTATCTAATATAACTATTGTAGTAATTTACTGGTTCAAGTAGACACCGTAATGGCGCTAAACACCATGCAGCACCAACAACTAATTTATCTAATATAACTATTGAAGCACGTCACATAAAGCTAATGTAACTAATGTAACTATTGTAGCACATTTACGGTTTCAAGTAAACACCATAGTTGAGCTAAACACCATACATCACCAACAACTATTTTACTAATGTAACTATTGTAGCACATTTACTGATTCAAGTAGACACCATAATAGCGCTAAACACCATACAGCACCAAAAACTATTGTAACTAATGTAACTATTGTAGCACATTTACCGTTTCAAAAAGACACCATAGTGGAGCCTAAACACCATGCAGCACCAACAACTATTGTAGCTAATGTAACTATTGTAGAAAATTTACTGGTTCAAGTAGACACCACAGTGGCACTAAACACCATACTGCACCAACAACTTATGTTAATTATGTAACTATTGTAGCACATTTACTGGTTCAAGTAGACACCATAGTGGCACTTAACACCATAGAGCACCAACAACTAATGTTACTTATGTAACTATTGTAGCACATTTACTGGTTCAAGTAGACACCATAGTGGCACTAAACACCATACAGCACCAACACCTAATGTAACTAATGTAACTATGGTAGAACATTTACTGGTTCGGTTCAAGTAGACAGCATAGTGGAGCTAAACACCATGCAGCACCAACAACTTATGTAACTAATGTAACTATTGTAGCATATTTACTGGTTCATGTAGACACCATAATGGCGCTAAACACCATACAGCACCAACAACTAATGTTACTTATGTAACTATTGTAGCACACTTACTGGTTCAAGAAGACACCATAGTGGCGCTTAACACCATACAGCAAAAACAACTAATGTAACTAATGTAACTATTGCAGCACATTTACTGGTTCAAGTAGACACCATAGTGGATGTAAACACCATACAGCACCAACAACTAATGTAACTAAAGTAACTATTGAAGTACATTTACTGGTTCAAGTAGACACCATAGTGGCTCTAAACACCATACAGCACCAACAACAAATGTTACTTATGTAACTATTGATGCACATTTTCTGGTTCAAGTAGACATTATAGTGACACTAAACACCATACAGCACCAACAACTAATGTTACTTATGTAACTATTATAGAATATTTACTGAATCAAGTAGACACCATAGTGGCACTAAACACCATACAGCACCAACACCTAATGTTACTAATGTAACTATTGTAGCACGTTTAATGGTTTAAGTAGACACCATAGTGGAGTTAAACACCATGCAGCACCAACAACTAATGTAACTTATGTAACTATTGTAGCACATTTACTGGTTCAAGTAGACACCATAGTTGAGCTAAACACCGTACAGCACCAACAAATAATGTTACTTATGTTACTGTTGTAGCACATTTACTTGTTCAAGTAGACACCATAGTGGCGCTAAACACCATACAGCACCATCAACTAATTTAACTAATGTAACTATTGTAACTAATTTTCTGGTTCAAGTAGACAACATAGTAGATCTAAACACCATACAGCAGCAACAAATAATGTAATTAATGTAACTATTGTAGCGCATTTCCTGGTTCAAATAGACACCATAATGGCGCTAAACACCATACAGCACCAACAACTATTGTAACTAATGTAACTATTGTAGCACATTTACCGTTTCAAAAAGACACCATAGTGGAGCTAAACACCATGCAGCACCAACAACTATTGTAGCTAATGTAACTATTGTAGAAAATTTACTGGTTCAAGTAGACACCACAGTGGCACTAAACACCATACTGCACCAACAACTTATGTTAATTATGTAACTATTGTAGCACATTTACTGGTTTAAGTAGACACCATAGTGGCACTTAACACCATAGAGCACCAACAACTAATGTTATTTATGTAACTATTGTAGCACATTTACTGGTTCAAGTAGACACCATAGTGGCACTAAACACCATACAGCACCAACACCTAATGTAACTAATGTAACTATGGTAGAACATTTACTGGTTCGGTTCAAGTAGACAGCATAGTGGAGCTAAACACCATGCAGCACCAACAACTTATGTAACTAATGTAACTATTGTAGCATATTTACTGGTTCATGTAGACACCATAATGGCGCTAAACACCATACAGCACCAACAACTAATGTTACTTATGTAACTATTGTAGCACACTTACTGGTTCAAGAAGACACCATAGTGGCGCTTAACACCATACAGCAAAAACAACTAATGTAACTAATGTAACTATTGCAGCACATTTACTGGTTCAAGTAGACACCATAGTGGATGTAAACACCATACAGCACCAACAACTAATGTAACTAAAGTAACTATTGAAGTACATTTACTGGTTCAAGTAGACAACATAGTGGCTCTAAACACCATACAGCACCAACAACAAATGTTACTTATGTAACTATTGATGCACATTTACTGGTTCAAGTAGACATTATAGTGACACTAAACACCATACAGCACCAACAACTAATGTTACTTATGTAACTATTATAGAATATTTACTGAATCAAGTAGACACCATAGTTGCACTAAACACCATACAGCACCAACACCTAATGTTACTAATGTAACTATTGTAGCACGTTTAATGGTTTAAGTAGACACCATAGTGGAGTTAAACACCATGCAGCACCAACAACTAATGTAACTTATGTAACTATTGTAGCACATTTACTGGTTCAAGTAGACACCATAGTTGAGCTAAACACCGTACAGCACCAACAAATAATGTTACTTATGTTACTGTTGTAGCACATTTACTTGTTCAAGTAGACACCATAGTGGCGCTAAACACCATACAGCACCATCAACTAATTTAACTAATGTAACTATTGTAGCTAATTTTCTGGTTCAAGTAGACACCATAGTAGATCTAAACACCATACAGCAGCAACAAATAATGTAATTAATGTAACTATTGTAGCGCATTTCCTGGTTCAAATAGACACCATAATGGCGCTAAACACCATACAGCACCAACAACTATTGTAACTAATGTAACTATTGTAGCACATTGACTGGTTCAAGTAGACACCAAAGTGGAGCTCAACACCATACAGCAGCAACAACTGATGTAAGTAATGTTACTATTGTAGCACATTCACGGGTTCAAGTAAACACCATAGTGGAGCTAAACATCATACAGCACCAACAACTATTGGAACTAATGTAACTAGTGTAGCACATTTTCTGGTTTAAGTAGACACCATATAGGAGGTATACACCATACAGCACCAGCAGCTAATGTAACTAATGTAACTATTGTAGTACATTTACAGGTTCAAGTAAACACCATAGTGGATCTAAACACCATACAGCACCAACAATTATTGTAACTAATGTAACTATTGTAGCACATTTACTAGTTCAAGTAGACACCATAGTGGAGCTAAACACCATACAGCACCAACAACTAATGTATCTAAAGTAACTATTGTAGCACATTAACTGGTTCAAGTAAACACCATAGTGGCGCTAAACACCATAAAGCACCAACAAATAATGTATCTAATATAGCTATTGTAGCACATTTACTTGTTGAAGCAGACACCATAATAGCACTAAACACCATACAGCACCAACAACTATTGTAACTAATGTAACTATTGAAGCACATTTACGGGTTCAAGTAAACACCATAGTCGAGCTAAACACCATACAGCACCAACAACTATTGTAACTAATGTAACTGTTGTAGCACATTTACTGGTTCAAGTAGACACCATAGTGGAGCTAAACACCCAATGAGCACCAACAACTAATGTAACTAATGTAACTATTGTAGCACATTTACTGAAGTAGACACCATAGTGGAGTTAAACACCATGCAGCACCAAAAACCAATGTTACTTATGTAAATATTGTAGCACATTTACTGGTTCAAGTAGACACTATAGTGGAGCTAAACACCATGCAGCACCAACAACTAATGTAAATAATGTAACTAATGGAATAAATTTACTGGATCAAGTAGACACCATAGTAGAGCTAAACACCATACAGCACTAACAACTATTGTAACTACTGTAACTATTTTAGCACATTTACGGGTTCAAGTAAACACCATAGTGGAGTTAAACACCATACAGCACCAACAACTAATTTAACTAATGTTACTATTGAAGCACATTTACTGGTTCAGCTGACACCATAGTGGAACTAAACACCATACATCACCAACAACTAATGTAACTAATGTTACTATTGTAGCACAGTAGACACAATAGTGGAGCTAAACACCATGCAGCACCAACAACTAATGTAACTAATGTAACTATTATAGCACATTTACTGGTTCAAGTAGACATCATAGTGGATCTAAACATTATGCAGCATCAACAACTGATGTAACTAATGTAAATATTGTAGCACATTTACGGGTTCAAGTAGACACCCTAGTGGAGCTAAACGCCATGCAGCACCAACAACTAATGTATCTAATGTAACTATTGTAGCACATTTACTGGTTCAAGTAGACCCCGTAATGGCGCTAAACACCATGAAGCACCAACAACTAAGGTATCTAATGTAACTTTTGAAGCACATTTACTGGTTCAAGTAGACAACATAGTGGCGCTAAACACCATGCAGCACCAACAACTAATGTATCTAATGTAGCTTGTGTAGCACATTTACTGCTTCAAGTAGACACCATAGTGGAGCTAAACACCATGCAGCACCAACAACAAATGTATCTAATGTAACTATTGCAGCACATCTACTGGTTCAAGAAGACACCATAGTGTAGCTAAACACCATACAGCACCAAAAACTAACGTAACTAATGTTACTATTGAAGCACATTTACTGGTTCAAGTAGACAACATAGTGGCGCTAAACACCATACAGCACCAACTATTAATGGAACTAATATAACTATTGTAGCACATTTACGGGTTCAAGCAGACACCTTAGTGGAGCTAAACACCATGCAGCACCAACAACTAATGTTTCTTATGTAACTAATGTAGCACATTTACTGGTTCAAGTGGACACCATAGTGGATTTAAACACCATGCAGCACCAACAACTAATGTAACTAATGTAACTATTGTAGCACGTTAACTGGTTCAAGTAGACACCATAGTGGAGCTAAACACCATGCAGCACCAACAACTAATGTTACTTATGTAAGTATTGTAGCCCATTTACTGGTTCAAGTAGACACAATAGTGGAGCTAAACACCATACAGAATTAGCAACTAAAGTAACTAATGAAACTATTGTAGCACATTAACGGGTTCAAATAAACACCATAGTGAAGCTTAACACCATACAGCACCAACAACTAATGTAACTTATGTAACTATAGAAGCACATTTACGGGTTCAAGTCAACACCATAGTGGAGCTAAACACCATACAGCACCAACAACTAATGTAACTATAGAAGCATATTTACGGGTTCAAGTAGACACCATAGTGTAGCTAAACACCATGCAGCACCAACAACTATTGTAACTAATGTAACTATTGAAGCACATATACGGGTTCAAGTGAACACCATAGTGGAGCTAAACACCATGCAGCACCAACAACTATTGTAACTAATGTAACTATTGTAGCACATTACCGGGTTCAAGTAAACACCATAGTGGAGCTAAACACCATGCAGCACCAACAACTAATGTAACTAATGTTACTATTGAAATACATTTACGGGTTCAAGTAAACACCATAGTGAATCTAAACAACATACAGCACCAACAACTATTGTAACTTATGTAACTATTGAAGCATATTTACTGGTTCAAGTAAACACTATAGTGGAGCTAAACACCATACAGCACTAACAACTATTGGAACTAATGTAAGTATTGAAGCCCTTTTACGGGTTCAAGTAAACACCATAGTGGAGCTAAACACCATGCAGCACCAACATCTAATGTAACTAATATAACTGTTGAAGCACATTTACGGGTTCAAGTAAACACCATAGTGGAGCTAAACACCATACAGCACCAACAACTAATGTAACTAATGTAACTATTGAAGCACATTTACGGGTTCAAGTAAACACCATAGTGGAGCTAAACACCATGCAGCACCAACAACTAATGTAACTAATGTAACTATTGAAGCACATTTACGGGTTCAAGTAAACACCATAGTGGAGCTAAACACCACACAGTTCCAACAACTATTGTAACTAATGTAACTATTGAAGCACATTTACGGGTTCAAGTAAACCCCATAGTGGAGCTAAACACCATGCAGCACCAACAACTAATGTAACTAATTTAACTATTGAAGCACATTTACGCGTTCAAGTAAACACCATAGTAAATCTAAACACCATACAGCACCAACAACTATTGTAACTAATGTAACTATTGAAGCACATTTACGGGTTCAAGTAAACATCATAGTGGAGCTAAACACCATACAGCACCAACAACTAATGTAACTAATGTAACTATTGAAGCACATTTACGGATTCAAGTAAACATCATAGTGGAGCGAAACACCATACAGCACCAACAACTAATGTAACTAATGTAACTATTGAAGCACATTAACGGGTTCAAGTAAACACCATATTGGAGCTAAACACCATGCAGCACCAACAACTAATGTTACTAATGTAACTATTGAAGCACATTTATGGGTTCAAGTAAACACCATAGTGGAGCTAAACACCATGCAGCACCAACAACTAATGTAACTAATGAACTATTGTAGCACATTTACTGGTTCAAGTAGACACCATAGTGGCGCTAAACACCATACAGCACCAACAACTATTGTAACTAATGTAACTATTGAAGCACATTTACGTGTTCAAGTAAACATCAGACACCATAATAGCGCCAAGCACCGTAATGGCGCTAATCACCATACAGCACCAACAACAAATGTAACTAATGAACTATTGTAGCACATTTATGGTTTCAAGTAAACACCATAGTGGAGCTTAACACCATGCCACCAACAACTAATGTATCTAATGAACTATTGTAGCACATTTACTGGTTCAAGTAGACACCATATTCGCGCTTATCACCATACAGCACCAACAACTAATGTAACTAATGTAACTATTGTAGCACATTTAGTGTATTTGTTTTATTACACTTGAGCTAATACTTCATTTGGAAGGCTTAGCGCAAGACTGGACCAACTCACATTTTGAAAATTGTTCAGGAGAAGCTAAAAACTGATTATATTCTTTAATATTTGGATAAGAATGATATAACCAAGCATATTTATATCTTATCATACATTAATTTATGCTATGTTATTTGATTTACATTTTTATAACTGGAAATAGTGTATTTGAGAAGTGGACTCATTTTGCACTGAATATCTTGGCGCAATACAAGTCCAACTCAACTTAGACCTATTTTGCATTAAAAATTTCAGTGCAAGACAAGACTAAGTTGAGTTGGGCTTGTCTTGCACTGATACATTAAGACTCATTCTAGACCAACTAGAGTATTTTAAGTCTTGAAAGGAATTGTTTTATGTGAAATCGGTTCAACTTAGTACAGAACTCAGACTTTTTAAGATTTTTGAAGATAATAATTATATACTTTCAAAGTAATCAAAGTTTTTTTCAAATTTCACATCAAAATAGTACATTATGACTGTACAGTCAGTTTTGGTAACTAGTAATGATTTCAGTTGCCTCTGCAATTAAAATAATAGTTTAACTTAATTAATAATAAGATATATAATCCTGTAAACAGGAAGATTTTTTTCAAGTTAAATATTCGGAACTAGATGCTAGCCTATCTCAAATAAGAAAATAAAATGTTGAGTATTACAATATACATGAAATATTTTTTCGACTGAAGATAAATCGCCTGCTTTTAATATTTTTCTTTAACAATGCTTCGGTATAACTTTACCTAGCACAGCTTTAAATCACCTAGGTTATATCCTTTTATCTATGCATTAAAGTACTACCTATAACTATAAACTACACTTATTTTATTTATTATCATCATACTGGGTATAATAAGCCTATTTATATAACTCTTCCCACCCCCAACTCAGACTTGTGGCTAGAATTAAGTAAAATTGATGGTAGACTGAACTATTTGACTACTGACAACATGTGTGGTACCGGGTAAGAACAAACTCACTGTCAATCTCTGTAGAGGAGTGGAAATCCTCTGAATTGGTGTCATGTTAATTTTATCATTTTTTGTAATATTCATCATTGTGGTTAAATAACCAGCCACTGTCTGGCTCCTGGGAGCCATATGAGTGATGACAAGAAAAGGATCACTGTCGATTGTGCATGTCGTAAGAAGTGACAATATGAATAATACGACAGAATTTGCTGAAACTCTGCAGTTTTGCAGATATGAAGGTTTTAAGTTCATTCTGCATATTCATTTGTTGAAGTAACATTTTTCGTCTGTGTGTTAATTTGTTATTAATGTACATGTAGGGTGAACATGGAATCTCCCTTCCTATTGGCATCGAATAACCTTCTATGTGTCGGTATACCATAAAACACTATTCATTCTTTCATTTGGACCAGTGACTTATATTTAGAGACCGACAGCTTTGGAGGCCTTTTACTATTATACAACAGTTCAGCAGGTTTATGTCAATATTATCACAACATGAAATTATTTTTTTGCCTTTTTTTAACTGAAAGTCAAGAAGTCATAAATGTAAAAGGCAATTTCATTTGCTCCTTGACCTGATATGCCTTCATGCAATGGAATAATCTGTTGAAGGTCTAAGCAGGATCATTGTCTTAAATTTCTCGCACTTTATCATATTCTTTGTTTTGATGTGAAGTTTTGCTTTAATGTATTTTCCACAGTCCATTTGCATCACAACTTTTTATAAGCTAAAGCAGTAGCATAAATCACACCTGTCCTTTTAAGGCTTGTGAAAGGCAATGTTACATTGATGGTTGAAGCTATCGACACACTTGAACCTGGCTCTAGATACGATTTGTTTAAAACTTAAATATTGGCAGTATTGTGAATTATATTAGAAACAAATTTATAAAATTATGTTCCTTAACTTGAGCTACCTGATCTGGAGGAATACTATTTAGCCTATTAGTGTATTTTTCTGCTTTAGTCAGGTCAGTCTACAACATATATTTTGTTTCAAGTAAATCCACACTTTTTTAAAGCAATGTCTACCATTGCATTAACTATATCTGGTAAATGCAAGAGAAATGTTTTGCATTAAAGGAACAGATTGACCTTCAACTTTGAAATGCCATTTTCTAGAATAGATGATAATGTTTTTTCCATCTGATATGATTTTGTGATATTTTGACTTATTGGTTTGTGTTATCTGCTAAACTGCTATATATCCTTCGATTTTTTTTCATTTTTCATTCACAATGTTACTTCTTAAATTTTCTATTAATTGTGTCTTCTTCATTGTGGATGACATCCGGATCATCTTTACTTAGATCCATTTCTTCATTTATCGACACTTCAATATCAAAATTTATTGTTTGACTACCCTTTAACTCAGTTGTGTGGCTTAAACCTGGTTGCTCAGAATCAGTTACTCCAGTGTCCATGGTTAAATTATTTGCTTAGAAGTTTAATCTATGTAAGCTTCTGGAACAGATTTAGACTATAGCATGTATTTTATGAAGCATAATGGAACATCATTATCAGTTTATATTATGTCAATATACCAATAGATATATTTGGTTTATTTATTAAAGTCCCCATTATTACTCTTTCAATGAAAGAACCATTCAATTCTGGTCCTGATTAAATATTTTCTGGTTTAAACAAAATATGTGCATTGACCAATGCAATTGTATGGCACTTTACCTCAGGAAGACACTGTACTTTGTTGAGATGAATAATCATCTTTATCAGAAGTTTCTTACAAAAATTAAGATGCCAAACATAAGTACTCGCCATCGACAATTTTACAGAAATCTTCGAATTCACTAGACTCATCATTGCTTGTGGCATTTTTCAAAAGCATTATGTGTGTGACTTCAAATAAAAATGCTTCATGGTTTGGTAAAACAGTAGCCTAACAACTAGCAGACAAAGAGTCTTCAAGTTTGTGTAATTGAACGCATAAATTCATTTTCAATAGTAAATTCGCATTACTGGAATTTACTGCCATCAAGATTCAAACACATGGTATCCAAAGCCAGGTTTAAGTGTGCTAAAATATATTAATTATATTTGTCAATACTATGTTAATGCACACTATCTTGGAGGGATCTAGTATATCTAGGGGGAAGGTTGTAACTTTAAATTAAAGAAACTAAAATGTTTGCCATATTCAAATATGTACAAAACTTAACATATAGTATACAACTACTGAACCGTATTACTGGAGGGGGAGGGGGATATAAGACATCAATTCTATCAATCAAGACTTATATTATGTTTAATACCATAATCACACAGCCTTATACTTAAAAAAACTGTGATAAATAATTGTGTTTTTATCTTTCTTTCAGCTTTTATTCTTACTTTACCATCTTTTTTCTCTTTCGAATTTATTTGTTTAACAACTACGACACTCAATACCTTCTTTGTTGTAGGGGGAGGAATAATCAAATGTTGGAATAACTTGTGCCCCAACCCCATTTCTAAATTATCAATAGAATTAAAATCAAATGAACCACTGCAATTATAAACTTTTTTTCAGAACAACACAAGTATATCTGATGCTTTAAGTATTGGTTTAGTAAAATATTTCACTGCAAGATAAGACAAACTCTACTTGGACCTGGTTTATGTGATATAATTTAAACGCAAGACAAGACAAACTCTACTTTGACCTGTTTTGCATCTTTGAAAACTTGTTTTATTAGATAGACATTTTTGTTTCTTAGCAACAATATTAAAATAAGTAAGAATAAAAGTCTATTATTTTTACAAGATGTGTATTTCTATGTGCTTTATTCAAATATGTAAAAAAGTGATTTTGTGAAAAATAGTGAGTTGGACCAGTCTTGCACCAAGCCATCGATTTGAAAGTTACTGGGCAGCTCTGTGTTGGTTACACAAAGATCTAGTAGTAATGGCGATAATTGTGCCTCTGAAACTCCAACAATCTTGAAATTGACTGACTAAGCATATCACTGATTTACTGTACACATCAGTAAAGTATATAAACAACAATTACAAACACTAAACGAAGCGAGATCCGACGCGAGTATACGATTCCAGAAGAAATCACATCTTCCTATCCATCATTTTGTTAACAATGTTGTTTCGAACATTTTTATTTTGTTTCTGAGTCTATGTCAGACCACGTTATATAACACAAATTAAAAGTATCAACATTTAAAACATTAGAAAACAATCAATTGTACGTTACGACATTCACATGCTATTTTCTATATCACATTTTAACGCATCTGTGCTGCAAGTTTCTTATTTCGACAGGATGTTGATGATATTATTTAAGAACATTTTGAAACACCTATCTATATAACAATAAGATTAAAACAAAATTATTACTTATGTTATTTTAATCTCTTAAACATTGCGTGGCTATAATAATTGCGTGTATTAATGCCTGTAGTTGTTTTCCAATTAGATTTGCAAAATCATATCCATTAAGAGATATGTCAGCAGCGCATCACTACTAAAACATGAAAATTAATTTGTACAGAAATATGTTGTAATGTCTAACTTCAATTATTTTAACACAATTCCATTTGTCAGATCTCAGACATAATTAAATGCATTATTACAAGTATTTGCCGCGTGTTTTTGTGCTCGTAAACAGTATAAACTTAATACGTCTGTCCTTGTTGTCAAAGAAAATCAGAATCTTCTACTTTAGCAGATCCATAAGCAAGTTTAAAGTAAAGTGCAAACGTCTAAAAAAGTCGTATGTAAGCTGAGAGAGCTCAGAGTAGCAAAGAATCGGATAAACACTGTATTACAGTTGTGTGATAGATGGCAAGGAAAGCCAAGAAGAAATGTTTTCAAATAATTGGAAACAGACATAGCGAGTGGTTTTGTTATTGACTCTACTCTATAATATACACTTTGTGTATGTTTCTAAATGGTAATCTGATTGGAAGCCATTACAAACACACAACATATATCTGACAATTTTATTGATGGTGAAAAAATCAGATGCTTGAAATTTATTTCATTTGTTGAAAGTTTATTGATGCATGAACTTGAATAAAAAAAAGGGAAGAGTCTATGTAAGCTTTGCTGTTTACATGTAAGTTCATATCTCATAACTGATTAACAATTGAGGTTCAATACCTATACTTATTTCATTAATGCATGTCATTTTGTCTTATATTTTATTTTTTCTGCACCAATTACTGGTCCGGCAAAATAACATTTTATTAACCTGTTTAGATGATAAATACAACAAAAAAGTCATGTTTACGTTGTGAATCTGCATTTGATACAATTTATTTGAATTACTCCAGTGGGAACCGGAATCACAACCATCAGAACATATCGTCATATCTCAGAATCTGTTTCTGTCGTAATGTATCCAAGGGTAAGTATGATCGCTCGCTGGAGTTAATTGATAGGTATATGTATATGGTAAACACAACTTAAGATATTAAATTAAATGAATGAGCTACGTTAAGAATACATTTGTATAAACATTGAAAGGAAAGAAAATCACCGTCCTTCCCTCAATAACTGATATTTTCATTTAAAGTGTTTGAATCAACGACAGCAAGTGGTAAAAGCACACATACATGATCATGAGAAGACGACGGAATTAAATATAAGGAATGTTCAAGAAACTGAAAATTAATCTTCTAATCTTTAATATTTGTTTTATATAAACACCGACAGGCGTAATACAGTGTTATCCAAATGTTGCAATGAAATACCCACCCAAATGAATAAGAAACTAAACATAATTGTATTTTATTGTATTTACCATTAAAAGTTATTGATCAAAGTATAGTTACATAAATGATGTTTTCCTCCAAAAGGTCTGTACATAAAAAATAAACAAGAATATATTTACCAAACCAAATTGTCTAATTGTATCATGTTTTTCATCTTATATGGATTTATTTATTTTATAATGACGTTCTTTATGTGTTGTACAAACCTTATATGCAAAATTATCAACATTTTATAAATAGTTACAAGAATAAATTAACATTTGTTAAGGACCATGCATATTAAACTGATATGTAGTGATTTTAAATACAAGTTTGGAGCTGATCCGATACTTTGTGTTTGTGGAAGCTAATACAAGTACTGGCAATATATTAAACAACAATATTTATCTTTTTTTATATATATATATATATATATATAATTTACATTATTGAAATAAACGTGTATTAAAAAAAACATGCTATTTCAACATCAATCTTTATTGTAAAAAAATAATTTAACAACGCCCTGTTGGTCTGGACCATTCTCTTATTTTGAAAAAGTGCCAAAATAAAACGCATACCTTTTGTTGCCAGTCAAATAAATCTTCCATCTACCATCTACCATCGGATGATTTTCAAGTATTGCATATTTATTGACAATATAATTATTTAAGTGCTATACTAGAAAACAAAATTTGGTTTAAAAATGAAAGTTTAACGAATTTTTAAATTCAAATTTAAACATATTAATTTAAAAAAAAAATCAATTTAAAGTTGCTTTACATTCTTTATTTCACTCGAACAGATGGAATTATCCGATATATTACTGCAGAATTTATATATATATATATATATATATATATATATATATATATATATATATGCAAGTTATAGGAAACTGTCCTTGAGTAAGGCTTATCATAGCCGACAAATCGGTACACAGTAATTAGAATTGTCACGACGTTTTCAACATCAAAGGACTGTATTGTCCGTAAACAACATCGCCGCTCACCATATTATTTGAGACGATTGGATAATGAGATCAGAGATATAACTGGTAAGGCACATTAAATGTTGTATTTTGCATGGAATTGTATTAAAGAGTTTCCGTTGATACATAAGTACTTAGCAGCTAGAAAATACACACAATATTTATCTTATAAAGACTCAAGTAATGTATCTTTCCTAATGCCTAAATAGTAATCGATTAAATAGCATTTGTTTTCAGCATTCTGTGTCAAAATGTTTCGGGTTCAAGATTAACTGCCAATTGCTAAATTATCACATGGTCTACACAATAATCATTTAGTTAAATTATGTTTTGTACTGTTTGACTAAATGTTTCGGATGCAGCTGTAAAATATAAAGGTCAAATATGTCAAATTTATGAGATGAGAAAAGAAGACAATTAGCCTCGGGCTCTTGTCATTTAGAACCGAGCAGAAAATATATTTTATTTACATCTAAGGTTACAAACAGGCATGTCAATATGCATACAAATGCAACAACAGGAGCATATTATTTAAACAAATAAGGTACCGTGGGTTATAACAATAGTTTTATCCTTTTTTACATAACAAACAGTTTTATAGTTATATATATGAGTCAAGCTCTTTTATATTGAACGTCTGTAAAAAAAGAGAAAGTATTTTGTGGGGGAATCAAACATGCTTATGCAATAGCGATTGGTATGATCTTATTGGATAAGTTGTTACATTTTCTCTTTAGTTGAAATGTATATTTTTAAAGGAATGAAACGAGTCTATAATCTAAGTTTACTAACTCTTTTTGTAGTAAAAGTGACACAACAATATACTATAATGATATATCATAATTTATCATTAAAGGGAAACATCGTATACATATTTTTATTTCATTATTATATCTGGGACGCGAGTTTTATAATTATTTACAAATATCAATAAATACCACAGACTGATTATATTTGTTAAACAACAACTAGAAATGTAACTAAACAAAAGTAATAGATATAGACAAAAAAAACAACAAAGAAGCAAAGGCAACAAACAAAAGGTGAAGATACATTACTAATAATGATGATGATAATATGTATCGTTATATATATTAAGGATGGCAACGAATGGCAATATTATTATTCGAATATTCGGTCATTCTTATAAATAAATAATTACCAAATTTCTATCCCGAACGTTTTTACTCGTCATATGTTCTACTTTCTCTTTCAGCGAAAACGGTGCTGATGTATAAATACTAAATACCAAACGACTGGAATATCATTGTCGTCAAGATTCAACATGACGTGAAACGCGATGATGCATAATTTATAATAATAAATTAATAAATGATATGTTATATTAGCTTTATTAAGTTAAATATTCGTATGTTTGTATAGTTTATAAGTATTTAACTATTGATAAATGAAATTGACCATACCCCGTGTTATTTTTCTGTTTGTGCAATGGTGATAAAGTATATAAATTTAAAATATATCCCGTGTTATCAATCGGTTTTGCCGTGGTGATGAAGGAACAGCAATTATGTTTAGTGTTCAGATTCAGATTATTACTAAGTCTTGTACTTGCATTATATCATGTAAAGACTCTGAACGCTTTACATGATCGTTAATAATAAATAAGAAAAGCGAGTGTTATGTTTTAATTTTTTAAATGTTTAATAAAATCATGTATCCGAGTATGTTAGCGTAACCCCACATACGTCACACATAGTTGACTTTTTATCAAACAAGCGTGAAGTGCTTCCAAACGACAGAAGGCGTAAATGGAATTTTTAACACAGTTAAAGCGTACTTAAAGTTAAAAATTAAATTATTTGCAAGTTTTAGCCAGTAACTGCACGTGTAACACACACACAAATGATAATAAGAAAACAAAACTGCATGTTTTAATACTCTGTATCTTAAATTGAATTGGTTTGTCGCACAAAATGTTCGAATTACTTGTAAACTTGTTAATTGAAAAACAAACATAAATAAACAAATAATATAAAAATAAATTTGTCTACTACTTAACGTATTTATTATTCGCAAGTACATGAACGGCCTTCCAATCAAAGAAGTGCGCTCTTCAATCAGGTATAAAAGGTATAAATTTGGTAAATAAACAAACTGTCTCTCACCTTTTCAAAACAGGATGATTTACAACAGACCGTAAAGGGAGATCGATAATTAAAATTGCCTAAGGCAAACAATTAAAGGACTAACGACCAGGACTCCTTCATATAACGTCCAATTGACACCCGTCTTTGGTGGAAATAGATAATTACCGTGTCTTAACGAGGTTGATATAATACCTTTCGAAACCATTTGTGGCAAAAATATTGAAATTGGAAATAAAAAAGACAACAACTTGTATTTACTATATTTTTTAAATACTTTTAATAAATTTATTTTTTTACGAATATTCGAATATCAATATGACAATAATCGTTGACATCCTTAATTTATTTATATATATTTATAGTCCGAAAATCCATTTCTTACTTACAGCTGTTGGGGCGTTTGGTCTTGTTTTTTGACAAAACTCCCCGACAGCTGATATAAAGAAATGCACTTTTGAATATGGCATACAATTTGCCTCTAGAAACATGTCTCAACAGTTATATTATTTTTCAGAGTAAGTTTTTTATTACATTGCTTTGCATAGCATAGACTATACAGATATTCCAGTTTGTATTAAGTAGAAGAAGCAAAGTATATTCCTTAAACATGTTCAATATTTTCAGAACCATTTATAAATACAAGTAAGGCCAAAGGCGTATTTTTGAAGAAAAAACTTGCTATACATGAATCAACCATATTTTTACTTATTTAATATATAATTATGTCATACAACTTACAACAACATAATTAATCGAAATGTTAATACTTTGCAGTGTTTTCTAACATATTATATATTATAACATGGATATCAGTACTTGGCGGCCACTTTTGGCGTCCATTTTGGATTTGTGACCGAAATATACTTTTGGATTCACCATACATTTTACAACTAGAAACAAATATTTATAAATGGAAATAATAAGCATTCAACTAAATGCATACATTTGCAGAGAAAATGTCATTTTTTTCATATTTTGGTAGCCATTTTTACACTTATTTAGATATTTTTGTGCATTACTCAACCGTGTTCTTACTCATTGTTATCCTAAAACATGTCATACAACTAACAACAACACAATAAATTTAAACTTTAATACTTTTTAGTGTTTTTTATCAGATTATAAACTATAACATGAAATTCAATATTTGGCCGACATGTTGGCGGCCATCTTGGATTTGTGACGAAACACCCCGACAGTCATTAGTAAGAAATGAATTTCCGGATTCAGCGTTAAATCTACCTCTAGAAACAAGTCTCAAAGCTTTTGGACATACAAAGTAAATAAACACCCCCAATCTCTGGGACTCCTACTATCACGAACTGGTTTACTTTAGTTTATTTAATAATTAAGGACAGTAGGTAGGACATATATGTGGTACTATTCATAGTACGTTTGGATCTGCAAAGCTTATTTCCCGCTTAAATAATCTTTATGTGGCACCTTTTTCCTTATGGCCAATGACATGCCCAGTTCATTTATGGTCTATGTATAAGCCAGATTGGCGGAAATCCCTTGATGCAGGAAGGAATAGCTTCGTGCGCGTGACCTATTGTAAATAGGCATATTGTTGTGACTCGGTTTGAATGAAAACGTAATTTTGTGTAAGGAGTGTTCGTTTATTTTTAATGTGTTATCCAGTAGAATTTCACTTGATTGTTGCAGGAAGGAATAGTATCGTGTCATTGTGTGTCGTCTATTAAAAATAAACACACGTGTGACTCGGGTGTGAATTGGAAAGTATTCGATGTGTATAGAGTTTATGTTGGTTATTCAGTAGCATATTACCGGATTTTCGTTTGCTGCTTTAATTGGTAAGTGCCTTAAGCTTTTAAATGCTTTGGTGTGCATTGAGTTGCTCAGCAAATGCAATTAAACCACATTAATATTAGAATGCACGCATAACTTATGTTTGTCGTATTTAATAATAATTTGAATTTTACAACATTTGGTCTATTGTGGTAGTAACTTAGAATATTTTGATTTCTTTTTCTATTAACGTGTTGGCATGATAATATATAATGGAATTCATCGCCAATGTCATTTTGACATAAAAAACAAAGTCGTGTTGAAAGTTCACGTTTTCATTTAGCCCATATATCCGTTTCTACTGGACATTTATGGTGTGCTGTTCTGTATTTGAATATTATAATTGAAGTTCCTAGGTAAAACTTTGAAGTAATATTCAAGCTGGTTAAAACCTGTTAACAAGTTAAAATTTCTAGATTTAGACGATTTGGATATATTTGAGAACACATTTTGGATATATTTGTTTAACAAGACGTCTTTTATTAGTAAATGTACATTTTTAATTGGAGGTTACGCTGGTTGTTCCATATATAGGAGTACAAACACTCATTAGATATTTTAGTTTTGTTATTTATCAATTTGAAAATGTAACCTGTTGAATATAGCATTGCCCCGTTACATAAAGAGGATAATTTGGTTGCTTTTACAAAGTTAAGGTTTAGTCCAAAAGGCAATTCTTCTCGATTTTATATTTATTTTTAAGGGATGCAGGCCTTATTCAGCATAAATTATGTATTTTGGTGTACTTTTTCGTGATCGAGTTATTTTTCCCAGGAAATCAACATATATTTTTCCTATTGCATCTATATTCTCGTATCCCCATATTTCACTCCCGTATATTAATATTGGGAGGATAATATGCTCAAATAATTTAAGTTGCATGTCGATTTGATAATATAGATTATGAATACGATGAAGGAGTAGGTGCCTTGTGTATTTTACTTGGTTTAAGATACGATTTGTCGCATTTAGAAAACTTCCAGAACTGGAAAAATAGTCTTCTAAGTATTTATATTTATCAGTTATTTTATTGATTCTGCCCCCAATGTGGAAACACAAAAGCGATATTTTGCGGGCACCGAAGACTATAATTTTTGTCTTTTTCAGTGTTGATTTTCAGTTTCAAATGAAACAGTAATCAAAGACGTCATTAAGTAAGTAAGTTAGTAAGTAAGTAAGTAATTTATTTATTTAAAGAGGGTAAGTAAATTGGTAAACCAATCTTCCTTGAGACACTCGTATAAACAAACAAGTACATATACATTTTCAAAAAGATAGAAAATAACTTTCATTTATCTGCTGCATATATCACACATTATAGATTAACAAAATTCTCACAATATGCTCCTGGTTACAACTCTCATTTACGCACACGCATACACATACTCTCGCTTTATATATTCGTATAAGACAGCGGCGTGGTCTAGTGGTAGAGCGTCCGCCTCGCATGCGGAATGTCGTGGGTTCAATCCCCGGCCGGGTCATACCAAAAAACTGTACTAGAAGCTTCCTCGCTTGACGCTCAGCATTAAGAGGAGAGTTCTAGGTCTGGTCGGCCCTGTGTCAGTATAATGTGACTGAGTGGGGTATCATACCATGTGTCTGCGGCATGATACTCCAGTGTGACAGCGCTTAGAATACTGTCTCAAGTAGACACCGTCGCGATATGACTGAAATTTTTTTGAAAGCGACGCTAAACAACATACAACAACATTATATTCGTATAAAGAACATACATGTATTTCAATTTAGATACACATGCAATTGTACATTTTTTTTTACAAAAAATAATAACGGTATGGTATTTGATAAGCATGTGGCTGTTGGAGGTACATGTATTTCTAATTACAATTTCCTTTTTTCCAAATCAAACAATTACTTGCAAATACATTTAACGAACACGCGTTTCTTATACTAAGTGGAATACTATTCAAAATAATTGCACCCGAATATGATAGACTACTTTTAAACAGTTCTATTCTAGGTTTCGGAATAAAGACTTTTTTTATTTGAGCGTGAACTGTTGGCAACATGATGGATGTTTTATTGATTGACTCACCGAAGTTGAATAGTTCACATAAATATGGCGAAGCTGTACCATTTGCTATGTTATACATGAGTTTTGCCGTTTGTAGAAAAACAGTTTGATCGATAGAAACAATATTCATTCTTTCGAATGAAATATAAAGACTTTCATATTCATTTCCTAAAATATATTTCCATGCTCTCCTCTGCAGTTTAATTAATTTATTAATATTTTTATTTGAAGTATTTCCCCAAACTGTACAACAATAATTGAAATGTGGTAGTACGTATGCTTTATAATATAACGTTCTATGGTTGATGGAAAGATAATCATTTACCTTTGATAGTAGCCAGATATATGATGTAATAATAAGTAATATTTATTTATAATTTTCATTAAATTAATATGAATAAACTTTTCTATAAGTTTAGATAATGTTGGCAAAAAAGATATAGAACGATAATTATTAACGTTATCCTTTCGGCCGGTTTGTTAGAATGGTTTTATCTTTGCCTGTTTCCATATATGTGGAAATATTCAATATCGCAGACTTTATTCTCAAAAAACATAATACTTTCAGATATAACAGTGGATGCTAGTTTTAGCAACCTGGACCAATGCCATCTAATCCTGTGGCTTTGCATATATCAAAATTAGATAAATCTTTTAAAACAAAAGTTAATTTTATATCGGAGAAGTCAAAAAATATGTTTTAGGCATATTAGAGCTGACAAAAGTGTTAAGTAAATAAAAAATTGAATGTTCTATCGCACCATTTAATTTTGAAGCTATGTTTACAAAATATTCATTTAATACATTAGCCATATCTAAATCATTAGATATTCAATTTTCATCTGTTTTTATCCCAAATCATTTGATTATTATCAGAGCTTTTAGCCGTGCCGAATTATTTTAACAACTTCCATATTGACCGTAGATCATCTCTTCTCTGTTCTATTTTTGTACTATACGATTGTTTTTTGCATCGTGTATCATTTGTGAAACCTTATTGCATTTTGCTTTGTAATTGTCTATATCCCCGTTGATTTATATTTATTTCTAACCTTCAAGCTATCTAAAATCTTAGTACTTATCCAGTCTGGTTGTTTGTTATGCTTTGTTCTATGTTTTTTATGGGGGCATGTTTGTCTACTACTTTTAATAATAAATTGATTCAATGTTCTAGCATGTCATCAACATTTGTACGATTATTTTTTGTTTCCCATTGGATTCCCTTAGGTCGTTTAAGAAGTTAAATTCGTTAAATTTTTTAAAAGATCTATAAGTAATGAAATTGTGATAATTTTTCCGTCTGGATACTGATAAGCTTACGATTTCACAATATCGCGTAGTGATCACTTATAGATACTCTTTAAACAAACACGTTCGAAATATTATCCTCCCGGTTACTATAAATATGATCAATAAATGTACTTGATTGGGCAGTTTCCTTAGTTTGGGATAAAACTAATTGACTTAAACCTAGATAAGAAACAAAATTACTCCAATCATTTTTTATAACAGTATATAAAAGGTTTTTTATTATAATCGCCTTATATAATGATTTCATTATTGTCCTTTGATGCATTGTCAATAAAATAATTAAATCTATCATTCCAATCAATTTTAGAATCTGGGAGACGGTAAATTGTGCCTATAATGAATGATTTCCCCCTTTCCGGTTAAATTTCTAACCAAAAACACGATATATCATTTATTTCTAAATCTTTTCTACGATTAACTTGAATTCCATTTTTTACATAAACTATAATACCTCCATCAGCATTTAACATATTATCTTTTCTAAATGGCATTTGATATCCTTCAATTTTAAATACATTTGAATTTTTATGGTCATTAAGTCAAATATATGCAAATACTTATTTTCTGGCCTTGTTAATAATAATTTTATTTGTGAAAATTTTGTCAGGTTTTTCCCACAAAGACTTTGAACATTCATATGTCCTATATTGAATCCTTTTTTATTTAGGCACAAATTTAAAACATCGTCCGAACTGTTTTCGTTATTATCATGCTTTTGCATGTGTGTGTCTTCTTTGTGATTGAGCGCTGTTTTCTCATTGGCTTCAATTACTGTTTGTGTTTGGTTTAAACATATTTATTCATTCAAATGTACATATATACACATAAGTTTAGGTATAAATATGGATTAGAACGGAAGATAAAATCTTATAAAGTTCTTTTCCTTGACATATATCAATTGTGAACAAATTTGGCAGATTATTAACAATTTGATGTATGCTCTTAGCATTACGAATATAACATAATTCAAAATGTATTTAATAAAAATGTTTAACATACTTTAGGAATATTGTTTCTGATACATTTAAGAAACTTAGACAATGAAGTGAGTAATTAGAAAAAAAGGAAGGTGATTAAAATGATTAAAGTAGTGGATAATTATGTGAATTCACATAAAAATAATGGTTAACATTTTTGGACAAGTTATGAAAGGCATGGACGAAATTGGGAGACGGGCTGACCTCACCACGTAAATAGAAATAGCTTTGTCATTTTTTCAGACTTACTTACATGTTCAGGAGAAACGATTAGTGGATAAAATGTATTTGTGAACTGCTTCAAATATTTTAACATTATTGTCATAAGAGAGTTGTGGTTCACCAAAAAGAAGTATATTTAAAGAAACTGTACATAACTCACTGACAGATGTCAGGAGTGGTGTGCGTTTATGCTGGTAAAGGTGACAACTGAGAAAGAAGTGAGCTGTGCCTTCTATTTGTCCACATGTACACAGGGGCGAGTCTTCAATGTGTTTAAGAAATAGATGTTTCTTAACCCTTTACTTCATAAAGACTTTTTTGGACACCTATTATCGACGCTTTTGGACACCTCTAATATAGAAGGCTTTTGATTATTGGGTGAATTATGTTTATATTAACTGACAGAGTGGACACCAGTGCAGGAAGTGTTCGAACTAAATACAAACTTTTTTATAAAATGATCATCGGAATGGTCCCGCCATATCTCTATTCATTGGTTCCTTCTCTTACAGATGCAAGTTCCACAATCTGAACTCTTCCTGCACTATTTTCAAAAGCCTTCTGTGATTGGTGTGGGAAAACGATTATCTATGGAGTAAAGGGTTAAGTGCACTGCAACTCGTTCGGAGGCGGGCACGCAATAATTGGCATTTCCTTGTACCTATGTAAAAGAATTAAGGTACTTTTGGTTCGTTACTTTCGAGTTTATGTTTAAAAGCATTCAGAGAAGAGGCTTGTCTTGTTTCAAGTGGGAGAGTGTTCCAGTCACGGACATCGGAAGGAATAAAGGAATTTGAGTACAGAGCTGTTTTATTTAATATTATTATTATCTCTGAGGTTGTACGTGGAACTTGCATCTGTAAGAGAAGGAACCAATGAACAGAGATATGGTGGGATCATTCCGTGGATCATTTTATAAGTTTGTATTTAGTTCGACGCGTTTCAGACTTTCCCATCCTACCTCAGAATTCAGGTTATTGATAGATATAATTTTTGTAACTCCATCTGTTATTCGCGCAGCTTCATTCTGTATTTTATCAAATTTGTACAATTATCCAAAATAACATTGGTATATTCCAATAAGGGTCTTATGAATGACATGTAGATTGTTTCTAGTGATTTTCTATCTAACTGAAATTTTATTTTTCTCATAATATTTATTCTAGACTAAGATTTATTCTTAATATAGTCAATATGAGTGTGCCAGCTGCAGTTATTTGATAATAATACTCCTAGATGTTTGTGAGATGACACATCTATTATTTGTTTGTTCTGCATAAAAAGTGTGTGTGGGGGGGAGGACGGGTTGAGTGCGTTTGCGAGTTACATGCATTGATTCTGTTTTTGATGGATTAAAAGTAACCAGCCATTAATTTGACCTCTAATATAGATCCCTGGGGAGCACCGGCTTTAATTTGTCTGTTGAATAAATGTTCCGTCATTTCCAGGTAAAGTAATTGTTTCACAGGCGCATTTCAATAAATTGCATGTTTCACATATAAGTTATAAATTTATAAATTTATTTTTCATAAGAATGGCGCCATTTTAAGACAAGCTTGAATTAATTCTGGAGTTTCACTGACGATAATGGCATCGTCGGCGCACAATATTAGGAGAATTTTCCAGGTTGTCCAAAGTAATACCGTCATTGTTATGTTCTCGTAGAAAAAGTTCAAGATCGTTTAAAAAGATGGAAAAGAGGACTTGTGAAAATTCTCACCCTGTAGATGTTTCTCCGTTAAGATGTTTTCTCACAGACCATTTCACCAAACTTTATTAAAAGTCTAGAAAAAATCTATGACAGAACAATGTTTCCTATTTTCTTGGGAATGCATAAATTCTATTAAATAATGGAGAACAAATATATGGTCTGTAGATGAATATAAAGCCATGAAAACGGCTTGGCTTTCTGATATAATTTCATATTCGTTTAGATTCTTGCTAAGTCGTTCGTTTCGGACGAAAGTGAATATTTTATCCAGACAACTGAAAATAGTTATAGGCCTGTAGTAAAAGGAGTCGGACGGGTATCATTTATTCTTATATATTGGCTTGATTATACCTTCAAGCCATTCGCTGGGCATGATCCCGGTGTCCATAGCTTTACTGAACAATGATGTGTAAATGGGAAACATTAAGTCTTTCGTACTTTTAAGATATTCGTTAATATGATCAAATCGTTTGCACGGGCCTTTAAGTTATGTCTGTTTATTATTATTTCAGTTTCTGAGCTAATTATGTTCGAGTTAATAATTAAATCATTTTCGTTCATATTTATGTCTGGTATTTCTTCGTCCGTCTGTTCGTCCAAGGTATTCATTTTTTGGAAAAAAAATAATTGTAAAGTTCATCTGGGTTTGGAGTATCAAGTTTTGATTTGGGTTAAATATTATTTAAACGTTCCCAATATTTCTTAGGCTGCTTAGTTTGCATGTGTCGCAGTTATTTTCGTTCATTGCTCTATATTTACGTATGTATTTATTTGTTGTTTACTCGCGTCATTCAGTTGTCGTTTATTTAGGTCTGGTTTATGGACGTTATACTTCTTACAAGCTATGTTGTATATAGCACGAGCATTCCAACATTGGGGCCCGTAAAAGGTTTATTATTTGAATATGACTTCTATTGGTTTATAGCCTGCGGTTTTTGAGAACATTTCCGCAATTGTCTTTTTTGCGTTATTATTATATTCTCTTTCTGTTATGTTTGTTGCATTAGATAGTATTGAATAAAAGTATTGTATATCGTTTTGATCTAAATCATTTATAAACAGCGTTATTTTTTTGTTTTAGTTACATTTATGATATCGTGGGCAGTTTTAAATGTTTCCGTATCGTACATATATTGAAAAGATTTGGTTATATTAATTAAGATTGATTGTTCTTCGCTACATAACGCTTTATTTTACTACAATAACTTATTTAATCTTTTGCCAATCAAAACACAGATATACCAATATTACATTATTGTAAATGTAAAAAAACTATAAATGTCATAAAAGTATGTTTAAATGAATAAAAAGCATCTTATTCTTATAAATAAAGAAAATACTAATGCTTGATATATCAAATCAACCAAAACATGACAAAAATCGATATTCAAATCGGATTGGTAAACACAATCCTTATTCTAAAAAATAGACAGCTCTTAAATATAGCTTGACAACATTCACATCGTCATTCGGCTTTTTTCTTAAATGTAACACATTTTACAACATGTAAACTTGCATGACGGATCAAACTGAAATCGAAATGAAATAACATGATTAATTTGATATGTCACAAAATAAGCGGGATATCTTTTACATAGCACAAGTTAGGAAATCCTTTTACAACATATTATTTTTGCAAGTTTAAATAGATATTCTTTTGGCAACACGGGATAAATAAGTATATATAGGAATGTTATATAAGCATGTAATATTGGTTGGGGTGGGAGATGGCGGTGGGTTGTGGGTAGTACAGGGTGTCCGAAAGGAAAGGTAACACATTGATGCTTTCATAACTTATCAAAATTTCGGACTGTTTAGATGAAACTTACACCAAATTAAAATTCTTACGTTGACGTTTTAATTGCTTGTACGAAAACACGCTAAACCTAATAACGTTGCAACATTATGACGTCACTCAAATGTTTTGTTAATTTGAAAAAGACGTCACTAACGTCGGATCAGCCTATTTTCATTGTGAAAAATATTACGAAAACAAGTGTGTCACAGATGTAAAACGGAACTTTAAAAATCGTTTTAAGAATAGAAATTTGAGCAGGATGTTTATTTTAAGGTAGTGGGACCGTAATGGGCTATATTTCAAATCTTTTAAAGCCTTTTATTTTTATTAACTATATAATATCACTGACTAATTTCCAAATTTTTAGAAACTTTTACCGTCTAAAAAAAAAGTTATCCACATTTACTTTACCATATCCCATTTTCAAAAGGCCGCAAAAAAATTTCAAAGTCCAAAATAGGTAAAATTGCTACAATTTTATTGATTTTCAATATTTTTTACATTTTTCACCATCAGTGTATTCTAAAAGCATATGTTTTAAGAAATAAAATGAGCATGCAACATTAAATTGAAAAAAAATAATCTAAAATGAACTCATTTGTATTATAGCGGACAGGAGAAATCCATATTTTTGATAGTTTTGAAAAAAGTTGTTCTAAAATAAAAGTGTAGAGAATCCATTCTACTATTGGGGCATCAATACTACATGACTAACTTTTATATATATACTATTCCATAGATGATATCAAAAGATTAGGAAGTTTTACCATCCGGTTTTTTCTCAATAACTTTTTTAATATGATAGGGTCCAAATTTCATAATCGGCACTTCTACAGAAATAAATGTTTATCTTAAAAGTAATGTTAATGTTTCCAAGTTTATATACAAAAACTAAAATGACAAATATTATTGAAATAAAGATGTTCCCACATTATACAGAAATAGCATAAAAGCAATAATATGTCCTTTTTATGTGAAAATAGAACATGGAATCAGAACCCCACCCACCCCAACCCCATTACACGGATTCATTCTCGTGCTTAAACACTTAAATTATTTATCTTGCGAAAAGTGTCAATTTCAAAACAAACTTAGTATGACATAAACTATTAAATATTAATAATATGTAAAAAAGTTCACATTAACAGTATAACAGAATAGAACCCCCACCCCCTCACTTGACACACACACTTCAAGTCATAAAGAGTCATTGTTTGAAATATATAGTCATCTTTGATATAACCTCATCTAATACTTTTTTGCTTTGGTGACCCTTGGTACACCATCACCATTATTGGCAGGAAATCTGCCTCTCAGTCTTTTCTCACCAGAATGTTTATAAATTGTTTTCATTTGGAGTGAAACTGTAGGTTAGGAGCTCTTTCGGTGTCAATTATTTCAGGAGTTGCCCAAGTGACTACGAATCGGCATTTTGTGCCCTGTAGCTGATATCGCACAGCAATTTCACAAGGTCTTCCATTTTATGTGAATGATTTGGAAACAGTTTCCTTAACACTGTCAGGGAATAATTAATCCTGATACACACTTGACAATTGCTCTGTATTGTTGGTACGTCATATATCACTGGATAATAAAATCATCTTCCATTGTAAACGACTAATACGACTTTAGAATTCTTTTCCAGTCATTTACAAAGTTTCTGGATAGCTGTTTGAATGAAGACTGGTTTCACACTATTACCATTGACTGTCATGGTTTCAGAATCATCATCACTATACTAGTAACCTTCTGATGGTATAGGCATTCCTGGTCTAACATAGGTGGCAAATGATTGTGAAGACTCAACTTCCACTGCAGCTATCATAGATGTAATGTGTGGCATCAGTCCACCACGTACTGCAAATACAGAATAAAGTACTGTTATTATTTGAGACTGTTTTGAGCTAATATTTTCAAGAAGTGAATTATAATTGAATACTATTATTTTCTCTTTATCTTCTTCATATGTCATTTTTTGCTCATCCTAATGTCCCAAAATGACTGACCTCACTGTTGTAAACACAAATTCTCAAAATACTCAAAGTGAGACGGTAGTTTCGTGGATAATGTTGGCAGCTCACGCCAAAGAGTGCGGGTTTGATCCCCAGCTCGACCCAGTGCCTATGAAAAAGCAACATGCAGGACTGGTTCTACTCGGGAAGCGGACTCACGAGTGCTTAATAAAAGCTCAGAGCTTTCTTCGCAATCGAGCTAAATTAAGTTGGTATAAACCAATTCAATTCATTAAAGAGAGTTTTTCATAAACAGGTAGCCCAGAAGTTTTGTATTGATTGTTAATATGAAACTAAACATCTACACAGATTATCTTACTGCATTCTATAATAGAACATATGGCAGAGAGACAATGACAGATAATGGGTATCTAGTCCTGGTTAAACTATTGCATATCTACAAAAAACCGATGACTATGTACATCATGGACTTGTATAGCTCTATATAATTCCTTGCGTACATGTAAGGACATCAATACAATTGTCACGTTAAAAACAGCGTAAAATTCAATGCAATTAATCAATTATAAATTATTAAATACATACATGTTAAACTTTCAAAGTCTTGTGTGTGCCATTCAGCGTCTACTGCACAGAACATTGCACTTCTTGCCCGACAGGAAAACATGGCTTACTCTGTGTGTTGACCTGACAGACCTCCAGACAGTAAAGAGCCGACAGTGAATCGCTGTCTTCAGTGTAACTGGATTACTGAAATCAACATACACAACATTCTAACTGCAATATATTATATCTTATATCATTGTATCTACATGTATATAAAAACAATTCTTACTACTTGTTTACATTTTAGTTTTATGTATTTTGTTGATATGAGACAATGTGTCTCATTATCAATATCATTCGTCTCTCACCGCTGATTGATGTGGGAAAGTTATCAACTAATTTTAGAAATGGGTGTACTGGAGTACAGGTTAAGCTTCCAGGATCCCGTAAAGAGTGGTTAGGCTAGCTGATCGTCCGTTTGGTCTCGATGGCACGAAAATGATATTCTATATATTCGATCATCAATCAAAGTCTAGCAAAAAAAAATATATATATATATATATGTATCTCAGCATTTTTTAAATTCTGGATAATTAAACAGTTTCATCGCAACTAATTACTATCAATTCTAATAAAAAAATCAACGTTATACAACAGACAGTCATCAATACTATCTTACCTGGCCTAGTTTTGTGTTGGCGTGTCCACAGTCACTGTTCTGACGCACAACATACACATATTTGTCTAACCCTTTCTGAGCAATGCTGTCATAAGTAACTGGTACAGAGTTAAGTCTGCATAATTGACAACGTTTTAGGTTTGACAACAAAACTTCGAACACAACCAATTTTCGATCACTTTTTCCAACGCACTTCGTCGATTCTTCATTTGATATTGATACACTGGCTCTGACACATTACAAGCGGTCTGATTGCTATATGTGTGATCAATATTCCCACCAATCGAAGGAAACTTCGCTGTTTTTTTCTTTTTATTCGAACAAAAACATCTTCGACGAACGTAAAAATCCATTTTTGTTTACAACCGGAAGTGAGCAATTATCATTTATTTATTATTTTTTTTTTTACATTTAACGTTAATGACGATAAAATGATATTAAAAGCAATGAAACAAAACAGGATATGTGATTTATTGTTATGAAATAAAAAAATATCTATACATTATGTATTTATAAGTTTATTCCGATCTATACCGAGATGCTCCGAGATCGTTACGGATGATACCGACATCGCACGAAAGTTAACGAGCCCATTACGGGTCCACTACCTTAAATTACGAGATCGTGAATAAATTTGAACGATGTGGATCGATAGATGATGCTCCAAAATTGGGTCGGCAAAAGTGGAGTAGAAGCGAGGAATGCGTGAGTTCACTTCGGGAATTGTTCTGTGACAGTCCGGAAAATTCAATGAGACGAACACTTCGGAGACAGGTATTCCCAAATCTTCTATTCATGATAACGTGAAGAAAGAGCTAAAACTGTTTCCATACAAAATTCAGATAGTGTAGAAATTAACAATCACTGACCAGGTTCAAAGACTTGAATTTTGCCGCTGGGCCGCTGACGTTGCGCCAACGCATTTCGCAATGTTTGGTTTAGTGACGAGTTTCATTTCCTGCTGTCCGGTCATGTTCTCAAACAGGATATGGGGTTCTGGGCCAACGAGCAGCCACACTGTGTCACATATCCGTAGCTGCTTATGTCGTCTTAACAGCTTATCACATGAGATGTCATGCTGTAATTGAATGTCATAGGCACTGTCATTAAAAAAATCCAAGAAAATAAGAGCTAAAATGAAAATGTTGTTTAACAACGTTATTTAGGCTTTACATACCGTCTATAGCTCAAAAATCATTCACGAAAACGTTATAACAACTCATCAAATAGATAAATTAAGTCATTACAAAACTAAAATCGTTAAAAAAGTTCAATGTTTGTAAACGTTCTTTTAATCGGGATTTCCCATCAACAGCTGCCATTTTGAATCCGGTGACGTCACATATTTATTTGCGAATATTCAAATGACGGCAGTAAACAGTTGCGTGAAGTTGGCTATGAGATCGGCAATCGGAGATCAACATTCAATACAGATCCAGGTCTGAGATCGTAGATCAACATTCAAAAAAAAAGTCAAAATTTGAATAACGACTCAGGTCTGCAATCGTAGATCGACATTCAAAATAAAATCTAAAATACGGACAGAAATTGAATACAGACACAGGTCTGAGATCGTAGATCAACATTCAAAATAAAAGTCGGAATTTGAATAACGACCCAGATCTGCAATCGTAGATCAACATTCAAAATAAAATTAACAATACGGACAAAATTTGAATGCAGATCCAGGTCTGACATCGTAGATCAACATTCAAAATAAAAGTTAAAAGACGGACAAAACTTGAATACAGACCCAGGTCTGCAATCGTAGATCGACATTCAAAATAAAAGTTAAAAGACGGAGTTAACTTGAATGCAGATCCAGGTCTGAGATCGTAGATCAACATTCAAAATAAAAGTCGAAATTTGAATACCGACCCAGGTCTGCAATCGTAGATCGACATTCAAAATAAAATTAAAAATACGGACAAAATTTGAATGCAGATCCAGGTCTGAGATCGTAGATCGACATTCAAAATAAAATCTAAAATACGGACAAAACTTGAATACAGACCCAGGTCTGAGATCGTAGATCAACATTCAAAATAAAAGTCGGAATTTGAATACCGACCCAGATCTGCAATCGTAGATCAACATTCAAAATAAAATTAAAAATACGGACAAAATTTGAATGCAGATCCAGGTCTGACATCGTAGATCAACATTCAAAATAAAAGTTAAAAGACGGACAAAACTAGAATACAGACCCAGGTCTGCAATCGTAGATCGACATTCAAAATAAAAGTTAAAAGACGAAGTTAACTTGAATGCAGATCCAGGTCTGAGATCGTAGATCAACATTCAAAATAAAAGTCGGAATTTGAATACCGACCCAGGTCTGCAATCGTAGATCGACATTCAAAATAAAATTAAAAATACGGACAAAATTTGAATGCAGATCCAGGTCTGACATCGTAGATCAACATTTAAAATAAAAGAGAAAAGACGGAGTTAACTTGAATGCAGATCCAGGTCTGACATCGTAGATCAACATTCAAAATAAAATCTAAAATACGGACAAAACTTGAATACAGACCCAGGTCTGCAATCGTAGATCGACATTCAAAATAAAAGAGAAAAGACGGAGTTAACTTGAATGCAGATCCAGGTCTGACATCGTAGATCAACATTCAAAATAAAAGTTAAAAGACGGACAAAACTTGAATACAGACCCAGGTCTGCAATCGTAGATCGACATTCAAAATAAAAGTTAAAAGACGGAGTTAACTTGAATGCAGATCCAGGTCTGAGATCGTAGATCAACATTCAAAATAAAAGTCGAAATTTGAATACCGACCCAGGTCTGCAATCGTAGATCGACATTCAAAATAAAATTAAAAATACGGACAAAATTTGAATGCAGATCCAGGTCTGAGATCGTAGATCGACATTCAAAATAAAATCTAAAATACTGACAAAACTTGAATACAGACCCAGGTCTGAGATCGTAGATCAACATTCAAAATAAAAGTCGGAATTTGAATACCGACCCAGATCTGCAATCGTAGATCAACATTCAAAATAAAATTAAAAATACGGACAAAATTTGAATGCAAATCCAGGTCTGACATCGTAGATCAACATTCAAAATAAAAGTTAAAAGACGGACAAAACTTGAATACAGACCCAGGTCTGCAATCGTAGATCGACATTCAAAATAAAAGTTAAAAGACAGAGTTAACTTGAATGCAGATCCAGGTCTGAGATCGTAGATCAACATTCAAAATAAAAGTCGGAATTTGAATACCGACCCAGGTCTGCAATCGTAGATCGACATTCAAAATAAAATTAAAAATACGGACAAAAGTTGAATGCAGATCCAGGTCTGACATCGTAGATCAACATTCAAAATAAAAGAGAAAAGACGGAGTTAACTTGAATGCAGATCAAGGTCTGAGATCGTAGATCAACATTCAAAATAAAAGTTAAAAGACGGACAGAACTTGAATACAGACCCAGGTCTGAGATCGTAGATCAACATTCAAAATAAAAGTCGGAATTTGAATACCGACCCAGGTCTGCAATCGTAGATCGACATTCAAAATAAAATCTAAAATACGGACAAAACTTGAATACAGACCCATGTCTGCAATCGTAGATCGACATTCAAAATAAAAGAGAAAAGACGGAGTTAACTTGAATGCAGATCCAGGTCTGACATCGTAGATCAACATTCAAAATAAAAGTTAAAAGACGGACAGAACTTGAATACAGATCCAGGTCTGAGATCGTAGATCAACATTCAAAATAAAAGTCGGAATTTGAATACCGACCCAGGTCTGCAATCGTAGATCGACATTCAAAATAAAATTAAAAATACGGACAAAATTTGAATGCAGATCCAGGTCTGAGATCGTAGATCGACATTCAAAATAAAATCTAAAATACGGACAAAACTTGAATACAGACCCAGGTCTGCAATCGTAGATCGACATTCAAAATAAAAGAAAAAAGACGGAGTTAACTTGAATGCAGATCCAGGTCTGACATCGTAGATCAACATTCAAAATAAAAGTTAAAAGACGGACAGAACTTGAATACAGACCCAGGTCTGAGATCGTAGATCAACATTCAAAATAAAAGTCGGAATTTGAATACCGACCCAGGTCTGCATTCGTAGATCGACATTCAAAATAAAATTAAAAATACGGACAAAATTTGAATGCAGATCCAGGTCTGAGATCGTAGATCGACATTCAAAATAAAATCTAAAATACGGACAAAACTTGAATACAGACCCAGGTCTGAGATCGTAGATCAACATTCAAAATAAAAGTCGGAATTTGAATAACGACCCAGATCTGCAATCGTAGATCAACATTCAAAATAAAATTAAAAATACGGACAAAATTTGAATGCAGATCCAGGTCTGACATCGTAGATCGACATTCAAAATAAAAGTTAAAAGACGGACAAAACTTGAATACAGACCCAGATCTGCAATCGTAGATCGACATTCAAAATAAAAGTTAAAAGACGGAGTTAACTTGAATGCAGATCCAGGTCTGAGATCGTAGATCAACATTCAAAATAAAAGTCGGAATTTGAATAACGACCCAGATCTGCAATCGTAGATCAACATTCAAAATAAAATTAAAAATACGGACAAAATTTGAATGCAGATCCAGGTCTGACATCGTAGATCGACATTCAAAATAAAAGTTAAAAGACGGACAAAACTTGAATATAGACCCAGATCTGCAATCGTTGATCGACATTCAAAATAAAAGTTAAAAGACGGAGTTAACTTGAATGCAGATCCAGGTCTGAGATCGTAGATCAACATTCAAAATAAAAGTCGGAATTTGAATACCGACCCAGGTCTGCAATCGTAGATCGACATTCAAAAATAAAATTAAAAATACGGACAAAATTTGAATGCAAATCCATGTCTGACATCGTAGATCAACATTCAAAATAAAAGTTAAAAGACGGACAGAACTTGAATACAGACCCAGGTCTGAGATCGTAGATCAACATTCAAAATAAAAGTCGGAATTTGAATACCGACCCAGGTCTGCAATCGTAGATCGACATTCAAAATAAAATTAAAAATACGGACAACATTTGAATGCAGATCCAGGTCTGAGATCGTAGATCGACATTCAAAATAAAATCTAAAATACGGACAAAACTTGAATACAGACCCAGGTCTGAGATCGTAGATCAACATTCAAAATAAAAGTCGGAATTTTAATACCGACCCAGATCTGCAATCGTAGATCAACATTCAAAATAAAATTAAAAATACGGACAAAATTTGAATGCAGATCCAGGTCTGACATCGTAGATCAACATTCAAAATAAAAGTTAAAAGACGGACAAAACTTGAATACAGACCCAGGTCTGCAATCGTAGATCGACATTCAAAATAAAAGTTAAAAGACGGAGTTAACTTGAATGCAGATCCAGGTCTGAGATCGTAGATCAACATTCAAAATAAAAGTCGGAATTTGAATACCGACCCAGGTCTGCAATCGTAGATCGACATTCAAAATAAAATTAAAAATACGGACAAAATTTGAATGCAGATCCAGGTCTGAGATCGTAGATCGACATTCAAAATAAAAGAGAAAAGACGGAGTTAACTTGAATGCAGATCCAGGTCTGACATCGTAGATCAACATTCAAAATAAAAGTTAAAAGACGGACAGAACTTGAATGCAAATCCAGGTCTGACATCGTAGATCAACATTCAAAATAAAAGTCGGAATTTGAATAACGACCCAGATCTGAGATCGTAGATCGACATTCAAAATAAAATCTAAAATACGGACAAAACTTGAATACAGACCCAGGTCTGAGATCGTAGATCAACATTCAAAATAAAAGTCGGAATTTGAATAATGACCCAGATCTGCAATCGTAGATCAACATTCAATGCAGATTCAGGTCTGCAATCGTAGATCAACATTCAAAATAAAAGTCGGAATTTGAATACCGACCCAGGTCTGCAATCGTAGATCGACATTCAAAATAAAATTATAAATACGGACAAAATTTGAATGCAGATCCAGGTCTGACATCGTAGATCAACATTCAAAATAAAAGTCGGAATTTGAATAACGACCCAGATCTGCAATCGTAGATCAACATTCAAAATAAAATTAAAAACACGGACAAAATTTGAATGCAGATCCAGGTCTGACATCGTAGATCAACATTCAAAATAAAAGTTAAAAGACGGACAAAACTTGAATACAGACCCAGGTCTGCAATCGTAGATCGACATTCAAAATAAAAGTTAAAAGACGGAGTTAACTTGAATGCAGATCCAGGTCTGACATCGTAGATCAACATTCAAAATAAAAGTCGGAATTTGAATACCGACCCAGGTCTGCAATCGTAGATCGACATTCAAAATAAAATTAAAAATACGGACAAAATTTGAATGCAGATCCAGGTCTGACATCGTAGACCAACATTCAATATTAAAGTCGGAATTTGAATACAGACTCAGGTCTGAGATCGTAGATCAACATTCAAAATAAAAATTAAAAGACGGACAGAAATTGAATACAGACCCAGGTCTGAGATCGTAGATCAGCATTCAAAATAAAAGTCGGAATTTAAATACCGACCCAGGTCTGCAATCGTAGATCGACATTCAAAATAAAATTAAAAATACGGTCAAAATTTGAATGCAGATCCAGGTCTGACATCGTAGATCAACATTCAAAATAAAAGTTAAAATACGGACAAAACTTGAATACAGACCCAGGTCTGAGATCGTAGATCAACATTCAAAATAAAAGTCGGAATTTGAATACCGACCCAGGTCTGCAATCGTAGATCGACATTCAAAATAAAATCTTAAATACGGACAAAACTTGAATACAGACCCAGGTCTGAGATCGTAGATCAACATTCAAAATAAAAGTTAAAAGACGGACAGAAATTGAATACAGACCCAGGTCTGAGATCGTAGATCAACATTCAAAATAAAAAAATTGACTGTCTTGTATATGCCATTTTAACTGTTAAAGTACCTATCATTTGATATGACTTATCTCACGCTAGGTGAGAAGTAGTCACTATTAAAATGCAAACATAATCAATAAGTGGATTTATATTATTCAAGTTATTCAACAAATAAGTATAATATTGGCACACGATCACAGTCTACGGGCTAATTTATTTTATTAAAAAAATAACTTTTATTATTGTATTTGAGGTTATAACTTCCTTTTTGAACTTTATTCAACTTTAAATACTGATATACTTTCGTAATATCTTAATACTTGTAGGTTGCCATAACAGTACTATCGTTTAAAGACAACTATAATAATATAATTTAAAATTTGTTAGCAAAAATGTCCCTTTTATTTTGTACGGTGTAGTTGACAGAGAGATCACAACGGCGATTGACTGTAAGTGAATGTTTTTTTTGGGCATGTGTTGTATTGGCGTCAAATGTTCTGAAAAAGTAGAGGAATTATTTACCGGCCATTCACCGTGATTTAAACATATTTATCGAATTTTACTAGCTTTTAAATCAGCAGAAATTCTTTCCTTTCAATGATTTTAACTAACGTTCCTTGAAAATATGTACGTCATGCTTGCACAGGTCTTATATCTTATGTAACAACGAAACATTCTTAGAATGAATATTGAACGTGCATTAAAAGTCTTATAGTTATGTAGAGATTTTTCTATTTGTTTGAAATGTACCACTTATATCTATTTGAGCAGTTTGTTACTCGCGTTCTGTCTTCTAGTATTCAAGTAAAATAACTCTTCAACACTGAGGGTAATCAAGATTAGGATTATGCTCAGTTACCGAAAGAAGAATATCTTAACTAACTTGAGTCTGCCATTTTACTTTATTCTATTATTACGCGGTTTTCATTTTATTATAACGTTAAACAACGTTCTTCTATTAATATTTTGTTCATGATATACAAGTATAATCTTTAAATCATCAATTTAAAGTTCTTAGGGGAGGAGTAAGGTAGCAAAAAAAAAAGAAACACGAAAATACACTGTTTTCTGTTATAGTTGTAATTCCAAAATCTTCAAACGATAATCTCAAATCTGAGATTTTTCTCGAATGTTGATCTCCAATTGTTTCATATCGATATGAACGTTTTGCGACGTTGATGTCAGATTTGAACTTATTGTTTGATGTTATTATTCGATCTGAAATTTTTTTAAATATGGATCTTCGATCGAAACTTCTATATCTGAAAGTCAATATTCGAACTGATCGTTGAAAATTCAGCTCCGACCAAGACATTTTAAATTTGTTCTCCGTTCTGACCATTATAAATGACGCTTTTACGAATCGCAGACATGGAACTGTATTCAAATCCAACTTCTAACAATTACTGTGAATGCTGATGTACTATTGTAGAACTATGTATACAATATCACATGTCGAACTACTACATTAACATTTTAATATTTATTAAAGGTAAACGTTGATTTACGATCTCAAACCTGGCTTGTTTTTCTAATTACGACTTGTGTGTGTGTGTGTGTGTGTGTGTGTGTGTGTGTGTGTGTGTGTGTGTGTGTGTGGTGATGGTGTGTGTGTGTGTGTGTGGGGGGGGGGGGGGGGGGGGTTTATGTCAATCTACGATCTCAGTCCTGGGTCGTTATTCAAATTCCGACTTTTATTTTAAATGTTGATCTACGATCTCAGACCTGGGTCTGTATTCAACTTCTGTATGTCTTTTAACATTGATTTTGAATGTTGGTCTACGATCTCAGACCTGGGTCTGTATTCAAATTCCGACTTTTACTTTGAATGTTGATCTATGATCTCAGAACTGAGTCTGCATTCAAGTTTTGTACGTTTTTTCTCTGTTATTTTGAATGTTGATCTACGATCTTAGACCTGGGTCTGCATTCAAGTTAAATCCGTCTTTTAACTTTTATTTTGAATGTTGATCTACGATCTCAGACCTGAGTCTGTATTCAAATTCCGACTTTAATATTGAATGTTGATCTACGATGTCAGACCTGGATCTGCATTCAAATTTTGTCCGTATTTTTAATTTTATTTTGAATGTCGATCTACGATTGCAGACCTGGGTCGGTATTCAAATTCCGACTTTTATTTTGAATGTTGATCTACGATGTCAGACCTGGATCTGCATTCAAATTTTGTCCGTATTTTTAATTTTATTTTGAATGTCGATCTACGATTGCAGACCTGGGTCGGTATTCAAATTCCGACTTTTATTTTGAATGTTGATCTACGATCTCAGACCTGGATCTGTATTCAAGTTCTGTCCGTCTTTTAACTTTTATTTTGAATGTTGATCTACGATGTCAGACCTGGATCTGCATTCAAGTTAACTCCGTCTTTTCTCTTTTATTTTGAATGTCGATCTACGATTGCAGACCTGGGTCTGTATTCAAGTTTTGTCCGTATTTTAGATTTTATTTTGAATGTCGATCTACGATTGCAGACCTGGGTCTGTATTCAAGTTTTGTCCGTATTTTAGATTTTATTTTGAATGTCGATCTACGATCTCAGACCTGGATCTGCATTCAAATTTTGTCCGTATTTTTATTTTTATTTTGAATGTCGATCTACGATTGCAGACCTGTGTCGGTATTCAAATTCCGACTTTTATTTTGAATGTTGATTTACGATCTCAGACCTGGGTCTGTATTCAAGTTCTGTCCGTCTTTTAACTTTTATTTTGAATGTTGATCTACGATGTCAGACCTGGATCTGCATTCAAATTTTGTCCGTATTTTTAATTTTATTTTGAATGTCGATCTACGATTGCAGACCTGGGTCGGTATTCAAATTCCGACTTTTATTTTGAATGTTGATCTACGATCTCAGACCTGGATCTGCATTCAAGTTAACTCCGTCTTTTAACTTTTATTTTGAATGTCGATCTACGATTGCAGACCTGGGTTTGTATTCAAGTTTTGTCCGTCTTTTAACTTTTATTTTGAATGTTGATCTACGATGTCAGACCTGGATCTGCATTCAAATTTTGTCCGTATTTTTAATTTTATTTTGAATGTTGATCTACGATTGCAGATCTGGGTCGGTATTCAAATTCCGACTTTTATTTTGAATGTTGATCTACGATCTCAAACCTGGGTCTGTATTCAAGTTTTGTCCGTATTTTAGATTTTATTTTGAATGTCGATCTACGATCTCAGACCTGGATCTGCATTCAAATTTTGTCCGTATTTTTAATTTTATTTTGAATGTCAATCTACGATTGCAGACCTGGGTCGGTATTCAAATTCTGACTTTTATTTTGAATGTTGATCTACGATCTCAGACCTGGGTCTGTATTCAAGTTCTGTCCGTCTTTTAACTTTTATTTTGAATGTTGATCTACGATGTCAGACCTGGATCTGCATTCAAATTTTGTCCGTATTTTTAATTTTATTTTGAATGTTGATCTACGATCTCAGACCTGGGTCTGTATTCAAGTTCTTTCCTTCTTTTCACTTTTATTTTGAATGTTGATCTACGATGTCAGACCTGGATCTGCATTCAAATTTTGTTCATATTTTTAATTTTATTTTTTGAATGTCGATCTACGATTGCAGACCTGGGTCGGTATTCAAATTCCGACTTTTATTTTGAATGTTGATCTACGATCTCAGACCTGGATCTACATTCAAGTTAACTCCGTCTTTTCTCTTTTATTTTGAATGTCGATCTACGATTGCAGACATGGGTCTGTATTCAAGTTTTGTCCGTATTTTAGATTTTATTTTGAATGTCGATCTACGATCTCAGACCTGGATCTGCATTCAAATTTTGTCCGTATTTTTAATTTTATTTTGAATGTCGATCTACGATTGCAGACCTGGGTCGGTATTCAAATTCCGACTTTTATTTTGAATGTTGATCTACGATCTCAGACCTGGGTCTGTATTCAAGTTCTGTCCGTCTTTTAACTTTTATTTTGAATGTTGATCTACGATGTCAGACCTGGATCTGCATTCAAATTTTGTCCGTATTTTTAATTTTATTTTTGAATGTAGATCTACGATTGCAGACCTGGGTCGGTATTCAAATTCCGACTTTTATTTTGAATGTTGATCTACGATCTCAGACCTGGATCTGCATTCAAGTTAACTCCGTCTTTCAACTTTTATTTTGAATGTCGATCTACGATTGCAGACCTGGGTCTGTATTCAAGTTTTGTCCGTCTTTTAACTTTTATTTCGAATGTCGATCTACGATGTCAGATCTGGATCTGCATTCAAATTTTGTCCGTATTTTTAATTTTATTTTGAATGTTGATCTACGATTGCAGATCTGGGTCGTTATTCAAATTCCGACTTTTATTTTGAATGTTGATCTACGATCTCAAAGCTGGGTCTGTATTCAAGTTTTGTCCGTATTTTAACTTTTATTTTGAATGTTGATCTACGATCTCAGACCTGGATCTACATTCAAGTTAACTCCGTATTTTCTCTTTTATTTTGAATGTCGATCTACGATTGCAGACCTGGGTCTGTATTCAAGTTTTGTCCGTATTTTAGATTTTATTTTGAATGTCGATCTACGATCTCAGACCTGGATCTGCATTCAAATTTTGTCCGTATTTTTAATTTTATTTTGAATGTCGATCTACGATTGCAGACCTGGGTCGGTATTCAAATTCCGACTTTTATTTTGAATGTTGATCTACGATCTCAGACCTGGGTCTGTATTCAAGTTCTGTCCGTCTTTTAACTTTTATTTTGAATGTTGATCTACGATGTCAGACCTGGATCTGCATTCAAATTTTGTCCGTATTTTTAATTTTATTTTTGAATGTCGATCTACGATTGCAGACCTGGGTCGGTATTCAAATTCCGACTTTTATTTTGAATGTTGATCTACGATCTCAGACCTGGATCTGCATTCAAGTTAACTCCGTCTTTTACATTTTATTTTGAATGTCGATCTACGATTGCAGACCTGGGTCTGTATTCAAGTTTTGAACGTCTTTTAACTTTTATTTTGAATGTCGATCTACGATGTCAGACCTGGATCTGTATTCAAATTTTGTCCGTATTTTTAATTTTATTTTGAATGTTGATCTACGATTGCAGATCTGGCTCGTTATTCAAATTCCGACTTTTATTTTGAATGTTGATCTACGATCTCAGACCTGGGTCTGTATTCAAGTTTTGTCCGTATTTTAGATTTTATTTTGAATGTCGATCTACGATCTCAGACCTGGATCTGCATTCAAATTTTGTCCGTATTTTTAATTTTATTTTGAATGTCGATCTACGATTGCAGACCTGGGTCGGTATTCAAATTCCGACTTTTATTTTGAATGTTGATCTACGATCTCAGACCTGGATCTGTATTCAAGTTCTGTCCGTCTTTTAACTTTTATTTTGAATGTTGATCTACGATGTCAGACCTGGATCTGCATTCAAGTTATCTCCGTCTTTTCTCTTTTATTTTGAATGTCGATCTACGATTGCAGACCTGGGTCTGTATTCAAGTTTTGTCCGTATTTTAGATTTTATTTTGAATGTCGATCTACGATCTCAGACCTGGATCTGCATTCAAATTTTGTCCGTATTTTTAATTTTATTTTGAATGTCGATCTACGATTGCAGACCTGGGTCGGTATTCAAATTCCGACTTTTATTTTGAATGTTGATCTACGATCTCAGACCTGGATCTGTATTCAAGTTCTGTCCGTCTTTTAACTTTTATTTTGAATGTTGATCTACGATGTCAGACCTGGATCTGCATTCAAGTAAACTCCGTCTTTTCTCTTTTATTTTGAATGTCGATCTACGATTGCAGACCTGGGTCTGTATTCAAGTTTTGTCCGTATTTTTATTTTTATTTTGAATGTCGATCTACGATTGCAGACCTGGGTCGGTATTCAAATTCCGACTTTTATTTTGAATGTTGATCTACGATCTCAGACCTGGGTCTGTATTCAAGTTCTGTCCGTCTTTTAACTTTTATTTTGAATGTTGATCTACGATGTCAGACCTGGATCTGCATTCAAATTTTGTCCGTATTTTTAATTTTATTTTGAATGTCGATCTACGATTGCAGACCTGGGTTGGTATTCAAATTCCGACTTTTATTTTGAATGTTGATCTACGATCTCAGACCTGGATCTGCATTCAAGTTAACTCCGTCTTTTAACTTTTATTTTGAATGTCGATCTACGATTGCAGACCTGGGTCTGTATTCAAGTTTTGTCCGTCTTTTAACTTTTATTTTGAATGTTGATCTACGATGTCAGACCTGGATCTGCATTCAAATTTTGTCCGTATTTTTAATTTTATTTTGAATGTTGATCTACGATTGCAGATCTGGGTCGGTATTCAAATTCCGACTTTTATTTTGAATGTTGATCTACGATCTCAGACCTGGGTCTGTATTCAAGTTTTGTCCGTATTTTAGATTTCATTTTGAATGTCGATCTACGATCTCAGACCTGGATCTGCATTCAAATTTTGTCCGTATTTTTAATTTTATTTTGAATGTCGATCTACGATTGCAGACCTGGGTCGGTATTCAAATTCCGACTTTTATTTTGAATGTTGATCTACGATCTCAGACCTGGATCTGCATTCAAGTTAACTCCGTCTTTTAACTTTTATTTTGAATGTCGATCTACGATTGCAGACCTGGGTCTGTATTCAAGTTTTGTCCGTCTTTTAACTTTTATTTTGAATGTTGATCTACGATGTCAGACCTGGATCTGTATTCAAATTTTGTCCGTATTTTTAATTTTATTTTGAATGTTGATCTACGATTGCAGATCTGGGTCGTTATTCAAATTCCGACTTTTATTTTGAATGTTGATCTACGATCTCAGACCTGGGTCTGTATTCAATTTCTGTCCGTATTTTAGATTTTATTTTGAATGTCGATCTACGATTGCAGACCTGGGTCGTTATTCAAATTTTGACTTTTTTTTTGAATGTTGATCTACGATCTCAGACCTGGATCTGTATTGAATGTTGATCTCCGATTGCCGATCTCATAGCCAACTTCACGCAACTGCAGTAAACCGTGTTTATCTTTTGCGAATAGCAGACTACTGAAATGGACTAACTCGCTTTTGCGTTTGCTCATGTTAAGCATGCTTTATCTCTTAAAATTAAATCTGAGCAAACAGGTCATTACCCATTTAACTGATGGCGCGTTTTTTTGTAGTTGACTTTCTCATTTGCATATCTGCGGATGCATCATAGGTAAAATACTTAGTGGTTACAAGATGGCGGATGCGACCTCATTTGAGGTCGCTGATTTAAATGAATAATGAACATGTAGGTAGTCTTAATCGTCGGTTAAGTGGAAGGTATTGCAACGGATTTGGTTGAAAACGACTCATTGTCATTTGTATCGATATTTCATTAATGCATTTGATCACAAATGGTAAGAAATCGATGATCTGTTATTGACCCTTATATTACATGTTTTCATATAGACGGGCTATAGAGCTCTGAACTGAGGCCCCACAGGATATACCGAAATCTGAGCTCTATACATAGATCTATGTTTCACACAGAGACCACTGCATAGTTAGAAATTAACGGTTTGGCTTGCGATGTCCTCACATGGAGTGATTGGTCCATATGTGTTTAACAATACAGTTAATATTCAACGATGTTAGTGTCTTCTGAAAACCAAATTTATTCCATCGCTTCAAAAGCAATCACAAAATATGCAGAACTTTTGGTTTATGCATGATAGTGCTACTGCACACACATCTAATGTTGTATTAGATTTATTGCAAGATATTTTCAATGACAGAATGATTCCCGACGATACCCAGACGTGAAAGAGTTTGGAATGTCCTGGCCGGCTCAGAGTCCTGATCTGAAACCCGTGTGACTACTACCTTTGGGGCTGTCTGAAGTCAGTTGTATATAAGCCTAAGCCAGTAGATACCAAGATGTTGTTTAAAAATATAAAACGAGAAGTAAAGAAAATCAACCAAGAAATGTGTAGCAACGTTATAAACAATTTCATAGACAGAGTTAAACAAAGGAAATTGGTGAAAGGCAATCACTTAGAAAACTTCATGAATTACTGAAACGACGCCAAAGACAGATTTGTGTATTTTTTTAAAAAACTTTGTAAATATGACATTTTTGGAAGTATTCACAAAATAAAACAATCGTCTTTCTTCTATATGTGTAAGGGTTTTGATATATTTCAAGTTGGGGAATGAAAAGTTATTTAGACTTGAAAGCCAATTTCATAATTTTGAAAAAAATCTGATTCACTGCTTTTAGATGCCTATATATATATATTTTACGTTTATAATATTTAAATGGAAACACAATTATATCTAAAATCTATAAAAAAACATTGAATCATATTTGAAATGACATTAACAAACATCAACATATTCGAGCCAATTATCGGTATTATTTCTAGTGTACAAATGTAGAAAGTCTCAAGCCAACACTTATTTTGTATTCGATACATTACCAGATAATTAAAATATGTTTGTTAAGGTTGGTATGGAGTACATACACATACAATATAATTATGTTAAACCCTTCATAACAAATATGTTGTTAAATATCCATATATCTAAATTCAGTCTCGAAAGTACTTTTTATACTTTGATAATTTTGTTTTCGATTCTGAAATTCCCATATGAGATAACTTTGCAAGATAATGGTATTGATAATAAGCAAATATATGTATTCCATTGAAATACATTTTTGCACCTAATGACCTTTGACCCCAATTTATAAGTTAATAATGAAATATGGTCACGTATAGTCTAAAGTCTCTTTCTTTTACAACAGACTTTTATCAACATTTCGTACATCATGCGATGATTTTTGGATTTTGTTAACTAGACAAATATGGCGATACGTGTCATTGTTCAACGTTAACATTCACGGGTGTGTAAACACGAGTAGAATCGACTTTGATATTGTCGTGTATCATTTTTAAAAGGCACCTTGGAGCTTATAAAGCATATATCAACTTACAAGAGTGAAAAATGTTTTTGTTTATTTCTCAGCTCTTAACTCTTGATAAACGATAAAGTTGTTTGTTGTTTACCAACATTAATAAATTTTAAACGTTAACAGAATGATTTTGTCATTTTGAAATTATTCAGTTTGTACTTAATAATTTTAGTCCAACTGCGAACAAAGTATCTGGGAAGAACCAGTACTGAAATTTGTTTTTCAGATGCATCGCAACCCCAGGCGTGAGCGACCAACTCTCTTTCTATTACACTTCCATCCCGTTTTAATTCACGTATTTTTATTTGTAGGAAAATAATGCTAACACTATATTTGTAAAAATTAACGTGTCTCTTAGTTGTTCAATGTTTCAATATCCATGAAACAGCACAAAAGATTATAGTATCTTATAAGAAATAAAACTTTAATTTAAGATACAAAATCAACATACAACACCTTAGTCTACATTCTTAAGTTCGTTGGGCAATAGTGTTAGGAGCATTGTTGAACTTTATTCTCATCTACTGTTTAATTGTATTAATCTTGCTACTGTCGGTTTAACAGTATTATTTATCACGGCTCCTGTTTCACCAACATATTGGTACACTTTACTTAAATACTTAACTCAGTATTGATTGGTTATTTATTTATTATAAAATCAATATCAATATTAATATCAAAGAATATTAAGTAATTAAGTATATAATCAACACAAACAAATATATAACATACACCTAGATATCTTAGTAGTACAATATGGTTGTTTTTCATTTTTTAAAAACTAATTTACTTTGTACGTGTGTTTATCAATTAATACAATAAAAATAGGAAACTATATGTTTTACAAGATATATAATCACATTACTGGGCATCAATGTACCGTTATACCTTTATTTGGAAAAGTTCAAAATCACCTTTGTTATATAGATCATTTTTACGAAATATATAGAAGTTTGACTTGTCGCTTCTCGAGAGGAGGACTTTAAAACTTTACAATTGTATCCAATATTGATTCCCAGCTGGTCCAAGTCCCACCCTCACCCAAAAAAAGAACGCAAGTTCAACTGTTACGACTAAACAATGGTACATAACCTCAATATGTTTGAAATAACTACTACTAAAATCGATAAGAAAAGGAGAATTAAATAAGTGTCTAGAGTATTATTGTATTAAAATCAAAGTCACAATAATGGGCCCTAATAAACGCTTGCCCATTCATCTGAACAAACTTTTAACCCTTTTTATATGAATTATTTAAACCAATTATGAACACGTTTAGCTGTTCGGTTTTAAAAAGACGAATTTTGATAATTCACAATTCTTCTTTGTATGTCCCTGCTGGACCCTTATGGATAATAAATCTCGATTTAAGTTCCATTGCTTCAAGATTATGATAAAACAATGCTCGTGCTTTTAAGATGATTTAAGTTTTGCCATAGTATTCATATGTTAAATCAAAAACTCTGGCCCCATTATTTAAACATACTTGTAACCCCTACCCAAAGTTAATATGAATACATTTGGCTGGTTGGTTCTTGAGAAGAATACTGCATGCACTTTATAAAACACTACATCACGTGTAGTTTCAAAGAAGAAGATATACAAATCTGCTACGCGAGGTTACCATTCCAAAATGCTAGATAGGGCTTTATATAAGAATACGTCACACTTAAATATCTGACAAGTAGTTTCAAAGAAATCATGTGAAGCAAAAGTTAACGTTGGACGGATAAACGACTGACTTAACCTAACCTGTGTGCGTTTGGTTTGAGAAACTCTGAAATATATTTGTATATCTCTGCTCCCAGCTATATATAATGATATAGATTCTTCAACAGACATTTTGTACTCATCTTTAAACACGTTGTCTAACGATAGATCCTGATATGTCCTGATATAAGTTAAGACATAAATCACGTACTTTATGTTTTACAAAAATGTAATTGTGAAAATTAATTGAACTACAATAATTCTGTCTCAGTCGACAACTACATTTAATTTGAAATTTTAAAATATTGAAATTTAGATTATTGTTTTGAAATTTCCACCCTCTGAATGTTTCATCAAATTATTCATTTTATAGCACAGTCTTTGATTGCAGTGCAATTAATTTTGTATGGATTAATTGTTGAGAAAATTAATTAAACGGAAAAGATAATTAAACTGTTGAAATATTTTAATTAAATTGCAATCATGCTACTTTTTAGATGCACGAGAGAATAAACAATCACTTTAATTAAACGTGTTTAGAGTAAACAAAAAAGTGTTGTTTAATTACAATTTACTGACCTCTCATCTCTGAGGTCATTGGTTCGAGCCCAGGGGAGGTATTCACCAACCTTTCTTACGAATATTCTTAGACTTTAATTCAAGAATGAATTTTGAAAATCACACTTACTTAAAGACTATAATTTCATTCCAAAATTTGCAAGCATGTATGGACAACTAAATTATAGACAAACGAACTCCCATAATAAATATATCTGTCACGGTAACTTGATATCTAATATTGAAATTTGGATTTTTAAGGTTTAGAGGTATAATATTGTTATGAATGCTAATTCAAAAAACAGATGGTGGAAGAAACAGTTGATTTACAAGTACAGAAATACCTCAATGTAATTGCACTATATTATATCAAATTAATTCATTCATTTGATTGTCTTCTGTGAATTTGAATCATATCTTTTTAAATGTTTTTAATTGCGAAGTGCATTAATTTAAACTCTTGCCAAGGGAGATTAGACGAGGCAAATTGCAACGTATTTAATATAGAGCATGCACACGTCTAGGAGATTTTGCTGTCTTGTTGCATTCTGTGATTCATTTTCTTCCAATAAAACCAATCTCATTATCATATATATATATTTCAAGCGTTTTCATTGGACAACTTCAATGGTTTAAAGACTTTTATTTTTCGGAAAAAAACGCTGGAACCGGACTACTTTTACGTTTCTCGCGTAAGTAAAGAAGCATCCACATTTTGATGGTCGGCTTAACAATATACTAACTTGACGATCACCACGGTTCCACGCTTATTTTAACAATAACATACAACAAAAAACAGATCTAGTCCTAGCTGTTTTCAACGGTTTATTGTTGTATAGATATAACCGGGCGTCACAATCAGACCATAAGTTGTTTTAAGAACCAATGAAGTAGGTCATAAAATGTTTATATTTGAGATGTATAGTAAACCATTGAACACAACCCTGGTTTACCGAACGTGAATACAAGTCGTCGATAAAAATTTCCACAGACCAATTTATTCTACAGGAAAAATGAAATAAAAACATGTACCTGTAGCTGAAGTTCACAAGCAGACGATCGTGAGACAATGTAAACACACAAACCTTGCACGTAAGAGTCGTTTAAAACGTTCCAAATTCGGACTCTCCATCAATTGAGCGTGGATTTATATGACCTTCGTAAATACTGACACATTTTTGAAAACAAGCGTGTAGACAAAAACTAAACAATGACGTCAGCGTCTACACTGTGTTGGTTTTTCTTGGAATTATTGATTTTCTATTTGTCTAAATCGAGAGATAAAAGGCGGGTGTTTAATTTTTTCACCGCAAAATATTTCGTATTTTTTACAATAAACCAACTAATGTTACAGTGTTTATCTGATTATGGATCAATAGCCGTTACGACATTAATGTATATTTGATCTCGAGAATTTGATGTCAACCAGGACAGAGGTGATGTATTCTTACGCATTTACTTTGCAGCGTATTGTTGATTTTGTTTGTTTTTTTATTCACTTGTGGAGTCACAAATTAAATATAATCATCAAGATTGGAATTATAAGGATTACATTATTTCTTTCTGGTTTTTATGCATGTGTAAAGAATGTCATTTGACAATTAAATTCATTTTTTTCTGTTTTTTATGCATGTGTAAAGAATGACATTCATGTCACATGACATTCTTTACACATGCATAAAAAAACAGAAAAAAATGTATTAAATCCTTTATTATATTACATTTATCTTAGCTTTTGAAGTAAGCCTAGAGTGTATATACCTTGCAGGTGTTTATTATTGAGATAACATCAGGTCGAGGATGTGATCAAACTCGAGACCGTTGGTTAGAGTTACCGACGCTCTAAGCGAATATAGAACGGCAAAGCATTAAAACACATCATTTTGTAAGCTCGCCGGGACGAGTGTCCAAGGAGAGCTATTGCCATGACACCGGTGTAGTCGTCGGCGTCGTCTGTAGACACCCTGGTTAAACTTTTGTGTTTAAATTTAAGATATCTATGCAACCACTAATTGGATATGAATGAAACTTCGCATGTGTGCTCAGCATCATCAATGGAACACACAGAGACAGGAACCATAACTCTGGATTGCATTTTGGAAGAGAAATGGCCCTTTTAGGACTTAGACACCCAGGTTAAACTTCTGCGTTTATTTGCGTTTAAGTTTAAGATATCTATGCAACCACTCATTGGATATGAATGAAACTGTGCATGAGTTTTACCATCATCATTAAACACACACAAAGACAAGATATCTATGCAACCACTCATTGGGTATGAATGAAACTTCACATGTTTGTTCACTATCATCAATGAAAACACACAGAGACAAGAACCATAACTTGGGGTTGCTTTTTCACAGAGTAATAGTCCTTTTTGGACTTTATTTTTCAAGAAAATGTTTTTTTTATCAGGTAAGATATCTAAACAGCTTCTCATTGGATAGAAAGAGAGAGGGAGGGAGGGAAAGGCAAGAATTATATCTCGGAGTTGAATGTTGGCAAAGTAATTGCCCTTTTGGACTTTATTTTTCGTGTGTAGACACCCAGGCTAAACTTTTGCGTTTAAGTTTTGGTGTTTGCCTCCATTCTCAATCTTTGCATGGGTTGTGAGTTTTATCCCATCGAAGAGCTTTGTTGTCATCTGACAACTATTGTTACATGTTACTTATGCATAAATACGTAGTAAAGGATGTTATCAATAAAAAATGTTATAAAGATTAAATGTTTTAATGATATTTACCTTTTTTCTTATCATTTCAAATCAACGATTGTGGTAGTTAGGATGATTTACAAAACGAGAGAAGAAAAAAAATCATTGAAACGATTAATTCAATCATTAATATTGCAATACATAGAGGGAGTTGAGAGAAAATTTCACTGAGACAGACATACTAATGAATTAGTCAGTTGTAAGGTAGGTCGCGGGTTTGCACATGGATTTTCGAAAGTTGTCGGATTTTAATGATACTTTCGGTGATTATTGGAACACATCTTGTCTTTTACATGATGCTGTTTTTTTTTGGCCGAAAGTTTGTCGATTTTAACGTCAGTGGCGCCCCCTGGCGACAACACATATATTCGACGTTTTCCACGTTTTTTTAAAAAAAATAAGCACTCACTTGAATAGGACACTATCTTAAATGAGTTTTAATACACAGGTGTGCATAAATACACATTAATAAGCGCAGTGGTCGCTTGTTTATGAATGAAGGTGGTCATTTACGCACTTATTACGTCTTCAAAAAATGTGTTACAAAATTCCAAATAACGCGAAAAATACGAAGTAGAATTTTTTTTTATTTTCTATGTGTTCTTATAAGATGAGCGAGAAACTTGATGAAAGGAATAAAAAGGAGATTTAACTGTGACATGTTTTGCTAAATGACCTTGAAAGTATTTGAATTATTTTAATAAACGCCGTTTTTACAGCGTCATGTCAACAACGTGGTGACGTTATTGTTTTTACCTAATGGCAATTATGTTATTGCTATGTTTACTTACTACTACACATTATAATATATAACAACTTTGTTGGTTAAATAAGTTGAAAAATAATTTAAATGACACGTATTAGTGCAAAATAAATTTGACAGGGTTGCAAATTCGCATTACCTAATGTCTAATAAAAAATCAACTGACCTCAATTTTGTTCAGTAATCGGATTAACATTGAAATGATAATGAATGACAATTTTCCCCAACCAACCAGTACATAAAATGTACATAAACGTGTTCATAAAACAGGTAGAAATAAGAATCAAGCCGTTGTATATGCTTACAAGATATGAATATGAATAATGGACATGCGGGAGTGTCGATAGTTATAATAGTAATAATCTTAAAATATGCATATTTGTAACAAACGGCGATTTGGCATATATGTTACAGGTTTGTATATTGTTTGACTTATACTTAGCTCACATTTTGTATTATGGTTTATGATATTGTACGCTTCTTCTTACCAGGGCTATATGGTGGCACTCCGTCTTTTCTGTTAAATAGAGAACACGATGTACGTGACTGACATTATCAACTTCACCAGGTGAGGATTAAAAAAAAGTCAAGTCCTTGTTTTTTCACGCCGAAATTCATAAAATTGATAATGTTAGACACTAAAATGGTATTCTGTTTGGTATCATGTCAATAGTTTGTTTAATTTTACATAATGACTTCATGTGCAAAATAAACTTGCATTGACGTGATAAACTAATGTTTATCAGGTAGGCACATTATCAATAGAATTAAAATTAAGTGATTTATTTTTAACCCACCTCTTCTCCCGACGATTTCTGCTTAAGCAGGAGAGATGATATGGACAGACGAAACATGAAACATTGAAGGAACATCGTATGAAGCCGGTGTCGACCATGTGGGTGAAATAGATGAAGAGGATGTAAAGGCAATTGCACAAACCACTTGTGCCATACCAATTCAAATAGGTTCGCTAATAATATTTGATGTATAACAGGGTTTGGTTTGTATTATTGAAAATGTTCTATCATTTCGTGAATTGATTAATATAATAATGAATAAATGAGTGCAACTTTTTTTTTCATTTATTAGCATTATTGATAAGTTATAATTATAAATCAGTCATTATCAGTCGTCTGTCACCACTGATTCAAGTTAAGTTTAAACATATTGTATTGCTTATGTAATAGATAATTAACATCACGTGATAATGCCTATTTCTTTATTATGCTATTATCAAAAGAAGCCAGTTGGTCAAAGATTAATATCATTATATGGTCATGATATTATTATGTTTATGTCATATTTTTGAATGTATTTAAATGTATTTGAATGTAATGTATAGGCTAGAAACTTGAAAAGAAGAAACACACAGAAATTAGAATAAAATGAAGGGGGAAATCCCCGCTTGATAATCATTTAATCAATCAATCAATAAATCAATTATTCAATCAATCCTTAGCGTATCGTTACTCTATTATGATAATTTTCAGGCATAAATCCTGATATTATACAAATCGCAGCCATGGACTTAAAGGCAGGGGAACGGTTTAGTAAATACGTGCTTCCTACAAATGACTTCATCCCGCTTCCTGTGTCAGAGGTTACGAGGATAGAGATATGTATCACAGAATGATCCCTGTTTAATCGGTTACAACTTAAAAGGCACTAGAAATGTTCAGAGACTTACTACTGCAATTCAGTAAAACAGTACTCGCCGCTTATAACGCACGGTTTGATTAAAAGTTTAATTACGTTCGTGTAGCCGCTTAAACATACAGTTTTAAAACCTAATAATCTTTGCAGACACACTTAAACAGTTCCGTTTAGAATTTCCGAATAGGACCGGAAATGGCAGATATGATCAGTCAGCACTGGTCAAAGATCATATAACGCTCATGATACTATAGGAGACGTAACATTACTCGTGGAGTTTTGAATAGGAACTACAGACAATATCACGGACAAACTAACAGTTATAACAGTGGAAGAAGTGAACTATAACATTCAACGGATTCTAAATGAAAAGAAATAATTTGATACGTACACAGATTGGATAAGCAAAACGTTTGTAACGAAAGGGAAAGCGAAATTGCAGTTTTATTAAACAATCCTGTAAAGACTGCTTTTGATTTATATTCTACTGTAAATTCCGCAGAAAAATTTTAATACATTATGTCGTAATATTTAAATTAATTTTTCCCTTAAATGTTTCATACGTACAGTTCATCATGTCTTGTAAAGTTATTTAACGGTTGGACACGGAAAAAAAAAAAATTCAATGTATAAATTAAAAAAAATATATAATATACATATCAACAACATAATTGCTATAAAGCATTAACGTTAACGTCGCCACGTTGTTGACGTGACGCTGTAAAAACGGCGTTTACGAAAAAAAATCAAATACTTTCACAGTTGTTTAGCAAAAATTGTCACAGTTAACCCCCCTTATTAAATGTGTATTGATGCACACATGTTTATTCAAATTCCTGTAGGATAGTGTCCTATTCAAGAGAGTGCTTATTTTTTAAAAAATAAACCAATTAATGTTCGAACTCGACCGCCGACACGTGGAAAACGGCGAATATATGTATTGTCGCCAGGGGGCGCCACTGACGTAAAAATCAATATATTTTTCAGCCAAAAAGCAATAATTTCGAAAATCCATGTGCAAACCCGCAACCTACCTGACAACTGACTAAATACGTAGAAAAGGATGTTATCAATGCTAAATGTTATAAAGAATAAACGTTTAAATGATAGCTGTTATTTATCGTTTTTAGCTCATCTTTTTGAAAAAAAAGAAGAGCTATTGCCATGATCCTTCCGTCGTAGGTGTCGTCGCCGTCGTTGTCGTCGTTCGCATGTTAAAGTTTTATGTTTAGCTCAGCTTTTTTTCTCTGTCTCTGAACAAACAACTCATGTTACGGTGACTAAACTTTTAATTTTTAAATCAATTTTATTTTTCAGTAATACTATTAATTCTGTAAGCTGATCACCATCAACTTAAAAAAAGTTTACATCACTGACCTTGACCTATTTAATGGACTTTCTTGCCTGAGCCCAACCTAGACCCCCACCCTGCTGTCCATATAATTTTTTTTTAATTTTGTTTTGTATTCAATCAAATACGCTGCCTCATTTCAACTTTGTTATCAACCCAAAGACCCTCACCCCTAACCACCCTAACACTCAATCCTCTCCCATTTTTTTTATTTTTTGTTTAATTTTGTTTCGTATTCAATCAAATACGCTGCCCTATTTCAACTTTGTTATCAACCCAAAGACCCTCATCCCTAACCTCCCCCACACCCAATCCTCTCCCATTTTTTTTATTTTTTGTTTAATTTTGTTTTGTATTCAAATTAAGTACGCTGTCCCATTTCAACTTTGTTTCCAACCCAAAGACCCCCACCCCTTCCCCCCCCCCACCCTCAATCCTCTCCCATTTTATTATTATTTTTTTTTTAATAATTTTGTTTTGTATAAAATCAAATACTTTGCCCCATTTCAACTTTGTTACCGACCCCATGACCTTCACCCCTACCCCCAATCCCCATCAACGCCTTTTTTTATTTTTTTGAATTTTGTTTTGTATTTAATCAAATACTTTGCCCCATTTTAACTTTGTTACCAACGAAAAGACCTTCACCCCTACTCCCCTCATCCTCTCCCATTTTTTTTATTGTTTAAATTTGTTTTGTATTAAATCAAATACTCTGCCCCTTTTCAACTTTGTTTCCAACCCAAAGACCTTCATGACCTTCACCCCTACCCTCAACCACCATCAACGCCCATTTTTTTTGTTAATTTTGTTTTGTATTAAATCAAATACTCTGCCCCATTTCAACTTTGTTACAAACCCAAAGATCTTCACCCCTACCCCCAACCCCATCCTTTCCCATTTTTTTAAAATTTTGTTTTGTATTAAATCATATACTCTGCCCAATTTCAACTTTTTTACCAACCCGCTTTTACCTACCCAAAAACCCTTACTCCTACCCCTCCACCACCACCAACCCCCACCCCTTCACACATTCCATCCCCGCCCATTTTTTTTTTTAATTATTTTTTTTTTTTTGTATTTTTTTTATTAAATCAAATTCTCTGCCCCATTTCAACCTTGATACCGACCCCAAGACACTCATCCCTTATTTTGTTTTGTTTTAAATTAAATACTTTGCCCCATTTCAACTTTGTTACTGACCTCAAGGACATCCACTCCCATATTTGTTTTATTTTTTCTTTTAATTTTGTTTAGTTATAAATTTAATACTATTCTGCCCCTTTGTCACCGACACCAAGACCCCCAGCCCCTGCAATTGTTTTCTTCTGTATTGAAGTAGATACACTGTCACTTTTCAACTTTGTTACTAACCCCAAGACACACTCTCCCTCCAACTTTTTTTCAAACAATTATTATATTAAACTAAACAGTCCTGTTTATTAAATTAGGCACATACACCCCAACATCCACTTTATTTCAAAATAAAATTGAATACATTTCAGCTTAAGTACTGGCTAGCTAGCCTTAGTAAGACAAAGACATAGTGTATTTTCTGCTCTAATAGTACTACTTGCACATACATGTATCTACTATTTTGCTTATATGAAATATTGTTTCGTTCATCCTTCAAATAATGAAATATTGGTTATTCGTTTCATTGTGATACCCACACTGAAATCAATGTCATTAGAATAATAGAAAACGTTTTAATGACTTTTCAAAATTTACAAAATATTAGATTTTGACGGTTTCATCTTATAATTTAAATAACACTGCAACATACCTTTATCGTGATACATTTTATCTTAGATAATAATAAATATTTAAATATAATTAAATCATTAGTTATGTTCTTTTTGACGAACCACCATACTTAATTTAAAACAAAATACACCGACACAGTCGTGCATTAGATAAACAAGACGTTTTTATTTTGCAGTTTTAATTCACTGTTAAACATGTAGTACTAACGCCTGTAGGTATAATGTTCATAAAGATATAATCAGTTCTCTCTCAAACCACGTTCTCTTTTGTAGAGCATGCAAACAATAGACATGTTTATAAACATAGATAAGACATCCCCATCGGATAAATAGAACTTCTGGATGAACTTAATTATGTCAACTCAACTTTTGTAAACAATGACATATTGCAATCAGAGAGAAGTCGCTTAAGTTTAACAAAACAAATTTACTACATGTACCATGAAACAAATTATTATATCGTTTCTTCAATTTGATGTCTGCAATTGAAGAATATAGTATGGCAAAAGGGACATTATCAATTTTCAAATATTGAATTATTGTATGGTTACAATGTACACAATAATGTACACAGTAACGTTGTTGTAAGGTGTATAGTACAATGTACATAGTAGTGTTGTTGTTGTATGGCGTATGGTTACAATGTACACAGTAATGTTGTTGTATGATGTATAGTACAATGTACATAGTAATGTTGTTGTAATATGGTGTATGGTGTATGGTTACAATGTACACAGTAATGTTGTTGTATGGTGTATTGTATAATGTACACAGTAGTTTTGTTGTAATATGGTGTATGGTGTATGGTAACAATAAACACAGTTATGTTGTTGTTATATGGTGATTGGTTACAATGTACACAGTAACGTTGTTGTTGTATGGCGTTAAGCGTCGCTTACAATGTACACAATAATGTTGTTGTTGTATGGTTACAAAGTACACAATAATGTTGTTGTTGTAAGTTGTATGTTTAAAATGTATACAGTAATGTTGTTATTGTATGGCGTTAAGGGTCGCTTACAATGTACATACTAATTTAGTTGTTGTATGATGTTTAGCGCCGCTAACAATGTACGCATTAATGTTGTTGTTGTATGGTTACAATATACACAGTTATGTTGTTATTGTATGGTGTATGTTTACAATGTACACAGTATTGTTTTTGTTGTATTGTGTATGGTTACAATGTACACAGTGATATTGTTGTTGTGTGGTGTATGTTTACAATGTACACAGTAATATTGTTGTTGTATGGTTTATGGTTACAATGTACACAGTAATATGATTGTATGGTGTAAGGTTACAATGTACACAGAAATATGATTGTTTTGTGTATAGTTACAATATACACAGTAATATTGCCATTGTATGGTTTCAATGTATACAGTAACGTTGTTGTTGTATGTTGTATGTTTAAAATGTATACAGTAATGTTGTTGTTGTATGGTGTATGGTTACAATGTACACACTAATGTTGTTGCTGTATGGCCTATGGTTACAATGTACACAGTAATGTTGTTATTGTATGGCGTTAAGGGTCGCTTACAATGAACACACTAATTGTGTTGTTGTATGGTGTTTAGCGTCGCTAACAATGTACACATTAATGTTGTTGATGTATGGTTACAATATACACAGTTATGTTGTTGTTGTATGGTGTATGTTTACAATGTACACAGTATTGTTTTTGTTGTATTTTGTATGGTTAAAATGTACACAGTAATATTGTTGTTGTGTGGTGTATGTTTACAATGTACACAGTAATATTATTGTTGTATGGTGTACGGTTACAATGTACACAGTAATATGATTGTATGGTGTAAGGTTACAATGTACACAGTAATATGACTGTATTGTCTATGGTTACAATATACACAGTAATATTGCCGTTGTATGGTTAGAATGTATACAGTAACGTTGTTGTTGTATGGTGTATGGTTACAATGTACACAGTAATATGCTTGTATGGTGTATTGTTACAATGTACAATGTAATGTTTTTGTTGTATGGTGTATGGTTACAATGTACACAGTAATATGATTGTATAGTGTATGGTTACAATGTACAATTTATATTGTTGTTGTATGTTGTATGGTTACAATGTACACAGTAATATGATTGTATGGTGTATGGTTACAATGTACAATGTAATGTTTTTGTTGTATGGTGTATGGTTACAATGTACACAATAATATTGTTGTTGTACGGTGTATGGTTAAAATGTATACAGTAATGTTGTTGTTGTATAGTGTATGGTTACAATATACACAGTAATGTTGTTGTTGTATGGTGTATGTTTACAATGTACACATTATTGTTTTTCATGTATAGTGTATGGGTGTATGGTTTTAATGTACACTGTAATATTGTTGTTGTGTGGTGTATGTTTACAATGTACACAGTAATATTGTTGTTGTATGGTGTATGGTAACAATGTACACAGTAATATGATTGTATGGTGTATGGTTACAATGTTCACAGTAATATGATTGTATGGTGTATGGTTACAATATACACAGTAATATTGCCGTTGTATGGTTACAATGTATACAGTAACGTTGTAGTTGTATGGTGTATGGTTACAATGTACACAGTAATATGATTGTATGGTGTATAGTTACAATGTGCAATGTAATGTATTTGTTGTAATGGTGTATGGTTACAATGTACACAGTAATATTGTTGTTGTATGGTGAATGGTTTCACTGTACACAGTTATATGATTGTATGGTAAATGGTTACAATGTACAATGTAATATTGTTGTTGTATGGTGTATGATTACAATGTACACAGTAATATGAATGTATGGTGTATGATTATAATGTACAATGTAATGTTTTTATTGTAATGGTGAATGGTTACGATGTACAATGTAATGTTTTTGTTGTATGGTGTATGGTTACAATGTACACAGTAATATTGTTGTTGTATGGTGTATGGTTACAATGTATACAGTAATATGATTGTATGATGTATGGTTACAATGTACAATGTAATATTGTTGTTTTATGGTCTATGGTTACAATGTCCACAGTAATACATTGTATGATTGTATGGTGTATAGTTACTATGTACAATGTAATGTTTTTGTTGTAGGGTTACAATGTACACAGTAATATCGTTGTTGTATTGTGTATGGTTACAATGTACACAGTTATATTGTTGTTGTATGGTGTATGGTTACAATGTACACAGTAATATTGTTGTTGTACGGTGTATGGTTACAATGCACACAGTAATATTGTTGTTTGGTGTATGGTTACAATGTACAATGTACACAGTAATATTGTTGTATGGTGTATGGTTACAATGTACACAGTAATGATGTTGTTGTAAGGTGATTAGCTTCGCTTACAATGTACACAGTAATGTTGTTGTTGTATTTTGGTTAGTGTCGCATTCAGAGTTTCTAGTGTCGCAATCGGATGGTATGATACTCTTTTCCTTTGTTTTTACTCTGCCGGGAATCGAACCCTTGACTTTCCGCGTGCGATGCTCTACCACTAGAACACCGCTTCGGTTAGTGTACAAAGTAACAAATATATGTTGTTTTATATATAGATATACATAAACATAATATAGTGTACTAGCTGATGACATGAAATCGATAGAGACACATTTGAATGTTGCGCTTCTTTATTAAGTATATATATAATTTACAACGATGGATTACATTCTTTTGCGCAGCAAATAACATTACATTCAAATATATCAACATCATTTCATTGGTGTTTGACGTGTCTTCATTAGTATTATTGAATTGTCTGCGCAGTAATCGTTTTGATGTGTGCGAAATCACGGATGTTTCCCCATAATCATGTCCACATGAAAATGTATAGATCTAAGTTTCTGATCGTATTCTGTTGATTAAAAGAAAATAATCCTGATGACTAGTGACAATTGTAAATTGTGAAACAGCGAAACTATACAATAACAGTACAATTACAGCACTATTTAATTAAAGAAGGATGGCACTATTAAATTAAAAAAGGATAGAAGTAAGTGTTTTTGAATATGTTCATGAGGATTAATAAGATATACAACACACTGCGTTTTTCTCACATCGGTTAAACTGGTAGTGATGCTGTTGTATGGTGTATGGTTACAATGTACACAGTAGTTTTATTGTTATATGGTGTATGGTAACAATGTACACAGTAGTTTTGTTGTTGTATGGTGTATGGCAACAACGTACACAGTAGATTTGTTGTTGTATGGTGTATGGTTACGATGTACAAAGTAGTTTTGTTGTTGTATGGTGTATGGTTACAATGTACACAGTAGTTTTGTTGTTTTATGGTGTATTACAACAATGTACACAGTAGTTTTGTTGTTGTATCGTGTATGGTTACAATGCACACAGTAGTTTTGCTGTTGTATGATGTATGGTTACAATGTACACATTAATTTTGTTAATGTATGGTGTATGGTTGCAATGTACACAGTAGTTTTGTTGTTCAATGGTGTATGGTAACAATGTACACAGTAATTTTGTTGTTGTATGGAGTATGGTTTCAATGTACAAAGTAATTTTGTTGATGTATGGTGTAACGGTAACAATGTACACAGTAAGTTTGTTAATGTATGGTGTATGGTTACAATGTACACAGTAGTTTTGTTGTTGTATGGTGTATTGTAACAAAGCAAACAGTAATTTTGTTGTTGTAGTGAGTATGGTTTCAATGTACAAAGTAATTTTGTTGATGTATGGATGTAAGGTAATAATGTACACAGTAATTTTGTTAATATATGGTGTATGGTTTCAATGTACACAGTAGTTTTGTTGTTGTTTGGTGTATGGTAACAAAGCAAACAGTAATTTTGTTGTTGTATGGTGTATGGTAACAATGTACACAGTAGTTTTGTTGTTGTATGGTCTATGGTTACAATGTACACAGTAGTTTTGTTGTTGTATGGTCTATGGTTACAATGTACACAGAAGTTTTGTTGTTGTACGGTGTATGGTTACAATGTACATAGTAGTTTTGTTGATGTATGGTGTATGGTTACAATGTACACAGTAGTTTTGATGATGTATGGTGTATGGTTACAATGTACACAGTAGTTTTGTTGTTGTATGGTTTATGGTAACAATGTACACAGTAGTTTTAGTGTTGTTGTTGTATGGTAACAATGTACACAGTAGTTTTTTTGTTGTATGGTGTATGGTAACAATGAACCCAGTAGTTTTAGTGTTGTTGATGTATGGTAACAATGTACACAGTAGTTTTGTTGTTGTATGGTGTATGGTTACAATGTACACAGCAGTTTTGTTGTTGTATGGTTTATGGTTACAATGTACACAGTAGTTTTGTTGTTGTATGATGTATGGTAACAATGTACACAGTAGTTTTGTTGATGTAGGGTGTATGGTTACTATGTACACAGTAGTATTGTTGATGTAAGGTGTATGGTTACAATGTACACAGTAGTTTTTTTGTTGTTTGGTGTATGGTAACAATGTACACAGGAGTTTTGTTGATGTATGGTGTATGGTTACAATGTACACAGTAATTTTGTTGATGTATGGTGTATGGTAACAATGTACACAGTAATTTTATTGATGTATGGTGTATGGTAACAATGTAAACAGTAGTTTTGTTGTTGTATGGTGTATGGTAACAATGTTCACAGTAGTTTTGTTGTTGTATGATGTATGGTAACAATGTACACAATAATTTTGTTAATGTATGGTGTATGGTAACAATGTACACAGTAGTTATGTTGTTGTATTGTGTATGGTTACAATGTACACAGTAGTTTTGTTGTTGTATGGTGTATGGTAATAATGTACACAGTAGTTTTGTTGTTGTATGGTGTATGGTAACAATGTACACAGTAGTTTTGTTCTCGTATGGTGTATGGCAACAATGTACACAGATTCTTTGTTAATGTATGGTGTATGGCAACAATGTACACAGTAGTTTTGTTGTTGTACGGTGTATGGCTACAATGTACACAGTAGTTGTGTTGTTGTATGGTGTATAGTTACAATGTACACAATAGTTTTGTTGATGTACGCTGTATGGTAACAATATACACAGTAGTTTTGTTGTTGTACGGTGTATGGTTACAATGTACACAGTAGTTTTGTTGTTGTACGGTGTATGGTTACAATGTACACAGTAGTTTTGTTGCTGTACGGTGTATGGTAACAATGCACACTGTAGTATTGTTGTTATGTGATGTTTGGTTTCAATGCACCCATCAGTGTTGTTCATGTGTGGTGTATGGTTACAATGTACACAGTGGTGTTGCTGTTAGTATGGCGTTTAGTTACAATGTACACAGTAGTGTTGCTGTTGCATGGTGTATTGTCACAATGCACACGGTAATGCTGTCGTTGTGTGGTGTACAGTTTTTATGCACACAGTAGTGTTGCTGTTGTATGGTGTATGTTAACAATGAACACAGTAGTGTTTGTTTTGTATGGTTGATGTTTATATTGTACACAGTTGTGTTGTTGTTGTTGTATAGTGTTTGTTTACAATGTGCACAATAGTGTTTGTGTTGTATGGTGTATGTTTACAATGCACACAGTAGTGTTTGTGTTGTATGGTGTATGTTTATATTGTACACAGTTGTGTTGTTGTTGTTGTATGGTATATGATTACAATTAACAAAACATTGTCGATGTTGTTGTTGTTGTTGTTGTTGTTGTTTTGTGGTGTATGGTTTTAATGCACACAGTTGTGTTGTTGTTATATTATGGTATATAATTACAATTCACAAAACACTGTTGTTGTTGTTGTTGTGTGGTGTATAGTTTTAATGCACACAGTTGTGTCGTTGTTCTTGTATGGTGTATGGTTCTATTACACAGTAGTGTTGTTGTTGTGCAGTTGTTTGTTGTATGGTGAATGTTTACAATGCACACAGTTTTGTTGGTGTTGTATGGTGTATGTTTACAATGTACACAATAGTGTTGTTGTTGTATGGTGTATGGTTACAATGTACACAGTAGTGTTGGTGTTGTGTATGTTAACAATGAACATAGTTGTGTTGTTGTTGTATGGTGTATGTTTACAATGTACACAATAGTGTTGTTGTTGTATGGTGTATGGTTACAATGTACACAGTAGTGTTGGCGTTGTTGGGTTTATGGTTACAATGTACACAGTAGTGTTGGTGTTGTATGGTGTATGTTTACGATGTACGCAGTTGTTTTTTTGTTGTATGGTGTATGGTTACTATGTACACAGTAGGATTGATGTTGTTCAGTGTATGTTTACAATACACACAGTAGTGTTTTGTTGTATGGTGTATGTTTAAAATGTACGCAGTTGTGTTTTTGTTGTATGGTGTATCGCTACTATGTACACAGTAGTGTAGGTTTTGTATGGTATGTGTTTATAATGGACACCGTTATGTTGGTGTTGTATGGTGCATGTTTACAATGTACACAGTAGTGTTGGTATTGTATGGTGTATGTTTACAATGTACACAGTAGTGTTTGTGTTGTATGGTGTATTTTTACAATGCACACAGTAGTGTTGGTCTGTATGATGTATGTTTACGATGTACACAGTAGTGTTGGTGTTGTACGATTTATGGTTACAATGTTTACAGTAGTGTTGTTGTTGTATGGTGTATGTTTACAATGAACACGGTAATGTGTTGTTGTATGGTGTATGTTTACAATGTACACAGTAGTGTTGTTGTTGTACAGTGTATGGGTACAATATACACATTAGTGTTGGTGTTGTATGGAATATGTTTACAACGCACGCAGAAGTGTTTGTGTTGTATGGTGTATGTTTACCATATACACAGTTGTGTTGTTTTTGTTGTATGGTTTATGTTTACAATGAACAAAACAATGCTGTTGTTGTTGTATGGTGTATGGTTTTAATGCACGCATTTGAGTTGTTGTTGTATGGTATATGATTACAATGAACAAAATAATGTTGTTGTTGATGTATGGTGTATGGTTTTAATGCACGCAGTTGAGTTGTTGTTGTATGGTTTATGGTTACAATGTACACAGTAGTGTTGTTGTTATGTAGTTTTTTTGTTGTATGGTGTATGTTTACAATGCACACAGTTTTGTTGGTGTTGTGTATGTTAACAAAGCACACAGTTGTGTTGCTTTTGTATGGTGTATGTTTACAATGTACACAGTAGTGTTGTTGTTGTATGGTATATGATTACAATGTACTCAGTAGTGTTGGTGTTGTTGGGTGTATGGTTACAATGTAAACAGTAGTGTAGGTGTTGTATGGTTTATGTTTACAATATACACAGTTGTGTTGTTGTTGTATGTTATATATTTACAATGTACACAGTAGTGTTGATGTTGTATGGTGTATGTTTACCATACACACAGTAGTGTTGGTGTGTATGGTTATGTTTACAATGTACACAGTAGTGTTGGTGTTGTATGCTGTATGGTTACATTGTAAACAGTAGTGTTGTTGTTGTATGGTGTATGGTTACAATGTACACAGTAGTGTTGTTGTTGTATGGTGTATGTGTACAATGTACACAGTTGTGTTGTTGTTGTATGGTGTATATTTACAATGCATACAGTAGTGTTAGTGTCGTATGGTGTATGTTTACAATGCATACAGTAGTGTTGGTGTCGTATGTTGTATGTTTACAATATACACAGTAGCGTTGGTGTGTATGGTTATGTTTACAATGCACACAGTAGCGTTGGTGTGTATGGTTATGTTTACAATGTACACAGTAGTGTTGGTGTTGTATGTTGTATGGTTACAATGTACACAGAAGTGTTTGTTGTTGTATGGTGTATTGTTACAATGTACACAGTAGTGTTGTTTTTGTATGGTGTATGGTTACAATGTACACAGTAGTGTTGTTTTTGTATGGTATATGTGTACAATGTACCCAGTAGTGTTGTTTTTGTATGGTGTATGTGTACAATGTACACAGTAGTGTTGTGTATGTATGGTGTATGTGTATAATGTACACAGTAGTGTTGTTTTTGTATGGTGTATGTGTATAATGTACACAGTAGTGTTGTGTTTGTATGGTGTATGTTTACAATATAAACAGAAGTGTTGTTGTTGTAAAATGTATGGTTACAATTCACACAGTAGTGTTTTTGTTGTAAAATGTATGGTTACAATGCACACAGTAGTGTTGTTGTTGTATTGTGTATAGATAACAATGTGACATTGCCTTCACATGTCGCCGGGATCCAGTTTCTTGTGCACATGTCCAGTTTGCACAGGACAATAATTGAACAGTTTGTTATTGCCTTTAATTGGTACAGTAACAAATTGTAAGCTACGAAATATAAATCGAAATTTAGAAAGTTATGATAAGTCATCAGTCACGTTTGACAATAGAATGGCAGCCATCTTGTAAAACTGCCATTTTAAAGTGTTTCTGTATATGCCATGAGTTATATAAACATGAAATATATAAAAGATTTTAAGAATGATTTTGCAATTTTACATATAATGATGATAATTACACTAAGGAGCTAAATGTCTCAAACAAACCATTTTATCCTTTTAAATTATCTTCAATGTTGTTTTTTTTTAAAAAATATCGATAAACAAAATCATTACAATAATAGAAAATGGTCTAATTAATTCCTTTAAGCTACCATTTGTGTTTTATTAATAAATTGGCCGCCATCTTGGAATTCGGCCATTTCTTTAAAAAAAAATCATTTATTTTCATGAATACTATATATTTCCTTAAATAATATATGCAAAATTCAATTTGTGCTTGTTTTTATTTTATTATTTTTTTAAAAAAAAATCAAATCTTTGTGTCATTCTCATGTATGGTCAAATGAAATTTCCTGTGATTGAATCCAGACCATTACTTACTAGGACTGTTTCATTGTTTGTTCTGTGACGTCTACTCATGTTGGTAAATTAAAAGTATTCATTAAGATATTTGCTGACTCTTTTACCAGCTCAATCCACATTACTGGAGTATAAATTGATGATTCAGAACAGGTAAATATTTCTACTCTTGAAATATATTCTATTTACTTGAGAAATCTTTGGTTTCTTTCGTTTCATTAATTTTCAATGTGGAGCTGATCTATTTTCCCTCTGTTTTGTCAAAGAAGACATATCAAATACGCGAAATACATCTTTACCAATGGGCTGTTTGTTGCTTAAAATGTGTTGATATAATATAAATGTACATATGACAATAATGTGTAATATTTTTGCCTCAGTATGTTCATTATAATGGTTCCATGCTGAATCATTGGGAAACCCAGTTGTGTGATTTAATTCAATATGTATGACTTTCTTGCTTTCGTTTCTTTATATTTCTAATGCTATTACTGTATGACGTTTATCTACTGAACTTTCAACTAAGCTCAACATTTATTCGTACCAGTACAAACTTTGCTTTCCTTATTTTTCGGCCCCATATTGTGGCAAATACTGCATTTTTACTAATAACATACACAAGTCTCTGTACTTAGACGGAGTCAATTTAATAGGTGGAACCTGTAAAAAGTGCTTGGAAACACACACACACACACAGACACACACACAGACACAGACACACACACACACACACACACACACACACACTATTTGAGTTCTTTAGGATTGGTGATTCTCCATCCTTTATCACCTCTGTAGTCGGAGACTGGTAGGTCATCAACAACATCAGTCGGCCTTGAATAAGGTCAGTGTTCTTAGGTGATATATACCGCCTCATTTACAGTTGATATCACAAATTAGAAATTATACTCATGAAATTTGAAACCTACATACTAATTATACAGTAGAACTAATTAATCATAAAACTGGCCTCAATGATTTAACTATATATGTATGCATGGTACTAAATATAAGCACATCCTTCTAATTTTGGTGATCTTTTTTACATACATTTGCATTCTGTTAACATAATCAAATTACCAAATATTTAATAAACTACTCTAGAATAGTATGTATATATATATAGAATATAGTTTACTAGAGAGTAAGTTTAACATATTCAGTTGTATATATTTTCAGATTATATCTTAAAAATGGAATCAGATTTTATATTATACATGTATATAAATTTCAATATTTGGCGGCCATCTTGGATTTGTAACCAAACGCTCCAACAGCCGTTAGTAAGAATATATTTTAGGACTCAGCATACATTTTACCTCTAGAAACGAGCATTTATAAATAAAAAATAAGGCCAAATCATTCAACTTAATGAGTATATTTGCAGAAAATAATGTCATTTTTTTCATATTTGGCGACCATTTTGTCCCTAATTTAGATTTTTTTATCGATTCAACCACATTTTTACCCTAAATCACGACATACAACTAATAACAACAAAATAAATCTAAATTTTAAAACTTTGCAGTGTTTTCTATCAGACTACATATATTATGATATGAATTTATTTATTTAGCATACATTTTGGCGGCCATCTTGGAATTGTGACCAAAGGCCCGAACAGCCGTTAATACGAAATAGCTTTTCGGACTCAGCGTAAAATGTACCTCTAGAATCAAGTCTAAATAAAACCTTTTGAACGTAAAAAATAAATACCCCCCCCCCCCCCCCCACACACACACACACACACTTACATGTATCTCTGAGACTACTGGGCATGGTTGGATGTGCATTGCTTACATCTAAAAATAACTTACATTTTGTAATGAATGACAGCGTATATATCAACTTAATGCAATTTTAAACCTGTTTCCTTTAAAACCTTTGCTTTGAATGCATTTTATTGTATAAAAATGCAATGATAAAACGTTCGACTATGATTTCATGCCGTTATGCCGTGTATTACCAATGCTTAACGCTGTACAAGTATAATCTACAAAAAAAGAGTAGTATAGCGCAGACATTCGGGACATTTCACCGTTTTCCCATATACCCAATGATGATGAATTGGCCTAGTGTGAATGTTTGTATTGCACATTCCTCGCAACTATGCGATAAATAACATATACAGTTATATATCAAATAAAAATGTAAATGTTTTAGGCTTTAAATAATGTATGTTAACTCACACTATTTCAATAATTGATACAATAATGATTTTCTTTGCAAACAAATATGTTCTCACTACTTGTCACTTGTCACAGAGCACCAATTTTAATAGTAGTGTTGATCTACTTATTATTTTATTTTAAACCAATTTAAAATACAATGTATGTGTACGAGCCGCGTTTGGTGGTGGTTGTGGGTGGGGTTATTGTTTTTATCCTGGACATGTTTTTCTATCAGAAATCGTGTCCGCTCCAAACATTTCTATTTATTGCTGGAGGAATATACAACTGCTATTTTATCATCGGCATTTAGTCAGGAGTGGATACACGTTTCCTATCATTCTCTGTAAAATCCTTGGTTATACATTAAAAACACATTTCAATTTGATAATTGTGTATTGCACATTTAGAGTATATAATTTAACCTGTTTTGCTGTCATGTGTTTGTATGGGATTATACTTTCGTCAACAGTATCTAACTTATGTAACAGCGTTCACCGTATTTAATCATCGTTCAGGGGATTTACCAAACTGTTAACCAAAACTATATGCATCTTATCTCTCTAAGTCACTACCTACTTTCCCACATTTTCAGAGGTAAGGAAATCAAGGCCACAAAACAAAGTGAATGACCAAGCATCACAGGGACTGTACAAAATTGCATTCTGAGAAAAAAACAACAAACTATTTTAAGTTTACTAGTAAAGTAGCCGGACCCGGTTAACTCTTTCGGTAGTCAGTATAGCTATCAGAGCAGATTGTGCATTATCGTTCGAATCCCCGTCCGGCCAGTCTCCATTACGATTGGTGTACAGCTTTACACCTGATTGTCATCTGTTGTTGTATGTTGTTTAGCGACGCTTTCAACATTTTTTCAGTTAAATATCACGACAGTGTCTACATAAGACAGTATTTCAAGCGCTGCCACACTGGAGTATCATGCAACAGACACATGGTATAATACCCCATCCTGTCACATTATATCGACACTGACTAATTCTCTTCTAAATGCTTAGTGCCAAGCAAGGTTAGTTCTTATACCATTTTTCACCAATATGGCCAGGCTGGGAATCGAACCAACAATCTTCCACACACAAGGCGGACGCTCTACGCCATATACCATCGTTACGGTTTATAGTCATTCATCTTTCACCATTAATTCAAGGTTGAAATTCATAAGTTACTTGACAGCTATCGGTGTAATCCTGTACCACATCACAACAAAGAGTGGTTAATCATCGATGACATTAAACTGACACTAAATACCAAACAATTACCATTATTGAGTTGTTGCATTGGGTAAAACGCCGATTTCAACAGTTTTTCAGTTATATCACCATGGTGTTTTCTAAGCGCTGACAAACTGGAGTATCATGCCACAGACATATGGTATGATACCACCTGCACACATTATATTGACACTGATATCAAATATGCTCAAGGACTTAGTTTATGCTTATAATACTTATATCTTTAATATCGAAATGGAATGTATGATGGGTTCTTCCTTACAATTTTCAATTAGTCTTCAAGTCGGTGGCAGTGATTTTGAAAATATAACTGGAACACAATTTAAATTGTAGATTGGTAGTTACAACTGACAAGAATACAGGTATTAGGATAACATCTTTTTGAAATTGAAAAAAAAAATGATAACAAGTATTAACACTGTACAAATATAACACACTAAATATAACCTTTCAATTAAACACTGGTCTGTGTAAAGTACACCAGGATGGTTTCGATACCAAACTAAGCCCTTGTGGTTCCGGGTAAGAATAGAACCGCTGTCGATCTCTGCAGAGGGGTTGGAATCCTCCGAATGGGTGTCATGTTCATTTTATTAATTTTGTCATGTTCACTATTGTGGTTAAATTACTAACCCCTATGTGGATCCAGGGGATCATATGAATTGGTGTTGTTGTTGATGATGATGGTGATGGTGAAGATTATGATGATGATGATGATGCTGATGGTTATCATGATAAGGATGATGACGATGATGATGATGGTGGTTATGGTGGTAGTGGTGACGGTGATGGCGAGGATATTGATGATGATGATGATGATGATGATAATGATGATAATAATGATGATGATGATGATTATAATGATGATGTTGTAGTGGTCGAGCTTGGTCGAGTTGTCTACGGTGTCGTCTCAATATCCTTTACCTCTCATCGCTAGTGTCGTAGGTTAAAGTCTCCATCGCTCAAAAATCCTTATGTGAGAAAGTTTGCCAGTCACTTGCAGAAGGACGGTAGTTCTACTTAAATTCATTCTGAGGTATTTCCTCCACCGATAAAACTGAATACACCTTAAATAACCTGAAATAAAATACAAAATACTAACATTTGAATTAAGCACTTATATTATTTGACCATGTTATTTCACTTGTTGTAGACAAGTTCGACCAAACTGTTACATAAACAAGACAATAAGAAGTGGAATATCAAACAAGCGAACCTGCTAAATAACAGTAAGTCACAAATTGGAGTGGCGATATCACAGTTATTTTGTCTCATGAGAGGCATCTGTGCCATTTTCGCCAATACATCATTACACAATTACGAAAGGAAAGCCAGCTACACAAAATGTTCTTTTCACATTCTGTACAAATTGGATACAACGTAATTTCACGCAAGCCAATTTGATGTTTCTTAATTCACATCTTATTTATTTGTTGCTTTGTTTTTGACTAATAATTCATGTAATTGTTGACTTATGATTCCATTGATTACTATAAAGTTGACAAGATGATTTTTGTAACATTTTTATCTATTTGTTTACCTAATTAAAGCGAATGCTAATGCGTTATAAATGGAGTATTTTTCGATTATCATTGTTTTCAATGAACATAGTTTGGAAGTGAAACCATTTGACAATCACCGTACTATTAAAAGGCTCATGAATTTTTCGAAATAGTCGTTTCACAGCAAATTATTAATTCAATGTATTCGACTGATTTCCCATTTATTATTCAAGCGTCCCATTGGTGCAATAAGGTTCCAAGTGTATATGAAATAAGAAAGCACTTGATAACTTTTTGCACCAATGGTGCGCAAGCAACAAAAGGCGTGATATAACTTGTCTTGTTTCTATTGTTTACATATCACCACATAGCTATACCACCGTTTACATCTCACCACATAGCTGTACCATCGTTTACATCACACCACATAGCTGTACAATCGTTTACATCTCACCACATAGCTGCACCACCGTTTACATCTCACCACATAGCTGTACCATCGTTTAAATCTCACCACATAGCTGTACCATCGTTTACATCTCACAACATAGCTGCGCCACCGTTTACATCTCACCACATAGCTGCGCAACCGTTTACATCTCACCACATAGCTGCGCCATCGTTTACATCTCACCACATAGCTGCGCCACCGTTTACATCTCACCACATAGCTGCGCCACCGTTTACATCTCACCACATAGCTGCACCATCGTTTACATATCACCACATAGCTGCGCCATCGTTTACATCTCACCACATAGCTGCACCATCGTTTACATCTCACCACATAGCTGCACCACCGTTTACATCTCACCACATAGCTGCGCAATCGTTTACATCTCACCACATAGCTGCGCCATCGTTTACATCTCACCACATAGATGCACCACCATTTACATCTCACCACATAGCTGCGCCACCGTTTACATCTCACTACATAGCTGCACCATCGTTTACATCTCACCACATAGCTGCGCCATCGTTTACATATTACCACATAGCTGCATCATCGTTCACATCTCACCACATAGCTGCGCCATCGTTTACATCTCACCACATAGCTGCGCCACCGTTTACATCTCACCACATAGCTGCGCCACCGTTTACATCTCACCACATAGCTGCGCCACCGTTTACATCTCACCACATAGCTGCGCCATCGTTTACAGCTCACCACATAGCTGCGCCATCGTTTAGTGACGGTAGCAAAGTTTTTGCGCTAAACTAAGTGTCCCAAAATAATTGAAATATAACGTGTTTGTAATATTACTAAAGTCATTCAATTAAACCCATCAATTTATGTTTATTTAAACGTACACAACAAACAATGTTGATTGAAATGTGTATTTCCTAAATGAGCTTTTAAACTACTTGTTTATTTTTATCAATTTCAACAATCTCCGCCAAAGTTCGTCTGCAGTGTAACATACAAGTTTATATTAAGAATAATATAAGCTTGACCAGAGGTCCATAAACAACAGTAGTAAAGTTAGTGCTACAGACAAAAGTATGCATACATTGCTATTAAGTTGTTGTTTTTTCAAAAGTAAATATAGATGTCTACGATAAAAATGTAATTGTTCTCACGAGCGCAGGCAGTATGTATTATATATTCCTTGTCTGTAATAAAATGAGCACTGCAGAAACCTTTATGTGATCCTCCATCGTCTATACACATGGATTAAATACTATTGCACGCGCTATTAAGTAACACATCACTTCATCGCTGTTAATTTTGAGAGGCTACCAAACGGCTTTTGCTTAGTACAGTCGCTTCCGTGTAATAAACTGGCTCATTCGTCAGTTTACACCGAGGACAATAATGTGTTTAATTTCTATCTAGCCGCAAGCGGCTTGGTAATGTCTAAATATATCCCCTGCAATCCTCATTCCTCATACAGCAAGCGGCTTGTTAATGTCTAAATACATCCCCTGCAATCCTCATACAGAATAAAACAAGCTATACCGCCTTCGATAGGGCCAGTAGTAAAACTCGTCATTCGGGTACTTAAACCTGGCTGACGAACGCACCCATCCTCGCTCGTTTGTATCATTCTTTCACCAGACACGTTTCCTCGCCAGACTGGCCTTTTACATCTACATGTGTGCATAATTCTAATTTCATTGTATGCCCATGATCATACGGGTCTCGAGGTCTGTCTTTTATATATCGTTTGAGTAACTACGAATCCTTAACAGCATGCATGTCTTATAAGCTGTCAATACCAAAACAATGTATGTAAATTGTCCCTACCGTCCAGATGTGATATTTGTTACCACCTTGTATGTAAATTGTCACTACTATCCAGACGTGATATTTCTAAAACCTGGTTTGTAAGTTGACCATAGCGTCCACACGTGATATTTGTTACAACCTGGTATGTACGCTTTGTCTAAAACAATTTCTATTGAGAAGGTGAAAGCTACATACAGATATACCCAGTGAGCGGCTACATGCAGATGTACCCAGTGAGAAGGTGGATGCTACATGCAGATGTTCCCAGTGAGAAGGTGGATGCTACATGTAGATATACCCTGTGAGAAGGTGGATGCTACATGCAGATGTACCCTGTGAATAGGTGGGTGCTACATGCAGATGTACCCACTGAGAAGGTGGGTGCTACATGCAGATGTACCCTGTGAGAAGGTGTAAGCTACATGCAGATGTACCCAGTGAGAAGGTGGATGCCACATGCAAATGTACCCAGTGAGAAGGTGGATGCCACATGCAGATGTACCCTGTGAGAAGGTGGATGCTATATGCAGATGTACCCAGTGAGAAGGTGGATGCTACATGCAGATGTACCCTGTGAGAAGGTGGATGCTTCATGCAGATGTACCCGGTGATAAGGTGGATGCTACATGCAGATGTACCCTGTGAGAAGGTGGTGCTACATGCAGATGTACCCTGTGAGAAGTTGGGTGCTACATGCAGATGTACCCTGTGAGAAGGTTGATGCTCCATGCAGATGTACCCTGTGAGAAGGTAGATGTTACATGCAGATGTACCCAGTGAGAAGGTGGATGCTACATGCAGATGTGTCCGCGTGAGAAGGTGGATGCTACATGCAGATGTACCCTGTGAGAAGGTGGGTGCTACATGCAGATGTACCCAGTGAGAAGGTGGGTACTTCATGCAGATGTACCCGGTTAGAAGGTGGGTGCTACCTGCAGATGTACCCGGTGAGAATGTTGGTGCTACATGCAGATGTACCTGATGAGAAGGTAGATGCTACATGCAGATGTGCCCGGTGAGAAGGTGGATGCTTCATGCAGATGTACCCGGTTAGAAGGTGGATGCTATATACAGATGTACCTAGTGAAAATGTGGGTGCTACATGCAGATTTACCAGGTGAGAAGGTAGATGCTACATGCAGATGTGCCCGGTGAGAAGACGGATGCTACATGCAGATGTACACCTGATGTTTTTATAAAAGCAATATTAAGTGAAGAATCACTGATTAAAATAACAAACATAAATGTGGTTTTACAGTCTATTTCCTATTATTTTTTTGATACCAAAACAAAAAATATTTGTGTTAATAAATTTACTGATAGTATGTTGGTCATTTGGTGGAACTGACATTCATATACTAGTACGGCATTTCCTTTTATCAACATGTTATTCCCATTATCTGCCTATCTGAATGTTTTCCTTACATGAAAGCCATTGTATCTTGCTATATAAAAAATATAGTGTAATAGTACATGCCCTCGAGACCATAAACAAATCGTGTGATGTTAAGAGATATATCTACTTTTGAAACTACAAAAGGAATGGCTGCAATCAAGAGATAATGCCAGAAAGTAATGTTTTGTTATATTACAGTTAGAATTAAACGGCGTCGTTATTAGTTAAAGCTTGCTGAAACAGAAAACAGGAAAATATAGATGCGTATTTACCGTCCATTGAAACATAGACGTCTATCAGTATTGTTTTCGATGTTGGTTCAGTCTGTGATGTACTCCAGTCCAAAGACCTAAAAAACATCAATTAAAAAAGTGACCAAAACCATGTACATGATTATGAAAATAGTATACGGAAGAAAACCAGTAGCTTTTGTCATTCATATAGCCAGATCAGGTTGAAGCTCTACGTTCAACAAATATTTCTGTAATAAATTTGGCTTTGAAAATGTCATGGAATGTGTGTTCAACTAGTTATTCGTGTTTGAAAAAAGTTTTGGCTTTCCTACATCTCATTTATTTTACCCAGATCAAGATAGCCTCACATATTTAAAATGATTGTTTTGTCTTTTAATAACATTTTACACTAAACGGTCCTTCTCTGTAGGTACATATTAATATTCATAAAAATAAACATACAAAGAAAACTCATTGTTCTTTTTTGCCTCGTATATAATAATAGTGCCTATCCTCATATGGTGTTTGGGTTATTTGAACATTACAGTTCGTGTTGGCAATATTTTCGATATGGTAGTGTAGATATCACACTTTTATTTTGTACACCATTTGTAAAAATATATTTACACTTAACAATATTGTTATAGTCGTCCTCAACATAACAAAAACGTAAGTTCTTATAAATCAGAGTACGGAAGTCAAATAAAAAGTAAACACGGTTCCGTTTAAACAACGTTCGTTAGTTTCCGAACTTCTTCGTGTAAAATTTGAAGTGAAAAAGTGCCTGGAAATTATTTAGTGTGTCGCTTACTTATTTTACGATGTAATGTTTGTAAGTCTTATCAAAAGTATTCTTTCTAAAATTTCCAAAAACTGTGCCAATTAAATGTTTCTAGACATCACAATTTATTCGTACGAAATTCATAGGACTTACGAAAGTTAGTGTAACGGGCCCCTGTTGTTTTGCTTAAATGTGATTTCAGGAATGATGTCAGTCACTTGTGACTTTTTCCTTTTTCGAATAACGAGGAGTTTTTCAGTAACGGAAATAACTATTGAATAATTGAATTGTTATACTACGTAAACGAATAATTTTACATTTACTTTTTATCGAAATCTATTATTTTCAACACTCAAACTCTCAAATAAATATTTGTTTATGCATCGACGTACATCGATCACATCGGAATATTCAGACGTCGATCCACGAAGTAAAGAACATCGATGAAATTAAACCGTAAATTATGTATTCACTATATAGGCCTTCTGAGGGTTTCTGGAGATCTGGGAAAGATGACCAATTTTTTTTTTGAAATCTGAAGAAATATATTTGGGGCATTACGGCAAATATTGTTTGGGATCTGGGAAGCAATGGCCATTACTTTAAAAGATCCAGAGAAAGATAAAGGGGTAAGATATACTTTGTTATAAAACGTCTTTTTTTATTAATGATATACATTTACACCAGTATATCCAACTATTTCTTTAATCTACTACAAACCTATGCTGAAACCCATGTTTATATGGATTTCAAATTAAAAGCAATCATATTCCCATCTTATTGTATAAAAATTATATAGATTAATGAGATATGCCGCAGGACCGTCAAAGTAATATCATCATTACTAAAAATTCTCTGCCAAGTCAGTATTAAGCAGTAATGTAACCTGCGCTTGTACAATTCCTCGAACCAGTAATGTTACTACACCATCACATTCATTTTTGGGTAACCATGGCGTCATTTTAAAACATTGCAAAAAAGTAGCCCGTATGCGGAAGGTGATAGGAAAGAAATGTTTCCAAATATGAACCATTGTGTAAATTGTTGCTTTGTTAAGTTGGAACGAGGAAATCTTGTTTTTCTAACTTAGCGTGGTAACAGTAGCGGTACTAACCGTTACTATTGTACTTAATTTTGCCACTCAAAGGCAAAATTTTAAGTTGTGAAGCAACCCGTTGTAATTTTACATAAAATACGTGTATTTTACTTTTTCATTTCACTATAATATATACTGACAGACAAGGCCTCAGTATTTACGTGTCGGTAGACAGAAAGCATTCAGTTACTTAATTTAGTTTGCTATGCCAATTATGTGTTTATAATTGAAATTATACACGATGTTTAACGCCATTTTAACATAGTTCAGGTTATATATGGCATATCTGGGACATGTTCACAAAATAATTATTTCGCCTACGACATCGTCGATAAGAGGAAAGTAATCTGAAGTAAGCGCCAGCCTTTGATGACTCTAGACAGGCACGAAAACATTAATGACATTTTGACGATTGGTAGTTACACTCAAGAAATATGAAAACACAACACAGTAAGAGATACGAAAAAGCCACACAGCGTTTAGATTGAACTTACTTTGAAATAAAAAATGTACACAAATGAAGGAGGTACTAAATTAGTAAGTGACCTCTCAAGTAAACAACAATGACATCAGCAAGAAATGCTGTTTGATATGTATATATACATGAAAATGAATGCAATGGTAACAGTTAAATACATAATTGTTTGCTGGAACACGACAACATTGAAGATGAACTTGCATTTATAAACGTATAGAGTTAACCAGGTATATTATAGTATTATAAGTATTGCTATCAGAAACTTCATTTGAAGAATTTTTTATTATTATATCAAACAAAATGGTGTCACATTAGGTATAAAAATATTTGGTTAACCACTTAATCTACATAGATGATCTCATATCTGCGATTAAAATGCATTTACACTATTTACATTTATCACATCATTAACTATAGTTTAAAAAACAAAATGTTCTTTTTTGCGAATTCGGTCATCTTGACCATTCATACATATTTAGAGCAAATTGAAAAAACAAGTAATGTTTTAAATTATATATATATACTCTATTCCCAAATTCTCCATAATCGGTGCATGTCAAGTGCGATTATGATTCATCATCTATTGTTTCTGCCGTTTACAGGCATAGTACCACCATTACAAAAAGGAAGTGCTTCCGTTGGGTAGTCGCATAATGGCAGTTATAAATAATCCTCAATTCTTCTTCTTTAAAAATGCATTTTCTTTATTTTAATGCTTATTTTTTTTATTTGAATGGCATTATTGATGTATTTTGAACATTTTGATAGCTGTGTCATGTTTGAATTGTGAATTTAGAAAAAAAAAATGATGCTTGGAAATTGGGGTATGAATTCTTGATTTCGGAAGTCTACTTTCACTTTGTCAACAGTGTACACACTGAGCAGAAAAAAAATCTCTTATATGATACATGACCCCTACATTTCTCATCATATTTTGATAGTGCAGAGGTTGACAAACAGTAAAATGTAGGTTTCAATTCTTTCATTTGGGACTCTCTATGAATGACAGGCCTTCAAACTTTTATTATTTACTATAGAATAAAGAACAAAAATCAATAGTGGGGTTACACCTATAGTGACAGTAGGAAAGGCATTTAACAATAACTCTCCATAATGGGAGCATGCCAAGTGCGGGTGTGATTCACCATCTATTGTTTCCGCCGTTACAGTGACAGTAGGTAAGGCATTTAACAATAACTCTCCATAATGGGAGCATCTCTCCATAATGGTGACATGTCAAGTGCGGGTGTGATTCACCATCTATTGTTTCCACCGTTACAGTGACAGTAGGAAAGGCATTTAACAATAACTCTCCATAATGGGAGCATGTAAAGTGCGGGTGTGATTCACCATCTATTGTTTCCGCCGTTACAGTGACAGAAGGTAAGGCATTTAACAATAACTCTCCATAATGGGGTCATATCAAGTGCGGGTATGATTCACCATCTATTGTATCCGCCGTTACAGTGACAGTAGGAAAGGCATTTAACAATAACTCTCCATAATGGTGACATGTCAAGTGTGGGTGTGATTCACCATCTATTGTTTCCGCCGTTACAGTGACAGTAGGTAAGGCATTTAACAATAACTCTCCATAATGGTGACATGTCAAGTGCGGGTGTGATTCACCATCTATTGTTTCCGCCGTTACAGTGACAGTAGGAAAGGCATTTAACAATAACTCTCCATAATGGTGACATGTCAAGTGTGGGTGTGATTCACCATCTATTGTTTCCGCCGTTACAGTGACAGTAGGAAAGGCATTTAACAATAACTCTCCATAATGGTGACATGTCAAGTGCGGGTGTGATACACCATGTATTGTTTCCGCCGTTACAGTGACAGTAGGAAAGGCATTTAACAATAACTCTCCATAATGGGGTCATATCAAGTGCGGGTATGATTCACCATCTATAGTATCCGCCGTTACAGTGACAGTAGGAAAGGCATTTAACAATAACTCTCCATAATGGTGACATGTCAAGTGTGGGTGTGATTCACCATCTATTGTTTCCGCCGTTACAGTGACAGTAGGTAAGGCATTTAACAATAACTCTCCATAATGGTGACATGTCAAGTGCGGGTGTGATTCACCATCTATTGTTTCCGCCGTTACAGTGACAGTAGGAAAGGCATTTAACAATAACTCTCCATAATGGTGACATGTCAAGTGTGGGTGTGATTCACCATCTATTGTTTCCGCCGTTACAGTGACAGTAGGAAAGGCATTTAACAATAACTCTCCATAATGGTGACATGTCAAGTGCGGGTGTGATACACCATGTATTGTTTCCGCCGTTACAGTGACAGTAGGAAAGGCATTTAACAATAACTCTCCATAATGCGGTCATATCAAGTGCGGGTGTGATTCACTATCTATTGTTTCCGCCGTTACAGTGACAGTAGGTAAGGCATTTAACAATAACTCTCCATAATGGGGTCATGTCAAGTGCGGGTATGATTCACCATCTACAGTATCCGCCGTTACAGTGACAGTAGGAAAGGCATTTAACAATAACTCTCCATAATGGTGTCATGTCAAGTGCGGGTGTGATTCACCATCTATTGTTTCCGCCGTTACAGTGACAGTAGGAAAGGCATTTAACAATAACTCTCCATAATGGTGTCATGTCAAGTGCGGGTGTGATTCACCATCTATTGTTTCCGCCGTTACAGTGACAGTAGGCAAGGCATTTAACAATAACTCTCCATAATGGGAGCATGTCAAGTGCGGGTGTGATTCACCATCTGTTGTTTCCGCCGTTACAGTGACAGTAGGAAAGGCATTTAACAATAACTCTCCATAATGGGGTCGTATCAAGTGCGTGTGATTCCCCATCTATTGTTTCCGCCGTTACAGTGACAGTAGGTAAGAAATTTAACAATAACTCTCCATAATGGTAGCATGTCAAGTGCGTGATGATTCACCATCTATTGTTTCCGCCGTTACAGAGACAGTAGGAAAGGCATTTAACAATAACTCTCCATAATGGGGTCATATCAAGTGCTGGTATGATTCACCATCTATTCTTTCCACCGTTACAGTGACAGTATGTAATGCATTCAACAATAACTCTCCATAATGGGAGCATATCAAGTGCAGGTATGATTCACCATCTATTGTTTCCGCCGTTACAGTGACAGTAGGTAAGGCATTTACATGTAACAATAACTCTCCATAATGGGAGCATGTCAAGTGCGGGTGTGATTCACCATCTATTGTTTCCGCCGTTACAGTGACAGTAGGCAAGGCATTTAACAATAACTCTCCATAATGGGAGCATGTCAAGTGGGGTGTGATTCACCATCTATTGTTTCCGCCGTTACAGTGACAGTAGGTAAGGCATTTAACAATAACTCTCAATAATGGGGTCATATCAAGTGCGGGTATGATTTACCATCTATTGTTTCCGCCGTTACAGTGACAGTAGGAAAGGCATTTAACAATAACTTTCCATAATGGGAGCATGTCAAGTGCGGGTGTGATTCACCATCTATTGTTTCCGCCGCTACAGTGACAGTAGGTAAGGCATTTAACAATAACTTTCCATAATGGGAGCATTTCTAGTGCGGTAATGATACACCATCTATTGTTTCCGCCGTTACAGTGACAGTAGGAAAGGCATTTAACAATAACTCTCCATAATGGGAGCGTGTAAAGTGCGGGTATGATTCACCATCTATTGTTCCGGCCGTTTCAGTGACAGTAGGTAAGGCATTTAACAATAACTCTCCATAATGGGAGCATGTCAAGCGCGGTAATGATTCACCATCTATTGTTTCTGCCGTTACAGTGACAGTAGGTAAGGCATTTAACAATAACTCTCCATAATGGGAGCATGTAAAGTGCGGGTGTGATTCACCATCTATTGTTTCCGCCGTTACAGTGACAGTAGGTAAGGCATGTATCAATAACTCTCCATAATGGCAGCATATCAAGTGCAGGTATGTTTCACCATCTATTGTTTCCGCCGTTACAGTGACAGAAGGTAAGGCATTTAACAATAACTCTCCATAATGGGAACATGTCAAGTGCGGGTATGATTCACCATATATTGTTTCCGCCGTTACAGTGACAGTAGGTAAGGCATTTAACAATAACTCTCCATAATGGGAGCATGTCAAGTGCGGTGTGATTCACCATCTATTGTATCCGCCGTTACAGTGACAGTAGGAAAGGCATTTATCAATAACTCTCCATAATGGGGTCATATCAAGTGTCGGTAAGATTCACCATCTATTATTTCCGCCGTTACAGTGACAGAAGGTAAGGCATTTAACAATAACTCTCCATAATAGGGTCATATCAAGTGCGGGTATGATTCACAATCTATTGTTTCCGCCGTTACAGTGACAGTAGGTAAGGCATTTAACAATAACTCTCCATAATGGGGTCATATCAAGTGCGGGTATGATTCACCATCTACAGTATCCGCCGTTACAGTGACAGTAGGAAAGGCATTTAACAATAACTCTCCATAATGGTGTCATGTCAAGTGCGGGTGTGATTCACCATCTGTTGTTTCCGCCGTTACAGTGACAGTAGGAAAGGCATTTAACACTAACTCTCCATAATGGGGTCATATCAAGTGCGGGTATGATTCACCACCTATTGTTTCCGCCGTTACAGTGACAGTAGGTAAGAAATTTAACAATAACTCTCCATAATGGTAGCATGTCAAGTGCGGTAATGATTTACCATCTATTGTTTCCGCCGTTACAGAGACAGTAGGAAAGGCATTTAACAATGACTCTCCATAATGGGAGCATGTCAAGTGCGGGTGTGATTCACCATCTATTGTTTCCGCCGTTACAGTGACAGTAGGTAAGGCATTTAACAATAACTCTCCATAATGGGAGCATGTAAATTGCGGATGTGATTCACCATCTATTGTTTCCGCCGTTACAGTGACAGAAGGTAAGGCATTTAACAATAACTCTCCATAATGGGAGCATGTCAAGTGCGGGTGTGATTCACCATCTATTGTTTCCACCGTTACAGTGACAGTAGGAAAGGCATTTAACAATAACTCTCCATAATGGGAGCATGTAAAGTGCGGGTGTGATTCACCATCTATTGTTTCCGCCGTTTCAGTGACAGTAGGTAAGGCATTAACAACAACTCTCCATAATGGGAGCATATCAAGTGCAGGTATGATTCAACATCTATTGTTTCCGCCGTTACAGTGACAGTATGTAAGGCATTTAACAATAACTATCCATAATGGGAGCATGTCAAGTGCGGGTGTGATTCACCATCTATTGTTTCCACCGTTACAGTGACAGTAGGCAAGGCATTTAACAATCACTCTCCATAATGGGAGCATGTCAATTGCGGATGTGATTCACCATCTATTGTTTCCGCCGTTACAGTGACAGTAGATAAGGTATTTAACAATAACTCTCCATAATGGGGTCATATCAAGTGCGGTAATGATACACCATCTATTGTTTCCGCCAGTTACAGTGACAGTAGGAAAGGCATTTAACAATAACTCTCCATAATGGGAGCCTGTAAAGTGCGGGTATGATTCACCATCTATTGTTCCCGCAGTTTCAGTGACAGTAGGTAAGGCATTTAACAATAACTCTCCATAATGGGAGCATGTCAAGTACGGGTATGATTCACCATATATTGTTTCCGCCGTTACAGTGACAGTAGGTAAGGCATTTAACAATAACTCTCCATAATGGGAGCATGTCAAGTGCGGTGTGATTCACCATCGATTGTATCCGCCGTTACAGTGACAGTAGGAAAGGCATTTATCAATAACTCTCCATAATGGGGTCATATCAAGTGTCGGTAAGATTCACCATCTATTATTTCCGCCGTTACAGTGACAGAAGGTAAGGCATTTAACAATAACTCTCCATAATAGGGTCATATCAAGTGCGGGTATGATTCACAATCTATTGTTTCCGCCGTTACAGTGACAGTAGGTAAGGCATTTAACAATAACTCTCCATAATGGGGTCATATCAAGTGCGGGTATGATTCACCATCTACAGTATCCGCCGTTACAGTGACAGTAGGAAAGGCATTTAACAATAACTCTCCATAATGGTGTCATGTCAAGTGCGGGTGTGATTCACCATCTGTTGTTTCCGCCGTTACAGTGACAGTAGGAAAGGCATTTAACACTAACTCTCCATAATGGGGTCATATCAAGTGCGGGTATGATTCACCACCTATTGTTTCCGCCGTTACAGTGACAGTAGGTAAGAAATTTAACAATAACTCTCCATAATGGTAGCATGTCAAGTGCGGTAATGATTTACCATCTATTGTTTCCGCCGTTACAGAGACAGTAGGAAAGGCATTTAACAATGACTCTCCATAATGGGAGCATGTCAAGTGCGGGTGTGATTCACCATCTATTGTTTCCGCCGTTACAGTGACAGTAGGTAAGGCATTTAACAATAACTCTCCATAATGGGAGCATGTAAATTGCGGATGTGATTCACCATCTATTGTTTCCGCCGTTACAGTGACAGAAGGTAAGGCATTTAACAATAACTCTCCATAATGGGAGCATGTCAAGTGCGGGTGTGATTCACCATCTATTGTTTCCGCCGTTACAGTGACAGTAGGAAAGGCATTTAACAATAACTCTCCATAATGGGAGCATGTAAAGTGCGGGTGTGATTCACCATCTATTGTTTCCGCCGTTTCAGTGACAGTAGGTAAGGCATTAACAACAACTCTCCATAATGGGAGCATATCAAGTGCAGGTATGATTCAACATCTATTGTTTCCGCCGTTACAGTGACAGTATGTAAGGCATTTAACAATAACTATCAATAATGGGAGCATGTCAAGTGCGGGTGTGATTCACCATCTATTGTTTCCACCGTTACAGTGACAGTAGGCAAGGCATTTAACAATCACTCTCCATAATGGGAGCATGTCAATTGCGGGTGTGATTCACCATCTATTGTTTCCGCCGTTACAGTGACAGTAGATAAGGTATTTAACAATAACTCTCCATAATGGGGTCATATCAAGTGCGGGTATGATTCACCATCTATTGTTTCCGCCGTTACAGTGACAGTAGGTAAGGCATTTAACAATAACTTTCCATAATGGGAGCATTTCTAGTGCGGTAATGATACACCATCTATTGTTTCCGCCGTTACAGTGACAGTAGGAAAGGCATTTAACAATAACTCTCCATAATGGGAGCCTGTAAAGTGCGGGTATGATTCACCATCTATTGTTCCCGCCGTTTCAGTGACAGTAGGTAAGGCATTTAACAATAACTCTCCATAATTGGAGCATGTCAACCGCGGTAATGATTCACCATCTATTGTTTCCGCCGTTACAGTGACAGTAGGAAAGGCATTTCACAATAACTCTCCATAATGGGAGCATGTCAAGTGCGGGTATGATTCACCATCTATTGTTTCCGCCGTTACAGTGTCAGTAGGTAAGGCATTTAACAATAACTCTCCAAAATGGGAGCATGTCAAGTGCGGTAATGATTCACCATCTATTGTTTCCGCCGTTACAGTGACAGTAGGTAATGCATTTAACAATAACTCTCCATAATGGGAGCATGTCAAGTGCTGTAATGATTCACCATCTATTGTTTCCGCCGTTACAGTGACAGTAGGTAAGGCATTCAACAATAACTCTCCTTAATGGGAGCATGTAAAGTGCGGGTATGATTCACCATCTATTGTTTCCGCCGTTACAGTGACAGTAGGAAAGGCATTCAACAATAACTCTCCATAATGGGAGCATGTAAAGTGCGGGTATGATTCACCATCTATTGTTTCCGCCGTTACAGTGACAGTAAGTAAGGCATTCAACAATAACTCTCCTTAATGGGAGCATGTAAAGTGCGGGTATGATTCACCATCTATTGTTTCCGCCGTTACAGTGACAGTAGGAAAGGCATTTAACAATAACTCTCCATAATGGGAGCATGTAAAGTGCGGGTATGATTCACCATCTATTGTTTCCGCCGTTACAGTGACAGTAGGTAAGGCTTTTAACAATAACTCTCCATAATGTAAGCATGTCAAGTGTGGGTATGATTCACCACCTAATGTTTCCGCCGTTACAGTGACAGTAGGTAAGGCATTTAACAATAACTCTCCAAAATGGGAGCATGTCAAGTGCGGGTATGATTCACCATCTATTGTTTCCGCCGTTACAGTGACAGTAGGTAAGGCATTCAACAATAACTCTCCATAATGGGAGCATGTCAAGTGCGGGTATGATTCACCATCTATTGTTTCCGCCGTTTCAGTGACAGTAGGTAATGCATTTAACAATAATTCTCCATAATGGGAGCATGTTAAGTGCGGGTATGATTCACCATCTAATGTTTCCGCCGTTACTGTGACAGTAGGTAAGGCATTTAACAATAACTCTCAATAATGGGAGCATGTCAAGTGCGGTAATGATTCACCATCTATTGTTTCCGCCGTTACAGTGACAGTATGTAAGGCATTTAACACTAACTCTCCATAATGGAAACATGTCAAGTGTGGGTATGATAAATCATCTATTGTTTCCGCCGTTACAGTGACAGTAGGTAAGGCATTCAATAACTCTCCATAATGGGAGCATGTAAAGCGCGGGTATGATTCACCATCTATTGTTTCCGCCATTACAGTGAAAGTAGTTAAGGCATTCAACAATAACTCTCCATAATGGGAGAATGTCGTGCGGGTGTGATTCACATTCACCATCTATTGTTTCCGCCGTTACAGTGACAGTAGGTAAGGCATTCAACAATAACTTTCCATAATGGGAGCATGTCGTGCGGGTGTGATTCACCATCTATTGTTTCCGCCGTTACAGAGACAGTAGGTAAGGCATTTAACAATAACTCTCCATAATGGGAGCATGTCAAATGCGGGTTTGATTCACCATCTATTGTTTCCGCCGTTACAGTGACAGTAGATATGGCATTTAACAATAACTCTCCATAATGGGGTTATGTCAAGTGCGGGTATGATTCACCATCTACAGTATCCGTCGTTACAGTGACAGTAGGAAAGGCATTTAACAATAACTTTCCATAATGGTGTCATGTCAAGTGCGGGTGTGATTCACCATCTGTTGTTTCCGCGGTTACAGTGACAGTAGGAAAGGCATTCAACAATAACTCTCCATAATGGGGTCATATCAAGTGCGGGTATGATTCACCATCTATTGTTTCCGCCGTTACAGTGACAGTAGGTAAGGCATTTAACAATAACTTTCCATAATGGGAGCATTTCTAGTGCGGTAATGATACACCATCTATAGTATCCGCCGTTACAGTGACAGTAGGAAAGGCATTTAACAATAACTCTCCATAATGGGGTCATATCAAGTGTGGGTAAGATTCACCATCTATTGTTTCCGCCGTTACAGTGACAGTAGGTAAGAAATTTAACAATAACTCTCCATAATGGTAGCATGTCAAGTGCGGTAATGATTCACCATCTATTGTTTCCGCCGTTACAGAGACAGTAGGAAAGGCATTTAACAATAACTCTCCATAATGGGAGCATGTCAAGTGCGGGTGTGATTCACCATCTATTGTTTCCGCCGTTACAGTGACAGTAGGTAAGGCATTTAACAAAAACTCTCCATAATGGGAGCATGTAAAGTGCGGATGTGATTCACCATCTATTGTTTCCGCCGTTACAGTGACAGAAGGTAAGGCATTTAACAATAACTCTCCATAATGGGAGCATGTCAAGTGCGGGTGTGATTCACCATCTATTGTTTCCACCGTTACAGTGACAGTAGGATAGGCATTTAACAATAACTCTCCATAAAGGGAGCATGTAAAGTGCGGGTGTGATTCACCATCTATTGTTTCCGCCGTTTCAGTGACAGTAGGTAAGGCATTAACAACAACTCTCCATAATGGGAGCATATCAAGTGCAGGTATGATTCAACATCTATTGTTTCCGCCGTTACAGTGACAGTAGGTAAGGCATTTAACAATAACTATCCATAATGGGAGCATGTCAAGTGCGGGTGTGATTCACCATCTATTGTTTCAACAGTTACAGTGACAGTAGGCAAGGCATTTAACAATAACTCTCCATAATGGGAGCATGTCAAGTGCGGGTGTGATTCACCATCTATTGTTCCCGCCGTTACAGTGACAGTAGGTAAGGCATTTAACAATAACTCTCAATAATGGGAGCGTGTAAAGTGCGGGTATGATTCACCATCTATTGTTCCGGCCGTTTCAGTGACAGTAGGTAAGGCATTTAACAATAACTCTCCATAATGGGAGCATGTCAAGCGCGGTAATGATTCACCATCTATTGTTTCCGCCGTTACAGTGACAGTAGGTAAGGCATTTAACAATAACTCTCCATAATGTGAGCATGTAAAGTGCGGGTGTGATTCACCATCTATTGTTTCCGCCGTTACAGTGACAGTAGGTAAGGCATTTATCAATAACTCTCCATAATGGGAGCATATCAAGTGCAGGTATGTTTCACCATCTATTGTTTCCGCCGTTACAGTGACAGAAGGTAAGGCATTTAACAATAACTCTCCATAATGGGAGCATGTCAAGTGCGGGTGTGATTCACCATCTATTGTTTCCGCCGTTACAGTGACAGTAGGAAAGGCATTTAACAATAACTCTCCATAATGGGAGCGTGTAAAGTGCGGGTATGATTCACCATCTATTGTTCCGGCCGTTTCAGTGACAGTAGGTAATGCATTCAATAATAACTCTCCATAATGGGAGCATATCTAGTGCAGGTATGTTTCACCATCCATTGTTTCCGCCGTTACAGTGACAGTAGGTAAGGCATTTAACAATAACTCTCCATAATGGGAGCATGTCAAGTGCGGGTGTGATTCACCATCTATTGTTTCCGCCGTTACAGTGACAGTAGGTAAGGCATTTAACAATAACTCTCAATAATGGGAGCATGTCAAGTGCGGGTGTGATTCACCATCTATTGTTTCCGCCGTTACAGTGACAGTAGGTAAGGCATTTAACAATAACTCTCCATAATGGGGTCATATCAAGTGCGGGTTTGATTCACCATCTATTGTTTCCGCCGTTACAGTGACAGTAGGTAAGGCATTTAACAATAACTCTCCATAATGGGAGCATGTCAAGTGCGGGTGTGATTCACCATCTATTGTTTCCACCGTTACAGTGACAGTAGGTAAGGCATTTAACAATAACTCTCCATAATTGGAGCGTATAAAGTGCGGGTATGATTCACCATCTATTGTTCCGGCCGTTTCAGTGACAGTAGGTAATGCATTCAATAATAACTCTCCATAATGGGAGCATATCTAGTGCAGGTATGTTTCACCATCTATTGTTTCCGCCGTTACAGTGTCAGTAGGTAAGGCATTTAACAATAACTCTCCATAATGGGAGCATGTCAAGTGCGGGTGTGATTCACCATCTATTGTTTCCGCCGTTACAGTGACAGTAGGTAAGGCATTTAACAATAACTCTCCATAATGGGAGCATGTCAAGTGCGGGTGTGATTCACCATCTATTGTTTCCGCCGTTACAGTGACAGTAGGAAAGGCATTTAACAATAACTCTCCATAATGGGAGCATGTCAAGTGCGGGTGTGATTCACCATCTATTGTTTCGCCGTTACAGTGACAGTAGGTAAGGCATTTAACAATAACTCTCCATAATGGGAGCATGTCAAGTGCGGGTGTGATTCACCATCTATTGTTTCCGCCGTTACAGTGACAGTAGGAAAGGCATTTAACAATAACTCTCCATAATGGGAGCATATAAAGTGCGGGTATGATTCACCATCTATTGTTTCCGCCGTTACAGTGTCAGTAGGTAAGGCATTTAACAATAACTCTCGAAATTGGGAGCATGTCAAGTGCGGTAATGATTCACCATCTATTGTTTCCGCCGTTACAGTGACAGTAGGTAAGGCATTTAACAATAACTCTCCATAATGGGAGCATGTCAAGTGCGGTAATGATTCACCATCTATTGTTTCCGCCGTTACAGTGACAGTAGGAAAGGCATTCAACAATAACTCTCCATAATTGGAGCATGTCAAGTGCTGTAATGATTCACCATCTATTGTTTCCGCCGTTACAGTGACAGTAGGTAATGCATTTAACAATAACTCTCCATAATGGGAGCATGTTAAGTGTGGGTATGATTCACCATCTAATGTTTCCGCCGTTACAGTGACAGTAGGTAAGGCATTTAACAATAACTCTCCATAATGGGAGCATGTCAAGTGCGGTAATGATTCACCATCTATTGTTTCCGCCGTTACAGTGACAGTAGGTAAGGCATTTAACAATAACTCTCCATAATGGAAACATGTCAAGTGCGGGTATGATAAATCATCTATTGTTTCCGCCGTTACAGTGACAGTAGGTAAGGCATTCAATAACTCTCCAAAATGGGAGCATGTCAAGTGCGGGTGTGATTCACCATCTATTGTTTCCGCCGTTACAGTGACAGTAGGAAAGGCATTTAACAATAACTCTCCATAATGGGAGCATGTCAAGTGCGGGTGTGATTCACCATCTATTGTTTCCGCCGTTACAGTGACAGTAGGTAAGGCATTTAACAATAACTCTCCATAATGGGAGCATGTCAAGTGCGGGTGTGATTCACCATCTATTGTTTCCGCCGTTACAGTGACAGTAGGAAAGGCATTTAACAATAACTCTCCATAATGGGAGCATATAAAGTGCGGGTATGATTCACCATCTATTGTTTCCGCCGTTACAGTGTCAGTAGGTAAGGCATTTAACAATAACTCTCGAAAATGGGAGCATGTCAAGTGCGGTAATGATTCACCATCTATTGTTTCCGCCGTTACAGTGACAGTAGGTAAGGCATTTAACAATAACTCTCCATAATGGGAGCATGTCAAGTGCGGTAATGATTCACCATCTATTGTTTCCGCCGTTACAGTGACAGTAGGAAAGGCATTCAACAATAACTCTCCATAATTGGAGCATGTCAAGTGCTGTAATGATTCACCATCTATTGTTTCCGCCGTTACAGTGACAGTAGGTAATGCATTTAACAAAAACTCTCCATAATGGGAGCATGTTAAGTGTGGGTATGATTCACCATCTAATGTTTCCGCCGTTACGGTGACAGTAGGTAAGGCATTTAACAATAACTCTCCATAATGGGAGCATGTCAAGTGCGGTAATGATTCACCATCTATTGTTTCCGCCGTTACAGTGACAGTAGGTAAGGCATTTAACAATAACTCTCCATAATGGAAACATGTCAAGTGCGGGTATGATAAATCATCTATTGTTTCCGCCGTTACAGTGACAGTAGGTAAGGCATTCAATAACTCTCCAAAATGGGAGCATGTCAAGTGCGGGTGTGATTCACCATCTATTGTTTCCGCCGTTACAGTGACAGTAGGAAAGGCATTTAACAATAACTTTCCATAATGGGAGCATGTCAAGTGCGGGTGTGATTCACCATCTATTGTTTCCGCCGTTACAGTGACAGTAGGTAAGGCATTCAACAATAACTTTCCATAATGGGAGCATGCCATGCGGGTGTGGTTCACCATCTATTGTTTCCGCCGTTACAGTGACAGTAGGTAAGGCATTCAACAATAACTCTCCATAATGGGAGCATGTCAAGTACGGGTATGATTCATCATCTGTTGTTTTCACCGATACAGTGAGCGTAGGTAAGTCATTCAACAATAACTCTCCGTAATGGGAACATGTCAAGTGCGGGTGTGATTCACAATCTATTGTTTCCGCCGTTACAGTGATAGTAGGTTAGGCATTCAACAATAACTCTCCATAATGGGAGCATGTCACGCGGGTGTGATATACCATCTATTTTTTCCGCCGTTACAGTGACAGTAGGTAAGGCATTAAACATTAACTCTCCATAATGGGAGCATGTCTAGTTTAGGCGTGATTTACCATCTATTGTTTCCGCCGTTACAATGACAATAAGTAAGTCATTCAACAATAACTCTCCATAATGGGAGTATGTCAAGTGCGGGTATGATTCACCATCTATTGTATCCGCCGTTAGAGTGACAGCATGTAAGTCATTCAACGATAAATCTCCATAATGGGAGCATGTTAAGGGCGGGTATGATTCATCATCTACTGTTTCCGCCGTTAAAGTGACAGTAGGTAATGCATTCAACAATATCTCTCCATAAAGCGAGCATGTCAAGTGCGTGTATGATTCACCATCTATTGTTTCCGCCGTTACATTGACATTAGGTAAGACATTCAATGTCTTTGCGTAATGGGAGCATGTCAAGCGCGGATATGATTCACCATCTGTTGTTTCCGTCGTGATAGTGACAATAGGTAAGGCATTCAATAACTCTCCATAATGGGAGCATGTAAAGCGTGGGTATGATTCACCATCTGTTGTTTACGCCGTTACAGTTAGAGTAGGTAAGGCATTCAACAATAAGGCTTCATAATGGAAACATGTCAAGTGCGTGTATGGTTCATCATCTATTGTATGCGCCGTTACAGTGACAGTAGGTAAGGCATTCAACAATAAGACTCCATAATGGAAACATGTCAAGTGCGAGTATGATTCACCATATGTTGTTTCTGCCGTTATATTGACAGTATGTAAGGCATTTAAAAATAACTCTCCATAATTGGAGCATGTCTAATGCGGGTATGATTGACCATCTGTTGTTTCCGCCGTTACATTGGTTTAAACATATTTATTCATAAATTATGTACAGCATATTTCACAACATATTTAGTAAAAGGATTGAAACGAAAGAAAATATTTCTTATATAGTTTCTCTCCTCAGTAACTTATTCAAACATTTGTGTACGATGGCGACGATTCATTAGATTAGTTTTGATATATTAACAAAATACAGTTCTATAAAAGATATATGATTTTTACATCGATAGTTGTATGTCTTGTTAAGTTTTGAAAGAAAACAAAATTTTATAATTAATCATATAAATTAGAATTAAAAACAAAATAAACAGAAAAAAGGTGGACGAGTTCAGGACTAAGGCGAGCGAGCCAAGGGAAACAGACAGCAACATATAAATTATTATTATTATAATTATAATTATTATTATTATTATTATTATTATTATTATTATTATTATTATTATTATTATTGTTATTTACAAGTCTACAGCTTTACAGCGTTGTTAGATAAGTTTTTAGTTTTCGTTATCAAAACGCCTTCTCGAGAGTATATATTTGTGGACAGCTTTAAAAAATTCGACGTTAGTATTGTGGGGGAGATGAGGTTCTCCAAAGAGAAGTGTGTTGAGGGTAACAGTGCATATATGAGAGATTGATGCAAGAAGTGTAGCGCGTTCGACATGATAAATAGGACAGACGAGGAGGTAATGATTTGTACTTTCAATTGCTCCACATGTACATAGTGGAGAATTTTCAATATTTTTTTGGAATAAGTGTTGTTTCAGCGTGCTACAATTTGTACGAAGACGAGTATGCAAGACCTGACATGTTTTGTGCCTGTGTAAAAGTGTTTTGATGTTTTGGTAAGATTTTTATTTAGCTGGTGCTTAAAGGCATTGATAGAAACGGCTTATCTTGTTTCAATTGGTAGATTGTTCCAATCACGGGCAACAGATGGCATGAAAGAATTATAGTAGAGCGCTGTTCTCGGACTTGGAATTTGTAGGTCATAACTATTTCTGAGATTATACGGGGAATGTTCACGTATTTGGGATGGTACTAGTGCAGATAAGTAGGGAGGATTCATATGGTTTACCATTTTATAGAAAATAATTAATTTGTGTTTCGTCCTTCGAGTTTCTAGACTTTCCCACCCAACTTCTGTGTTTAAGTTATTAATTGATACAAGTTTTGTTGTTCCAGTTGCAATGCGTGCTGCTTCGTGTTGATTTTTTGACTCGTGTTTTTCATAATTAGTGCAGTTATCCCAGATTGTGTTACCATATTCTAACAGTGGTCGGATAAAAGATGTATATATTGTCTCCATGATCTTCTGTCAAGCTGATATTTCAGTTTTCTCATGACTTTAATTCTTGACCATGCCTTATCCATAATGTATTGAATATGAGAGTGCCAGGTACAGTTGTTTGATAAAAGTATACCTAAGTGTTTGTGTGATTGTACTTCTGATATTTGTTGGTTATGCATATATAGTGGTGGATGGACGGGTTGATTACGTTTCCTAGATATAAGAAGCGATTCAGTATTCGATGGATTAAAAGTTACAAGCCATTGTTTTGACCATTCAGTGATTTTGTTGATGTCGGAATTCAAAATTTGTGCAGCATTGTTTATATTGTTATTATGATCGATTATAAAGTACAGGCTTGTATTGTCTGCAAAAAGACTAATGTTAGATGCGATATCAGATACTATGTCATTAATATAGACTAAAAATAGAAGCGGACCTAAAATGGACCCCTGAGGCACTCCGGCCTTGATTAATGTCCAATCAGATTTGGTACCAGGCAAAACAACACATTGTTGCCTATCTTGTAGGTAGTCATTTAGCAAATTTATAAGTTGATTTGACGTTCCTGCTGCTTTTAACTTGACTATTAGACCTTTGTGCCAAACTCTATCAAAAGCTTTGCTTATGTCAAAAAATATAACGCGAACTTCTTTACCGTCATCAATAGCTTTACTGAACATATTGTACAGATAAGTTAACTGGTTAATTGTTGAATCACCAGGAACAAAACCAGATTGAAATGACGAAATAAAATTAGTATCACGAAAGAAATTATACATGTGTTTAAAAATAAGTCTTTCAAACACTTTGCCAATTACGCTTAACAGTGATATAGGTCTATAGTTATTAACCAAAGAAGGGTCTCCTTTTTTATGAACAGCGCATACAAATGCTTCTTTCCAGACTTTTGGGAAAACACTTTTGGTCAGACAAACGTTAAATAAGCTGCATAAAGGCGTCGATAATTCATTAGCTATTTCACGCAAAACGTAACTGTTGATATCATCGGGACCTGAGGCTTTGCCTGTTGGCAGTGTGTTTAAGATACTACTTACATCGTTAGACGATAGTCTAATAAATGAAATGATATCATTGTTATCACTTGGTAATATGATTGGTGGTAAAATATTGTCATCATTAAGAATTGTCTGTTCCTGGAAAAAATTATTTAATATGTTTGCTTTGGTATTGTTATTAGACACAATGTTTCCATTATCGTTTAGTGGTGGGACAGCTGGTTTATCATTTGAATTGACAAATATCTTAATGTTTTCCACCAGTCCTTTGGCAAAAGAGACGGTGAATTTAATTTAGAGGCTAAATTTTCGTAGTATAACTTTTTAGTTTCGCGTATAAGCTTGACAACGTCATTTCTATATTTTTTAAACCTGTTCCAGCTATAAATTGAATTGAATCTCTTGGCTTTTTTGTATAATCTTTTTCTAACCCTAATATTGCGCTTTATTTCACTGGTAATCCATTTCGGCTCATGTGGTTTAATTACAACAGTTTTATTTGGAATATATTTGTAAGAAATTTCCTTTAATTTTGCAGATAGGTTGCTAGCATACACATTTATGTCGTCAGTGATAACTTTATTCCAGTTTGTTTCGTTAATTTCATTCTTGAATGAAGCATAATCGCCATGTTCATATTTCCAGACTTGTCTTTTAAAAGTAAATTGTTTCGACTTATTAAATTTAAAAAACACCAAATATTAGACAGTGAAATCTAATATCTTGGTTTAAAAAAGGTTCTGCCACCCCACATGTTATCAAACTGTTTTTGTTGCTTAAAAGTAAAATATCAATCAAAGATTTGGAGTTCTCAGTATAATGAGTTGGTTCAGTAATAGTCTGGTATAGACCTAGCTGTTGACATAAATTGTCTATTTTTGTAGATGAAGTATTACTTAGCATATTATAGTTTAAGTCACCAGTGATTATAATATCCTTTATACCAGTATCGACTGCAAGGTTAATAGAATCTTCTATTATATTGGTGTAAACAGAGCTAGAGTTAGGAGGTCTGTAGAATAATCCTAATAGTAAACGTTTGTTATTGAGTAATATATCGACCCATATACATTCAAGTGGGTTGATTTCAAGATCGTGTCTACGTTTGTAGTGTATTGTGTCTTTAATGAATAACATGACCCCTCCGTGGTTGTCTCCAATGCGATCTTTTCTTTCTGGTTTGTTAAAAGAAGGAAGCATCATATCATCAGTTGAAACAGAATCATCGAGCCATGTTTCAGTAAAAGTAAGTATATCAAAACCATATAATTCGGAGTAGATGATATCCAATTTGTGCTTTATACTCTGAACGTTGTAGTGTACTAACGACAAATTATTCGAAAAATCTAGAGCTTCGAAATTACAATGAGATGAGGTGGATTTAGTACTACTGACAGAGCTTGTATCAGATGTAAGTATTCAATGGGGCCTGGGTTTGGGTGTACATCTCCTGATAACAACAATATGACCGATAGCCAAGTTAGGAAAGTGATCGCAAATATCATAGATGCAATGCATTTAGTCAAGTCTATATTTTCTGTGTATGTTTTACCTTTGATTAAGTGTCTGTATGGGTGTACAATCGCAGAATGACATTGTGAATTCCAGTGTATATTAATGAGCAACGATAAAAGACACAATGGACATTGGTACAGTGACATTAACATTAAACGCAACAACGCTGCAAACTTATATTTAATGCAGATCGACAGAGTGTTGGCGTCAGAGTACGTTTTCAAACTGGTCATGAAATTGTTGAAAGATAAATTAAAAACATATCCGACACCAACACAAATGCGATCTTCAAGCACAAAATTGCATGACATTTATATTGCTCCATTTGTTCCCCCCATCTCTCTCGCGGTAGTCTAGAACGTCCTAATCGAAGTGTATTTAAGAAAAAAATAAAAAGCGCTTTAAGAAGCATGTTTTGGTAAAAAAGAGGCAATAAATATTTTATATTAACTCATAATTACTGATCACGAGTGAGAAATAACTAATTATGTAACTTGAATGAAGGATAATCAACTGTAATCTTGATTCCCATCATCACTATAAGAAGTATCATTATCATCCCAACAATATGCATAATTATTGTAGTTAATATAGTGCTCAACAGTTTATATCTTCCTTCGATCGATATACATAATCTCCTACATCAACATAATAACCAATAGTATCATTATCATCCCAACAATACGCATAATTATTGTAGTTAACATAGTACTCAACAGTTTATATCTTCCTTCCACCGATATACATATTCACCTACATCAACATAATAACCAATAGTATCATTATCATCTGAAAGTATTGTATGAGTACCTGATTTAACATACTAATCAAAAGCAGTATCCCTACATTATGCACAAAGACTTCATCATTACACTACTTATAAGCAACGTTAGTACTGTATAATTAAACACACCCAGCTTCATCACCAAAATAATGGTAAACATCATCAAAACATTTCGCTTAAATTCATACTCTTAATTATAATACTGATAAGAAGCATCATCATCCCAACGTTATACTTCACCCAGCAATATAAGTAAGCAGCTTCATAAACGTATCTATGTTCACTTTTATCACAAAATATTACATACTTATTTTCATCAACGTATTGCTCATGAGCTTCATCACCATTCCAACGTTGGACATGTTCATCTTTATCAGAAAAGATACTCATAGTGTATCACCATCATCCCGACAGTATACGCCGTCGTCTATATCATCATAATAACCATTATCATCACCATCGTCAAAATATAATACTTTAGCATCTACATCACTATAATACACATATGTATCATCGTCATCCCAAACATTATACAGTGTCACCTTCATCGACATAATACTCGTATATATCACCATCATTATCATCTTATTATCGTCATTTTACATATTATCCCTTTATCAACACAATACCCATATGAATCATCAATATCATCATCATCAACATCATCATCCCAAACAATATACATTATCGCCTATATCAACATTATACTCATAAGTATATATCTCATCATCGTCCTCATCTACTTCACCATTAGCAATAATCATCACCATCATCATCATCATCCCAAATATTTTGTATCACCTACATCAAAATAATACTCATAAATACATATCTCATCGTCAGCATCATAATCATCATCATTTTTATTGTCAACAGCATAAACACCATCATCATCCCAAACAGTTCACATTATCACCTACATCAACACAATATTCCTAAATATTATCATGATCATCGTATTCTAATATTTTACATTATCCCTATATCAACATAATACTCATTTATATCATCATTATTAACATCATCATCAACAACAACAACAACATCATCATCATCATCATCTCAGCATCATTATCATCAGTTCAAACATTATACATTATCACCTACATCATCATTATACTAACAGATATCGCCATCATCATCATCATCATCGTCATTTCAAACAGTTTACATAATCACCTTTACCATCATAAAAATCATATGTAGTATCATCGACCCAATACACTACATTGACACGATATTGTCATCACATTGCTATAATAAAAATCACATACATTGACTCATAATTATGTATCATTCTTGTAAGTCATTTCCCACCGCCATAATAATCATTACCAAAATCATCGTTCCAAAATTATACACATCATGAAAATAGTAATAATTAATGTCAACATTCATCTTAGTAACTGCAGTCGAGCCGACAATGTTCATAATAATAAGCATTGTATACTCTGTATAAACACCATGAACAAGTAATTTATAGAACAATTCCATCAGTTCAATGTTATATTCATTATCATCTTGTTGACATCAATTTGCTAATTACAATTAATTTTATAGTCGGTAAATCAATGCGTTGGGAAAGAGTTAATATAACACTGCCAGTATAACAAGCACGTATCACATGCCGGTCTTCAGTGCGCTGTATGTACATCCAGTCGCGGTTTAATTGTCTATCCATATATGGTAGTGTTTTCTTAAGCATACTGGACTTGGTTGGTCAAACGTTTATGTATAATGCTTTAAAAAGATTAGCAATGTAAAATGTCAGTAGTACACAGTTGACTTTGTCTATGCTAAATTTATAGATATTAGAAATATACATATCACTGAGTACATCATTTTGACTGTGAGAAAGGCAATAGGTCAGTTTTAGTCATAATCCGATGCACATTGTTGTGAAGATCCTTTATAAGAACTGCACCATCTGATGACCAGCAGCCCTGTATAACTTTTGACTTCACCAGACAGCGGGCCTGATAAAGTAACGATCCTCGATAACGGGTTAAGTCCTCGTTGATATAGACTTTTGCATAGCCATGGTCTTTAGCGAGCTTCCTTTGATTGAAGAGCTTTTGTCGCGCTCAATATGTGGCCATCTTAACGATAATGTCACGTGGTCTTGATGCTTTTGTGCTTCCGACCCTGTGACTCCTGTCAATCTCATCAAGAGATATGTTGGAATTTACAGCCTTTGCCAGTTCAAGAACAATAGAGTCGGTAGATTCGCTTGGGGATTCCTTGATGCCTGAAACTCGAATACAGTTTCTGCGACTGTATTGTTCTGCTGCATCTGCAGCGGACTCAAGCTTAGTTATTCTGGACACGAGCTCCTTATTAGTTTGTTTAAGCTCTGTGTTTTCATCCTGAAGCGCAGACAGCTTTCACTGAGGCCCTTTACCACACCGTCGACGATAAAGGTGATCATTTCAGTGATCTGGTGTTGGAAGGTATTTCTTAGGACATCCGCAATACCTTTAATGTCGCCCTCACTCAATGATATTTTGTTTCTGTTTCCATCGCAGAGATTTCAGAAACTTCGGATGCGTCGAACGAGGCTGACGATACTCTGTTCTTCTTAAGTTCAGTATCGAATTCGGGGGAGGAGAGTTCTCTCTTTTTCTCGTTGGGTTTGTTCGGCGTAGACGAGTCACTCATTATCTGAAGGGGACTTTATCTTTTTTGAACAGTATACTATTTAAAAAATATAGCGTGACCTTGTATAGTTCATTCATATATCGATTCCCATTCACACACAGATAAAGTCAATGTAAACAAGCTTTGCACTAAAGGTGATACTGCAATAAAAGTACAGGTAGCTTCAGAGAATCGGCAAAAATGGCTCTCATGGAAGAAGTTGTGCGATCACATTTAAAACCGGGTCGTCATCATTACTAGCTCAATCATTGCACGAAAGCTGCCGCCTCAAAAAGTTCGAAAACGTTACCAAATTACATTATTTCCTTCACCTTGTTTAAATTTTAAACACTCGCCGCCATTGATCACGTGATACTTTGATACTCACGCCGTTACATTGACAGTAGGTAAGGCATTCAACAATAACTCTCCATAATGGGAGCATGCCAAGTGCGGGTATGATTGACCATCTGTTGTTTACGCAGTTACAGAGACAATAGGTAAGGCATTCAACACTGACTCTAAATAATGGAAGCAAGCTAAGTGCGGGTATGATTCACAATCTGTTGTTTCCGCCGTAACAGTGACAGTAGGTAAGGCATTCAACAATAAGTCTCCATATTGGGAGCATGTGAAGCGCGGGTGTGATTCACCATCTGTTGTTTCCGCCGTTATAGAGACAGTGGGTAAGGCATTCAACAATAACTCTCTATAATGGAAGCATGCCAAGTACGGGTATGATTCACGATCTGTTGGTTCCGCCGTAACAGTGACAGTAGGTAAGTCATTCAACAATAACTTTCCATAATGGAAGCATGTCAAATGCGGGTATGATTCACCATCTATTGTTTCCGCCGTTACAGTGACAGTAGGTATGTCATTCAACAATAACTCTCCATAATGGAAGCATGTCAAGTGCGGGTATGATTCACCATCTATTGTTTCCGCCGTTACATTGACAGTAGGTAAGTCATTCAACAATAACTCTCCATAATGGGAGCATGTCAAGCGCGGATATGATTCACCATCTGTTGTTTCCGTCGTGCCAGTGACAGTAGGTAAGGCATTCAATAACTCTCCATAATTGGAGCATGCCATGTGTGGGTATGATTCACCATCTATTGTTTCCGCCGTTACAGTGACAGTAGGTAAGGCATTCAACAATAGCTCTTCATAATGGGAGCATGCCGTGCGGGTGTGATTCGCCATCTGTTGTTTCCGCCGTTACAGTGACAGTAGGTAAGGTATTCAACAATAGCTCTTCATAATGGGAGCATGTGAAGCGCAGGTATGATTCACCATCTGTTGTTTCTGCCGTTACAGTGACAGTAGATAAGGCATTCAACAATAACTCTCCATAATGGGAGCATGTCAAGTGTGGGTATGATTCGCCATCTATTGTTTCCAACGTTACAGTGACAGTAGGTATGACATTCAACAATAACTCTCTATAATGGAAACATGTCAAGTGCGATTATGATTCACCATCTATTGTTTTCGCCGTTACAGAGACAGTAGGTAAGGCATTCAACAATAACTCTCCATAATGGGAGCATGTCATTTGCAGGTATGATTCATCATCTACTGTTTCCGCCGTAACAGTGACAGTAGGTAAGCCATTCAACAATAGCTCTTCATAATGGGAGCATATCAAGTGCGGGTATGATTCACCATCTACTGTTTCCGCCATTACAGTGACAGTAGGTAAGGCATTCTACAATAGCACTTCATAATGGGAGCATATCAAGTGCGGGTATGATTCACCATCTTCTGTTTCCGCCGTTACAGTGACAGTAGGTAAGGCATTCAACAATAGCTCTTCATAATGGGAGCATATCAAGTGCGTGTATGATTCATCATCTACTGTTTCCGCCGTTACAGAGACAGTATGTAAGGCATTTAACAATAACTCCCCATAATGGGAGCATGTAAAGCGTGTATATGATTCACCATCTGTTGTTTACGCCGTTACAGTGACAGTATGTAAGGCATTCAACAATAACTCTCCATAATGGGAGCATGTAAAGCGTGTATATGATTCAACATCTGTTAGTTTCCGCCATGACAGTGACAGTATGTAAGTCATTCAACAATAACTCTCCATAATGGAAGCATGTCAAGTGCGGGTATGATTCACCATTTATTCTTTCCACCGTTACAGTGACAGTATGTAATGCATTCAACAATAACTCTCCATAATGGGAGCATGTGAAGCGCGGGTGTGATTCACCATCTGTTGTTTCCGCCGTTATAGAGACAGTGGGTAAGGCATTCAACAATAACTCTCTATAATGGAAGCATGCCAAGTACGGGTATGATTCACGATCTGTTGGTTCCGCCGTAACAGTGACAGTAGGTAAGTCATTCAACAATAACTCTCCATAATGGAAGCATGTCAAATGCGGGTATGATTCACCATCTATTGTTTCCGCCGTTACAGTGACAGTAGGTAAGTCATTCAACAATAACTCTCCATAATGGAAGCATGTCAAGTGCGGGTATGATTCACCATCTATTGTTTCCGCCGTTACATTGACAGTAGGTAAGTCATTCAACAATAACTCTCCATAATGGGAGCATGTCAAGCGCGGATATGATTCACCATCTGTTGTTTCCGTCGTGCCAGTGACAGTAGGTAAGGCATTCAATAACTCTCCATAATTGGAGCATGCCAAGTGTGGGTATGATTCACCATCTATTGTTTCCGCCGTTACAGTGACAGTAGGTAAGGCATTCAACAATAGCTCTTCATAATGGGAGCATGCCGTGCGGGTGTGATTCGCCATCTGTTGTTTCCGCCGTTACAGTGACAGTAGGTAAGGTATTCAACAATAGCTCTTCATAATGGGAGCATGTGAAGCGCAGGTATGATTCACCATCTGTTGTTTCTGCCGTTACAGTGACAGTAGGTAAGGCATTCAACAATAACTCTCCATAATGGGAGCATGTCAAGTGTGGGTATGATTCACCATCTATTGTTTCCAACGTTACAGTGACAGTAGGTAAGACATTCAACAATAACTCTCTATAATGGAAACATGTCAAGTGCGATTATGATTCACCATCTATTGTTTTCGCCGTTACAGAGACAGTAGGTAAGGCATTCAACAATAACTCTCCATAATGGGAGCATGTCATTTGCAGGTATGATTCATCATCTACTGTTTCCGCCGTAACAGTGACAGTAGGTAAGCCATTCAACAATAGCTCTTCATAATGGGAGCATATCAAGTGCGGGTATGATTCACTATCTACTGTTTCCGCCATTACAGTGACAGTAGGTAAGGCATTCTACAATAGCACTTCATAATGGGAGCATATCAAGTGCGTGTATGATTCATCATCTACTGTTCCGCCGTTACAGAGACAGTATGTAAGGCATTTAACAATAACTCCCCATAATGGGAGCATGTAAAGCGTGTATATGATTCACCATCTGTTGTTTACGCCGTTACAGTGACAGTATGTAAGGCATTCAACAATAACTCTCCATAATGGGAGCATGTAAAGCGTGTATATGATTCACCATCTGTTAGTTTCCGCCATGACAGTGACAGTAGGTAAGTCATTCAACAATAACTCTCCATAATGGAAGCATATCAAGTGCGGGTATGATTCACCATCTATTCTTTCCACCGTTACAGTGACAGTATGTAATGCATTCAACAATAACTCTCCATAATGGGAGCATGTCTAGTGCTGGTATGATTCACCATCTGTTGTTTCCGTCGTTACAGTGACAGTAGGTAAGGCATTCAACAATAACTCTCCATAATGGAAGCATGTCAAGTGCGGGTATGATTCACCATCTGTGTTTCCGCCGTTACATTGACAGTAGGTATGGCATTCAACAATAACTCTCCATAACGGAAGCATGCCAAGTGCGGGTATGATTCACCATCTGTTGTTTCCGCCGTTACAGTGACAGTAGGTAAGTCATTCAACAATAACTCTCCATAATGGAAGCATGTCAAATGCGGGTATGATTCACCATCTATTGTTTCCGCCGTTACAGTGACAGTAGGTAATGCATTCAACAATAACTCTTCATAATGGAAGCATGTCAAGTGCGGGTATGATTCCCCATCTATTGTTTCCGTCGTTACTGTGACAGTAGGTAAGGCATTCAACAATAACTCTCCATAATGGGAGCATGTCAAGTGCGGGTATGATTCACTATCTATTGTTTCCGCCGTTACAGTGACAGTAGGTAAGACATTTAACAAAAACTCCATAATGGGAGCATGTCAAGTGCGGGTATGATTCACTCTCTATTGTTTCCGCCGCTACAGAGACAGTAGGTAAGGCATTCAACAATAACTCTACATAATGGGAGCATGTCAAGTGCGGGTATGATTCATCCACTTCTGTTTCCGCCGTTACAGTGACAGTAGGTAAGGCATTCAACAATAGCTCTTCATAATGGGAGTATGTCAAGCGCGGGTATGATTCACCATCTGTTGTTTCTGCCGTTACAGTGACAGTAGGTAATGCATTCAACAATAAGTCTCCATAATGGGAGCATGTCAAGTGCGGGTATGATTCACTCTCTATTGTTTCCGCCGTTACAGAGACAGTAGGTAAGGCATTCAACAATAACTCTACATAATGGGAGCATGTCAAGTGCGGGTATGATTCATCCACTTCTGTTTCGCCGTTACAGTGACTGTAGGTAAGGCATTCAACAATAGCTCTTTATAATGGGAGTATGTCAAGCGCGGGTATGATTCACCATCTGTTGTTTCTGCCGTTACAGTGACAGTAGGTAATGCATTCAACAATAAGTCTCCATAATGAGAGCATGTCAAGTGCGGTTATGATTCACCATCTATTGTTTCCGTCGTTACAGTGACAGTAGGTAAGACATTCAGCAATAACTCTACATAACGGGAGCATGCCAAGTGTGGGTATGATTCACCATCTTTTGTTTCCGCCGTTACAGTGACAGTAGGTAGGACATTCAACAATAACTCTCCATAATGGGAGCATATCAAGTGCTGGTATGATTCACCATCGTTTGTTTCCGTCGTTACAATGACAGTAGGTAGGACATTCAACAATAACTCTCCATAACGGGAGCATGCCAAGTGCGGGTATGATTCACCATCTATTGTTTCCGCCGTTACAGAAACATTAGGTAAGGTATTAAACAATAACCATAATGGGAGCATGACTAACGCGGGTATGATTCACTATCTATTGTTTCCGCCGTTACAGTGACAGTAGGTAAGGCATTTAACAATAACTCTGCATAATGGAAGCATGTCAAGTGTGGGTATGATACGTTTATTATACGAATGAAAACGGCGTGCGACATGGTTCAACACTTATTGTAATAATAAAATATAACACAAATTGTTCTTTGTTTATCTTCTGTTCGGAGCTGCTGTTCGAATTGCCGATACATCGTACCCGCACTGTGTCAACACAATAGCCGATAACGACAATTTTATGTTGAGTGTTGCCTTATGATGAAGAATTAAATCAAGAGGAAATGCTGTCACTATTTGACTCATTATTTAAAGATGTTGAGGATTTGTAGAAATTTTAATCCATATAATTAAAGGAACCACTCATTCTCAAATGAATTGGGATATGCATGTTCCACTTGATCATTAACTATTTTCGCGTAAATGGGACTCTCTATGTCAGGAATATTTGAGACATCTCAAAACACAAACTTCAAACACAAAGGAGAACCGAGATGTGTAGAAAACCTATACAATTTTGTATAAAAAGTGAGCAATTTGTAATGGTCGATAAAGTAGCTTGTTTAATGTTCATTTTTTGTCCTGCACATTTCTATATCTTTGAAATGGTGTGGTGGGTCAAACTTAAGGAGAAAAAATATACAACCTATGTTTTTAAAATTGGCATGGAGAAGAACATATTTTTCTAAAAATAAACATATTTTTTTTAAAGAAATGATCATAGCAGAATTAACAGATATCGATAGGCATCAAAGATGTACTATTTGTAACACCTTCTAACTTCTAATCATGTTTTTAATATGCGTATATGGAGGTATGATAATCAAATTACTAATTTAACATTTTATGAGCACTATTGTCAACATTTGACTGCAATTTTAAGTCTGCATTTTAATATCAACACCTTACATTTACAAAATTTGTACTGTAAGGCTCGATACCGTTAACACGGGGTATTTCATCTCAAATAAAACGATCTTACATTGATTGTATATAAGAGCAACCTAGCGGACTTCAGGCATTCAACTGTTGTTCTTAGTTAACGCTTTGATGTAAAATTATAATAGGTAAACACGTTGTCTGCAATGTACGACACTGTCACGTTCATAACTACATCCTATTGTTTGCCATTTAAAGAGTGTAATGTCAATATTTAATATGTTGTTTGATGGTATTATGTTCGTGGCGTAGTAAATGTGGCACACAAACAATGCGCATTTGAAAATTTGTTCAGAGCACGGCAGAATAAACATGGACAGGGCTCAAATGAATATGGTGATTTTTTGATGATTGGTAAATTGTATTTATATATCATTCACTTCGAAAAAACATTTCTTATGTACAAACACACAGCTTTTTTTTTTACATTTATTCCACTTTTCATTTACATTGTTAATACATAGTATAGCATAATTCTAATCAAATAACAAATTATAATTATCTTTCTCGCTATAAAACATATCTTTCTCTCTCAGTCTTTCTCCAGTTTAAAAAAGGTGTAGATTTTTCTTTTATTATTATTATTTATTTTGTTACAATTTTTTAGATATAATTGTTTTTCTTGTGGGAAATAAATGGTAAATTTAATAGAAGTTGACTAAGTTAAATATATTACACATTGTTCTCCATGTACGGTCTTGTGGTAGTAATTCACTGATATAATTGAAAAGTGTCATGTGCCAGGGTCAATATTTTTCGAGTGCCCTAACATTATTATTGAAGATTATTTTACATATTTTCATTACCAGGATAAAGTTGTCACTTTATATGTTATTCTAATTTAAATATTCAGAATTTTTTGCCTGTTCATAAGTGATTAGTCCTTCGAGAAAATTGCTTTCTTCTATAATAAGTTTAGGAATATCATAATTAATAAATTCACATTCTAAATTAATATCAAATAAATTGTCATCTTTACTAGAGTAAAGATTTTCATAAAAACCTTTTTCTTCATTTAAAAGTTCTATTTGGTCTGTTAGGATACTACCATCTGATTTTTCTAATTTAGGTATAATTTTTTTTAAAGATTTAAAAGTTTCTAAGTTACAGAAATAGTTTGTTGCTTTTTCATCATTTTCTATTATTAGTGCTCTTGAGCGTATCGTATGACCTCGCATTTTGTGTTTACGTATATCTTTTAAATCCATTTTAAGATTTTCAATATAATCTATATTTTCATTTAAGACCTTATTTTTTTTTGTTTTTCTATTTCGATTATTAAATCTTTTTTTCTAAATGGTCATTTTTTTTCTTTTTATAGCATGAATATGAAATTGACTTCCCCCTTATTTCCATTAATAAAACTTCGAGGAATAGCTGGTTATCTATAGTGAACTGTATTTAGTTATCGGGGATCAAATAAATGTTCTCAAAGTTGTATACAGGCAATGCCTGATATTTTATTATTAATGAACTTGAAATAATCTAGATCGGTTAAAAGAGAATTATTGAGTTTCCATAACGGACGCCCAGGAGTAAATTTTGTAAAAGACATATTAAGAATAACCATTGAGTGATCTGACCTATAACTAGGTTCAATAGAACTTTTGTTTACTGAAGCATGTAATTTTTCTGATAAAAGAAAATAGCCTGGCTTGTTGTAACGGTGTTTTTTTCCTCCATGTATATCTTCTTAACAATGGAGTATTTTCTCTAAAAGGATCAGTTAGATTAAAATCATGCATAATTTCAAGAATTATACCATGAGCTTTTTTGTTATTTTCTTTTTTATAAATACAGTTATCTAGGTTGTAGTCTTGTACAACATTGAAATCTCCGCAGAGAATATATGGGTTTTTATTATTTATGTATCTTGCTTATGACATAATGTTATTAAAAAATGCTGTAGAGTCAATATTTTGCCCATATAAGTTAATGAGGTTGAACCTGTGATTTTCAACTGTTATGTCAATTATAATGAAATTCCCCTCAGGATCAGATAAGTGTTTATGAATTGTAAAGTCAAGGTTTTTATTTAATAAAACTGCTACTCCTCTTTTATTAGATTTAACTGAGCTAAATAGGCAATTATTGTTACACCACTGTGTCTGAATGAATTTTTCAGTGTGTTGTGCAGAATGTATGTCCTGCAGACAATAAATATGACAATTTTTGGCTTTTAAATAATTAAAAACATCTAGTCTTTTTTTTCTACAGAACCTAGCCCCTGGCAATTGACAGACAGTATTTTAAACTATACAATTATCTATAGAATATGTATTATATAACAAAGACCTGCTTATGGAGAACATGTGTAATTCTATGTATGAAACTAATGAGAACACATTTGAAAAACAGTCCATTGAGTAAAGCAATGTAACTGTTTAGCTTTTCAAGCTAAAAATAGCTGTACATTTGGTGTTCATTAGTTGGAAATAATTGATCGTTTTCATAATAGTAATTTTCTAATTTGTGTAAATTTCTAATAATGTTATTATATATTTGAATAAAATATGTTTCATGCTCATCTTTAGGTAAATACTGTAATTTACTAAATTATTGGTATAAGGCCCTACTTTACTTTTTTTGTTAAGAGTTGCGTTATTTAAGCCTGTCTAAAGAGAAAGCTGATTACGTTTCCAGTTTAGATCTGAATGTCAAATCGTTGACCATATTAATATGAATAGTGTTTCTCTGAAGCAGACTTAGAGAATTCCGCAATGATTAAACAGCCTTATTGAAAGTAATTATCGATCAGTGTTGAAAACATAAACTTTCTGTTTGAAGGTTACTTTGGAAGGTTACCATAAACCAGTGATCCAACAAACAGATTTATAAAAATTTGTATAAATATATATGCCTAAAAATATTTATTTTATTGTTTCTGGTTTGGAACTGTGGGATGATACATTGATGGGGAGAAAATAAGAAATAAGACAAGGGCACTCACACCAAATACACACCAACCTACCTATGCATACATTTAACCAGTGACATGACATTGCATAATTATATATCAAATGCAGTGTAGTAAAAGAGAAAATGTTAATAATTCATCCAAAATGTCACAGTATGTATAGATGCTTGCAGTGGTACATTGAAAAGTTTCACTGAGTTCTAAATAGACCATTTTATCATTATATGTAATTCAATGACATTAAATTAATGAGTCTTGTTTTACTTAAATCTAGATCTTAAAACTGTCATGCTTAAAAAGTCAATATGCTTACAGTGGTGCGTTTAAAGTCTCACTGAGTTCTAAGTTGCATCTTCGATTAATTATGTAATCCGTAAATGATAAAAAAATAATTCACATTATAATAGAAGGTGGGAATTCTAGCACACAGAGAAATATCTTCAATAAATGAAAAAAAGGAGGAACACATTGCATGATAAATTCAAACTGGAATCGATACATTTAAAAATACTGATACACAAATAGTTTCATAGTAAATCCTTTTGGAGACAGTTTTAAATACTAAGTGTTTGTGTATCACTGTACACAAGTATCACATAACTCGGAAATAGGTATAAGGCATTATATAAAAAGCAGTAAACAAAAAAAGTATTCCAATAGTAAATTGTGTTTCTGAGTTCAGTTAATACACTTAGTTTTTCAGGATTTGGCTGATATCTTCAAATAGATCCACTTTGTAGCGTTTATCTGTGGCCCTTGATTTTGCGACCACGGAGCCATTGAATAACCATGTCTGTTCTTCGTCATCACTCTCCATCAATGTCTGGATCAATTTGCCATTTGGTTTTGTAACGTCATCCATTAGGCGGTTGCCAACTCTTTTGACTGCAGGTCTTTTTTCAAGATCTTGTTTTTTCATGGTTGTTTTAAGCTTAACCAATACTGGTTTTGCACAGTTCTCTTTTCCTGGTATGCGATGTATTGCAACTATGTTGGAAGGATCTAAAGTAAGTCCCTTGTTATTGACTAAATCACATACTTTTAATGTCAGATCTTCTATTGTTTCTTTTTCTGGTGGTTTAACATCCATTATCTTGATGTTGTTCTTGTGGGAATTTTGCTCATTGTAATAACTTTTTCAACAGAGCCTCCCTTGACTGCATTTCTGCATTGTAACGTGATTATTTTACTCCAGTGAGTTTTGTTTTTATCATTTTTCTTTTTTTTCAGGTTCTCATTTTCACATTGAACATTTTTCATCCTTTAATTTACCTCTTTTGTTTTTTCTTCTACGTTCATATTGATTGTTATTTCCATGTTTTCATTGATTTCAGTCATAATCTTTGTTACTGTGTCCTTTATAAACAATTCCATTTCATTTCTTTTTATCACATTTTTGACATCATCCCTCATATATTTTACATCCTCTGTTAAGCTTTCAAGTTGGTGAGAAATAATTGTAATTTCCTCCATGCTCACATTGGGTGACACCTCAGATATTGTTCTCTTAGAGGCTGGTGGTTTACTCCCTGAGGGAGTGTTCATTTTAGCCGTAACAGTGGCTTTGGCTGGCTTAATGATATCGTCTTTGTTCATGGTTACAACATAGGTGAGAACAACACAACATTTTAATCCTTAAAACTGAGGGATGGTTTCACAGTGTTTCTTGACTAGAAACATTTTCAGGATCAAACAAAGGATGTGTTTTTGAAATTCTGATTTTCATTAGTATCTCCAAAGTACAAAAAAATCATATATTTTTTCACAGTAAGGTAGCTTGAAACTTTATACACATTTAGATGCTATTTTCCAGATATTTATCACTATTTTGCTATTTATATTCACCAAAATGTTAGCAGAGAATTAACCTATAACATCTCAGCTTAAACCCCTGGGGCAAAAGAAAATAACATTTTTACATGGTAATTGAACGTAGCTCTTTGCTTGCATGGCAATGTAACGTTCTCTACATTTGGTATCGAACATTACATTTTAATAAATATGATATCTCGAAGAATATTATAAAATGATAGTTGTAGTCCTTAAAATTGATGTTTATCTGTAATTATAAAATGTTGATGTAATATATTTAACATAATTATATATGTATTTCACTGGTAAAATATTTTAAAACACGGTCAAAAACCGAATTCAAAGAAATATCACCAATTGTTTTTTTGTTAAGCCCAAGTATAATGATTTGTAAACCAATTTAGAACCATGTTCCTTCTGCTAATGTTGTTATAGGACCAATCATAACTATATTAATTAGAACATTGTTCATGTTAGCCTCCAACCTTACTTTAAAATGTATCGAACATTTGAAAATTAGTAAATTGCACTACATGTCTCTAAATATTAATACTATTATTTAAAGTTTGATGATTTTTCTATGGTTTTCTTGTTAACAAAAAATGATATGCTCTTATCGAATTTCAGATCGAAATGGTCAAATCAAGAGTAGAAATATGCAGTGACTAGAGAAATAAACCTAAAGCGGAAGACAATGAGAGTTACGCAGATGAAAAAACTATGTTCCAACACATTTACTGAACAAAGGTTATTTAAAAGAGAGAAGACTTAAAAAACAGAGAGACAGTAAAAGGATGTCGTAAACGGCAAAAAGAGCATACCACACAGCATAAAAACAACAACGTTCCAGTTAAAGAAATGGACACGAAGAGGCATGAAAGTACCGGAGGACAAAGTACTGACATGTATGCCACTACTGGCCTGACAGTCCAACATCTCAGTATAAAAATAAGCTGATTTTTGACAGCGTTGTAAACCACAAAGATCTCTATGGCTGTTTTGCTGTTTGGAATTACTTTTAGGCTGGCCGCTGCAATGACACGCGGCAATGGTTTGAGGGACGCCGTAAAACGTATGGCTGAAATAACAGTAAACACGGCTAAAACTATAATTCAAGACGCTAAATATTTTATTCTTGGGCAATTAAGTTTGTGTCAGACTCGTAAATTATCGATAGGTTCAATGAAAGATACCTGTGATCAGTTACCAGGTACAACGAAAGTTTATGCTGTCTATTCGTTCGAGAAACAAGTTGTTTTTGTCAGGTATGTATTTCTGGTAATGGTGCTTGCCAAAGCTGAAGGCAAATCACTACCAGGAAGGTCGCAACAGTGTCACCCATCCCCTCCCTCATATCGAAAGGGTAGTCCTTATCCAGTTCGAGCCAAGTGGGTTATCATATTCATTCAGAAGGTAAGACGTCACAGTCAGTCATAAATAAATGTCAGTCTAGTTAAACATGATTGTGTAGCTGCTGTGGAGACAGTTGGCATATATGGTATATATCAGCTGTCTTCATACACAACAGCTACAAAATAATGTATACATCAGTCAGATCATAAACGTTGATTTAGAAGTCCTTTATAGAAGTAAGAAAACAGCTATATATTGATGACTTAGTGTCCTTATAAACTTTGGCTAAATTGATGACGTGTTATGTACAGAAGACAAGCCAATTGAAACAGGTACTTTTAAAACAATGTTTCAAATAGCTAATGAGGATGTGGTCGAAATCAACACAATATATGTTACAAGGATGATGTGCCCAGATTTATATGTTTCATTTGCTTAGTACACCATCAGAATTTCTCTAAGGTCTTTGCCATCAGGCAAAGTTTTGTTCAGTAATGTCCGATACAAGGCTAATACACGTTTTTCTTTGTTAACCATAGTACATGTACAGCCAATTATCTTATAAACGTCTTGATCAATGTCGAGACAACATGGCCTTTTTTTTATAGTAAAAAGAATAAGAATTAGAATGTTTTTGATAATTTTTAGTTGCATGTAATGTTCGTTACAAAATGTAATTTAGATTTTTCCTCGATTATAAGTTTTTTTATGTCAAATAATTTGACATTCATTCATTGTTTTATAGTAAGTTTATTTTACATTTGAATTTCAAAAATTGCATTTTATATTTGCATCTGTATATTTGTTTTTGTTTAGTCGGTAAATATTCATGAATATTATGTTGAATTTCCCAGTGTGACCGATGGTCACAGGTTATGCATAATCTACGTGTGTATGTGTATCATGCTTCCCGCATACCATTTTACTGATTCATTTATACACTCATATAAAAATCATGCAGGGATATACTGTTTTTATACATACTTCTGTTGGAAATAACTTACTTTTATCTTTAGTTTTATTTGAAGATATTTTGATAACAAATAAATGGTATCTAACATACAACAACAAATAATGATATAAAGGTTATTCAGATGAATATTACAGTTATTAAAAAAGGGGGTGGGGGTGGGATGGGAATCGTTTCCGCTCATTGGTTTCAGTTAAAACATTGTTATGAAATTGGGTATGATAGAAATCGTTTAAACCTAACTGATTGTCTCCTTGAAATATTTTGGTAAAAATGTGTGAACATATTGAAAAAAAAAGCTGTGGTTCATCGTGAAAGAGGTTAAGGTATTACAAAGTCAGAAGCTTTCTGCTTCATTTAAGGTAATTTCGTTTAATATATTGTTGTATTTCTGACATGTAACAGACGTATTACGTCTGTTTTACACTCCTTGGTACGTCATACTAATGTCATCATTATCATAACCCAAGAGGGGTATTTATACAGGCAAGTTATCAAATGTCTAAATATCTCACAATATTAGAAAATTGCGATGGTAATTTGAATTGAAAAATGCATAAACTGTAAAATACACTTTACTGAATTGTACAGAGTTTCATTTCAGTGTAGAATGACTAATAATTTGGCATAAAATAAACTATCATGTAATGTGTAACAAATGTTTGCTAGATTGCTGGAGACTTCGATGTTAATGTTGAAAACATTGTAGGGACACTATGCATTTATTCACATAGCTACAGGACTCAAACATAAAACTAACATGTATCTGTTTGAACTTAGATCCTTAAAGGTTTTTAAGTTACGTTTCTGGAAAAATTAATTTGGTCTTACGCCATTTTCAACAACGGTTATGTAGGATATGCGACGGAAAACCTCAAAATAAATCTGAGTAGAACCACTGTCCTTCAGCAAGTAACTGACAAACTTTCTCACATAATGTTTATTGACCGAGCGGGACTCAAACGTATGTCCTCAGCGGTGAGCTGTAAGTCATCTTTAGACAACGTCTAAGACCACTCGACCACGGATGACCCTTTCTCTTAAATGAGGTATATATTTGATAGATGGGAGAAATATTCTTTATTTCGTTTACATATGGTTATGATTTACACCAATGGACGTATAACCGCGGGGAGATATCTTAACTTTAAAATTGTCTGTAAGAAAACAGTTTTATAATGCAATAATCATGGATACATGATAAAATAACAGATAAAAGATTATCTAAAGTTTTATAATATTTTAAAAGAGTATTTGACAAGCTCGATGTAGCTAATATTCTGCGTCATTGGTACAGCAAATATTTCTGACATACCGAATACCCGTATACTTTTTTGTTTTACAAGATTTGGTTTACGTTATTATCTTTAACAAAGTATACACTTTTATCAAACTGACAAGCACATTATAAGCGCATTCTCTTCCATTAGTGTTTTTTTTTTAAATTGTAAGTTTAGATGATGTCACCAACCGTAATGCATATATATCTTCAAACAAGAGACGAGCGATTTAAAATATAGCTGGGGACGAGACTTCCTTTATCAAAAGCATATGTTATACCTAATATACGGAGAAAAATCGTGATTTCACCAAATGTCTGATTTTTAATTACAAATATCGAACTGAAAAATATAATAGGCAACATAAAACCGTTAACTGCATACTTTATAGTATTGTAGAGACATAGAACTTTAATAATGTTAGGGCTTCATTAGTTCTTTTCTCAGTTTTTGTATTAATGTGACATACGAGTGATGAAAAAATCAATACAAACTCATTATACCATTTAATTGTTTTACAAAAGCATAGAGAATTGTTTTGTATTGTTTTACTTTAACGTCATATTGTAACAAAAGTATAACAGCTGTTCAACATATACTTTATGAGCAGTTAAAAGAACTTAAGAAGAAATTACAGGAACATTTGGCCTGTCGAAATCGCTCTTACTCAAGTTCACTTAAGGTTTAAAAGCCGAATTTTGAGTTTTTATCCGGTGAGTAAAACATTTGTCCCGATTAATGTTCGTGAACCCTGAAGGGCTTTACGGCAACATCAAACTGTCTTAGTTTTTTTTATCACGCAATTAAACTCATAATTCGACTTTTAATCCTAATATTTAATTATATATTCCAACTATTTAAGATAAAACAATTACGTCTTTTTTGCCATTTTCATTTTTAAAAAGCAAATTATACCCATTATGCAAATGTTTTTCATTGGGAAAAGAAATGAAGTTTATATGTATAGTTCTTTTAGGCCGATTGCGGTAAATATATATATATTCATCAATTAAATCTTGCACCTATGAACAACTGACCATTTGGAGATATACGTCTCCATATAGTTTATCTGAAACTTCACAATTAAGTTAATAAATAGCTTTTTTAGATAAATTCTTTAAACAAACAACTTAATACTTCTTTGATTTCTTTAAAACTGATAGATTTTTACATAGTTTTGTAGATGAACAAATGTATGCGCTATATGTTACATATGTACCGTTCTAACATATATCTAGGTTAAGCACTTTTTCAATAATAAAATGAAGTTAAGTTTCTACATGAATATACTCAATAATTTATTTTTCATAATTGCATCAGGTAAATACGAGTTACTGTATATCATTTTCAAATGTTGAACAATTAACAATATTGCCGCGTGCCGCTTTAACAAAACGTTGAACATTCATTTAAGATTGCTAAAATATGAGAGAAATATATTATATTGCAAATAACGATTCACTCGCATTTTGATTGACTTTCCAAAGTTCTCAATACACAGATGTTAAAACGTGATGTATTATGTGCTATTCTGCGAGTATGTATGCTATTCTGTAAGATTATCAGTAAACATGTAAATATATAAGCAGCAAATATTATTAATTGTGATAAATTGGTTTAAAATATGTATTGATATGTTTTACTTGTAAATATACACTCTTATAATTCTGTTTAGAATGGCATAGCTTATTGTATAAAATGTTTTATATGATGTATATAATGTGTGTTAACCATGCTAAGACTTAAATTAAGAAATATATACATACCTTTTGAGTATCTGTCAATCTGATTGACCTAATATATAACTACGCATTATTTAGCTGTCTTTACCAGACATGTCTCCAACATTTTACTAGAGTCGTTATGTAATACTTATCATTTCGTACTTAATCAGGTTTCTGTTTCTCCAACATTTTACTTAAATATTAAACTAAGTTTGGACTGGATGCTTATCCTTAGATAGTAAATATCAATGAAACCATATGCAGTTTTAACGGAACCAGCCTAAATCATGATCACCTGACTGCTTTTCTTAGATTAGATGTTTTACAGTATTTACATATGTGTGGGTGAAACAGGAGTTCGATACTTAATATATACGACTGTCATCGCGTAGCTTAAAGATTGTAACCTAGAGGTGGGCAATACCACCAATAGAGAGACTTGAACGTATTTGTCAATATATTCGTAGTTTGTTAATGCATTCATTATGGGATTAACGCAAATGAATACATACACGAGTTCTTGGGTAGCCTTCTCCATTGAGAGGAATAGTTCAGTTGTTTACACATAATTTCCTGAGATATTATATTATCAGATTTCATTAGATCATTCGATGTTATAACGGCAATGCAAGTGACAATCCTATACCATTACTTGTTCCTGTAGGAGTACTATACGTTATCCTATTATGTTATAATTTGTTTAGCGTTTTTGCAGACAACGTCTAGAATTGAACGTGTTCATTTAAATAATATTAATGTAGAAGGTTTTGCTATTTCACACAGCATTACCAGTAATACAATAATTGTGTAATAAATTTAAGTATTTTCATCTAGCGACTATGAAATATTAATTTTAAACATATTGTATAAGTTCTTAAAATTCTGACAAAACACCGTCGAGGTATTCTTGAGTAGAACCAGTACTGAACATATACAAATACAGTATCGTCACACTGCCGTGGTGAGAAATTGAATCCACGGTCCGCCGATCTTAGGTATGGGATATTTAGATACGTATTCGTGATTCATAAACAGGTACTTTAATGTTCATCTTCAGTTTTTGAACGTATAACTGATGATATAAATATTAGTTTATTCTATGTTATTATTCTTTTTTATATTTTATATAAATGACATGACATTGTGAAGAATAGAGGTAATATTATGCATGTTTTGTAACAGCTATATATTTAAAAACAATGGTAAATTTAAACCTGTAAAATTTTACATATTTCTACAATACGTTCATGTTTATTAATCTACATTCAGTTTCATTTTCCCTAGTTCTCACGTATATCAAATTAATATATAAGATATAGGATATATATATATAGATAGCTTCCTGAACTAGCTCTATTTATTCCTTTGTTCAAATCACACTACGTTATTATGAGTAATATTGCCGCATATAGTGTATGTTTTGTGTACATTCACGTGGATAAAAAACACACAAGTTTTTTATCTAATGATATCAATATTCAAACCTATGGATATGAGACATGTGATACTCACCGAAACCAAGAGACAATACAAATATCATATTGTTATAAATATGGACAATATATTTGGATTTTGGCCGATGTTGCAGGTATTAAATGTATTATCATCATGACTCATGCATTGATTTTGTGTTACATAAACGCAGCCACATGATGACGTCGTACTGCAATAACGCTATGACCAGATAACGTCATCTAAAACATTCAGCCGAACCATAACCATTGCAAGCGTTAAATGACCCGACACACTTCCATCAGGTGCGGCGTACGATTGACTCATATGTAAACTGATAATTGTGTCTCACATATAAATGATCCGACACACTTCCATCAGGTGCGGCGTACGATTGGCTCATATGTATATTGATAATTGTGTCTCATGTAAAAATCGATTTGTACTAGTGGACACGCGAGATTTGGATTCGACCAATCGTTAGAATTGAATATGTTAATACAATAATAGGCAAAACTAGCTGAAATTAAATAATGGCATTAGATATATAATTCAGACATTCACATCAGTAAACTGCAGAACTATTCGAAGATTAGATTTACTTGATATATATACGTGAACGTAAAATAAAATTAGACGATATATGCAAATAATATTATATTAAATAAAACTGATGTATATTTTATAAAATTATACATGGATATTTAATTTAGAGAATTAATCGCATGTACCTTTGTCCGTTATAGAAACATGTATCTGTATGTATTTATACCTGAGTATGTTTGCATTTTAGTGTTGGAACATCTCGTTTCATGATGTGACGACAGGGATAACAGTTTAAGGTAGTACAGGTAAACCTTCAAACTAAAATAAGTGGCTGTCATTAATTGCGTTAACCACTGTGGTCACATCCTCGGTGTGTGAGCAAGAGAGAGAGAGAGAGAGAGAGAGAGAGAGAGAGAGAGAGAGAGAGATATTTGCAGACTTAATTGTAAATATCGGCTTGATGGACACTCAAAACAGGATTTAACACTACAATAGAGTCTTCTTGCATACCGAACACGGATAGACCATATATACCAAACATAAACATATTGAATACTTGTTTTGGTTATTAAAATTTACCATGATGGCTGTAAAGAAGTAAAATTAAATATGATACGTCAACAGTTTTAACACGTCACGTCATAAATTGTTCCAACGTCACAGCAGGGTAGGATGAACGCGTGATGGGGGTGTAGTATAAACATTCTTTACCCGGTAAAACTACGCAGGAATCCTTGTCCGGTATGCAATAAATTTCTATTTCTCCCTAGGACCGAAATAAAATTCTCGCATTGTGATGCTGTAAACGTTATAATAATAAGTTTAGTTAAAATAAATATGTCAATCATGGTACGCAATAAAAAAATCATTCGTGGTGTTTTCGGTTCGGATAGACGATTCCGTCCCAAATGATAACTGTATTGGCGGGAAAAAGGTTCTGCATAAAACCCATGTAAAATTCTTATAGTCCCTAACTGATTATTACAAAGTGGTGGTAAACCTGTTGTGTGACAGCACTTGTTGGGCATTATTGGAAAATATCTGATTAATTACAACATTATTCATGTAGATGAATAATGGATGATGATAGAAATATGATACAGGTCAGATTGAATATATATTTGATCACTATGCATTGTAATATGACAGACACGTGTTGCTATCTACAACGTATTTATAAAACCTTTAGTGTGATAACTTATCTTTTTCAACCTTACATAGAAAGGAAGCCATGACCATACAGCATGATTAATAATATAAAAATATGTATGTTAGAGAAACTCCATTGCTGTAAAGTCAATAAGGTTAGAACAACACTAACATACTACCACGGAGAAAGTTATAAGTAAGCAAATCAAGTATATGTTGTATACATAATATTCAACGAAGCATAAAGTTGAACTTTCTGAATCAAGACGTTACAAAACTAATATAAAGAATACTGGATAAAAACTTGATAAAATTCATCTTTAGCTCTGATCACAAACATGGTGTTATATTGTAAACATCAGAAATAAAATATGTTTAAAATAATAATGTGAATTGAGAAAAAGTGAAAATTTGAAACCACAAACCAAATTAGTGTCACCATTTTATATTTTTAATTTCGAACATAAAGCGAATGGCAATAACATGCATTGGTATAGTTCATTTGACAAAATACTTTGCGTGTGGTAATTTCAAATTATGCAGATAAACATTGATTCCTTCGTAGTTATCGTGAAATACCAATAAACTCTTAGGGTCATATGAAGGATAACAACTATAACATATATATTCAATAACAAAATAAGCATTCAAAGGGCATAGCCATCATACTTTCTTACACACTATCAATAATTTAGAATAATGCTTCTCAGAAAATACATACTTATACCTGGCATAACATTTAGGTATACACCTACCTAAAATAGCCTGATAAATGATGGATATGATAAACTGAAATTTAATAGACATATTTACTCAGGTTTAATTTAAAAAACTCGTATCGTATGTGTTAGAATCCATGTCAAATTCGTACAGCTGTAACAATAACAATCACGTGACACCTTAAATTAAAAGTAACACTTTGGAACATGTCACTACCATGTTTGGTAACATTTTTGAACATGTCCACAACATCTTTGACTTTTCTTTTTTGCGGGTCACCTGACTGAATTTGTTACATATCCGATATGATTTAACATGTCTATTGTATGTGCAGCGATGGTCTAGTGGTAAAGTGTCCGCCTAGTACGCGGAAGGTTAAGCGTTCAGTCAACGGTTGGTCTTCGTTTGGCACTCAGCACTAAGAGGACAGTCCAACGTCTAGCTGGGTCGGTGTCAGTATAATGTGACTTAGTGGGCGATATTATGCGATAGAATAATGTCTCAAGTAGAAAAATACTTTAAATTGTTGAAAGCGACTCTAAACACCACAAACAACAATAAAATATTTGATCCGCTAAATGAAAACTCTTTGGAAATTTTGTGACTTTTCATTTAGGTAATTACTTGGTTGCTTTGGTTACAGCTAATTCTGACATGATTCTAAAAACTAAACATCAACAAAAATATCTACCACATTTCAGTTTATCGATCCATTAGTTCTTGAAATACTTGACAATACAAGGTGTATACTTGCTAAGTATATATACAAGAAGTGACAAAAAAGATAAAACCATTGGAACGCTCAGTAGCACATCGTCACCTGAAATTGGAAGCCTGGTTAGCGAGTGAATCTTTACCTCTGTCGCCACATAACAAATCAAGATAGTATAAATTAAATTATCCGTAAGAGACTATTCTTTTATATATGTGGCAGCATGGGCATGTGTTTGGTGTAAAACACAATAACACTTATGTAAATATAAATATTGTATCGCCAGCAGTTTTTCTTTCCCAGACATTTATTTCGCATTGATGTATTGAAAGCGGTAAATTTGTTGTCACTTCTCTTGTATGATTGGACTCGTTTGTAGGCTATTATGTCAGGATGTCGAGTTTTTATAATAATACTGAAGCGTGCAAATTGATTGATTAATCTCATCATAACTTGTCGCCATCATGCATCATTTCATTCAATGAAAGTGTCATCTGCAACAACTCAGTCAGATAAGACCATTGAAATCGATATACCCGAACAAAGGTGAACATTTGATCTCTAATGCTGTATAAATAACTCCAGCCATGGAATTAAAACCATAAATGTCTAATAAAACGCTTATAAGAGGAAGCCATAACAATGATTGCTTTACAGGGAAACATATTTTACAACCTCCACATGGCATTTAACACTATTTTGATATCACAAATATAGAATCTATAACCAACAGAAAGCGTAGCAGTCAAAGGATACAGCTACCTAGGTAATAAGAAACAAAACATGAATAAAAATGATATGTACAAAACTTAAATTGTATGGACACCCACGAGCAATTTGGGAAATTCAGCTATAAAAGACGCCACAGGTAAGCTTAAACCTGGTTTACGGGTGTGCAGAAATAGATTGTTATGTTATATACAATACATGTCATATCATACAGAATCACTAATTGATCTCATTCCACATTTGACGTAAAAACATATTAAACAGTAGTCAATATCAAACTAGAATAATTTGAAAGTTAAACTCGACAAAACAAAAGCTAAACTATCCCTCATGTGTGATATTGCATACTAAAATAAATAAATAACGTTATGTAGAACATACAAACCAAACAATCCACACAGTAACTTAAGATCAGTAATATTGTCCAATTGTCTTTTATTAACCGCCTTGAGACCAATTAATCGAGATATTTGCTGTGATATTTATTTAACTTATGTGACGACAGTGAAATTTTATATTTTACGTATTCGTCTTCTGGGTGTTTATACCATGAAACATTGAGAGTAAACTCCCTTGTCAAAAGTGAGCCATTTGAACCGCGTTCTCATATCTAGTCTATTATTGTGGATTATGATGTAAGTTTCATCAATTTATGTGTTTATATGTATTCCTGTTAATGTTTGTAATAACATTTATAAGTATTTTCTAAGGTAATAGTATTAATACGCTATATCGCCAATTTTCTTAGTGCCAGGTTAAAGACTGTTCAGACTGTATTGATACCGTGCTTGTTTAGAACTAAAATTTATTGCATTCATATATATATCTTCATTTTTATTTGGTTTGATAGCAATCTATGACAACTGAACATTGTTAAGGTTTAGTACTAAGTGTTTATATTTTATATATTTGCAGTATTTTAATACATTCAAAAGAATAAAGTTACAGAACTTTATACTTTCTTTGGCATGACTTAAAAACGGGGGTCGCCAATAACTGAAAAAATGAAATTCTTGAACATATTTTACGAAGCAGCATGCTAATCGATATCATTCATATTGACCTTTTGATAAATTATGCCTGTTTTTAGCTCAAACCAAACTGACCTTACGTCAGAACATTATAGCTCCGCCCGCTGGCCACGTGGCGGCAAAATACTATGTGTGACAGCGCTCAGAATACTGTTTCAAGTACACACCGTCACGTTATGACTGAAAAATTGTTTAAAGCGACGCTAAACACCATACAACAACGATAACAACAACATTCAGGTCTCCCAACACAGTTGACTTTTGTTCTTTATAAAAAAAGATATCCATAATATTTTTAAAGCAAGAATGCATCCCCACATAAAAAATAACAATAGTTGGTAGGTTGACCAGCTTGTTTTGTTTTTTTAAAGCCAGTCCAGTGACACTCTAAGATCTTTTTAAAAAAGAAGTCCAAAGCTCATAAATAAATGTACGTGTTATAATCCTATGGAAATCACATTTTAACACTAGTGATATCTTATTGCAGAATTTGCTCTGGTCATCTGCAGCCAGAAATCACAACTATAAACCATTTTAAAAATATTTCAAACCAAAATTAAATGTTATTGTGACATAAAAGGGACACAACTGTGTAGTGAGACGTTTATAGTTACCATTCCTTGTAAGAAACAATAACTTCAATTTACCTCAAATCAAACTTTAATATATTTATTAGATTTAGCTTTGTTGCTGGTGTTGATTTTTTAGCCCCGTAAAATATGTTTTGTATGATTTTCAAGACAGATGAATTCGCATTCGTTTTTGAACGAGTTGAGATAAAATATACAGCAGCGACGCTCATATTCCGCAAAAAAGAGTTCATCTTAGCTTCGTTTATAAGATTGCATTATAATAATCTAACATTGTATCCAAGAAAATGTCGAAATATAAATGATCAATTTAAAATTATAATTATGGATTGCTTTGTTTGTAAAACGAATAATTTGGGGGTTTACGATGTTTCAACAAATGTGAATTTTTACACCGACAAAATGTAAAAAATCTAGGCTCATTCTCAGTGTACGAAAACAATGAATTAACTACACGTTTAAAAGAAACTCAGCAGCAGATAAGTATGTAAAATGAACCAATAAGCTTAACACCTACAGAGTTTCAACAAATTATATTCAATATTCAATGTTAAACGCAGCGAAAGGTCGTGGGTTGGATCCCCGACCGGGTCTTACCAAAGACTTGAAAAACGGTACTACGAACTCCTTCGTTTGGCGCTCAGTATTAACAGGAAAGTCCTAGGTCTAATCGGCACGTCGTCAATATAATGTGATTGTATATGATACCATACCCTTATCTGCGGCATTATACTCCAGTTTGGCAGCACTAAGAATACTGTCTCTAGTAGACACCCTCGCCACATAACTGCCGCCGTCAATATAACGTGATTGTATATGACACCATGCCGTATCAGCGGCATTGTACTCCAGTTTGGCAGCGCTTAGAATACTGTCTCTAGTAGACACCCTCGCCACATAACTGCCGCCGTCAATATAACGTGATTGTATATGACACCATGCCGTATCAGCGGCATTGTACTCCAGTGTGGCAGCGCTTAGAATACTGTCTCTAGTAGACACCCTCGCCACATAACTGCCGCCGTCAATATAATGTGATTGTATATGACACCATGCCGTATCAGCGGCATTGTACTCCAGTTTGGCAGCGCTAAGAATACTGTCTCTAGTAGACACCCTCGCCACATAACTGCCGTCGTCAATATAATGTGATTGTATATGACACCATGCCGTATCAGCGGCATTGTACTCCAGTTTGGCAGCGCTAAGAATACTGTCTCTAGTAGACACCCTCGCCACATAACTGCCGCCGTCAATATAACGTGATTGTATATGACACCATGCCGTATCAGCGGCATTGTACTCCAGTGTGGCAGCGCTTAGAATACTGTCTCTAGTAGACACCCTCGCCACATAACTGCCGTCGTCAATATAACGTGATTGTGTATGACACCATACCCTATCTGCGGCATTATACTCCAGTTTGGCAGCACTAAGAATACTGTCTCTAGTAGACTTCTCGCCACATAACTGCCGTCGTCAATATAACGTGATTGTATATGACACCATGCCGTATCAGCGGCATTGTACTCCAGTGTGGCAGCGCTTAGAATACTGTCTCTAGTAGACACCCTCGCCACATAACTGCCGCCGTCAATATAACGTGATTGTGTATGACACCATACCCTATCTGCGGCATTATACTCCAGTTTGGCAGCACTAAGAATACTGTCTCTAGTAGACTTCTCGCCACATAACTGCCGTCGTCAATATAACGTGATTGTATATGACACCATGCCGTATCAGCGGCATTGTACTCCAGTTTGGCAGCGCTTAGAATACTGTCTCTAGTATACACCCTCGCCACATAACTGCCGCCGTCAATATAATGTGATTGTATATGACACCATGCCGTATCAGCGGCATTGTACTCCAGTGTGGCAGCGCTTAGAATACTGTCTCTAGTAGACACCCTCGCCACATAACTGCCGCCGTCAATATAACGTGATTGTGTATGACACCATACCCTATCTGCGGCATTATACTCCAGTTTGGCAGCACTAAGAATACTGTCTCTAGTAGACACCCTCGCCACATAACTGCCGTCGTCAATATAATGTGATTGTATATGACACCATGCCGTATCAGCGGCATTGTACTCCAGTGTGGCAGCGCTTAGAATACTGTCTCTAGTAGACACCCTCGCCACATAACTGCCGCCGTCAATATAATGTGATTGTATATGATACCATGCCGTATCAGCGGCATTGTACTCCAGTTTGGCAGCGCTTAGAATACTGTCTCTAGTAGACACCCTCGCCACATAACTGCCGTCGTCAATATAACGTGATTGTATATGACACCATGCCGTATCAGCGGCATTGTACTCCAGTTTGGCAGCGCTTAGAATACTGTCTCTAGTAGACACCCTTGCCATATAACTGCCGTCGTCAATATAACGTGATTGTATATGACACCATGCCGTATCAGCGGCATTGTACTCCAGTTTGGCAGCACTAAGAATACTGTCTCTAGTAGACACCCTCGCCACATAACTGCCGTCGTCAATATAACGTGATTGTATATGACACCATGCCGTATCAGCGGCATTGTACTCCAGTGTGGCAGCGCTTAGAATACTGTCTCTAGTAGACACCCTCGCCACATAACTGCCGTCGTCAATATAACGTGATTGTGTATGACACCATGCCGTATCAGCGGCATTGTACTCCAGTGTGGCAGCACTAAGAATACTGTCTCTAGTAGACTTCTCGCCATATAACTGCCGTCGTCAATATAACGTGATTGTATATGACACCATGCCGTATCAGCGGCATTGTACTCCAGTTTGGCAGCACTAAGAATACTGTCTCTAGTAGACACCCTCGCCACATAACTGAACAACAGTTGAAAGCGACTATAAACACTACACAACAAATAATAATCAATGTGTTGTCTTTCACGTCTGCAATAGCTAATGCTGTCGTATCCTTACCATCACTCATTTGGCACCCTGGAATCATACAGAAAATAATAATAGAACCACAATATTGACCATTGACAAGATGATGTATTGAGTCCCATTTGGAGGATTCCTTCACTTCGTCAGAGATCGACATTGGTAACACTATAATTGTTTTTGAGTATTCACATCCCATGGTGACGCTTATCTGTAACAGACGGGCTGAATTTATTCCTGGTAATATCTTATACGCTATTATAAATACATAATGTTGCGAGGTAGTCAATACTTAATAAAATACAACCGACAATACCGGAAGTTGAGCCATACATTATAATGACTTCACGGAGTTTATAATATAGATTATTTTAAGACATTGAGATATTTATGTAGATGCTGTTGGGTCTTTATACCTGATAGCGTTGAGTACACACTGTTTAAGGCGCAGGATTTAATCTAAGTAATCAACAAATTTGATATAAGGAGATCAATATTTTTCAGTGTAAACAAAATTTACAACGAGATTTACAACGCACTTTTATAAACCTGTCGGGTAAAACCAATTTCAATGCAAAAACTGATTTTAAAGTGGAATAATCTATTCACATTTATTGTTGTATTTCTAATAGGTGTGAAATATTGTAAATCATTTTTCATCATCTCTTATTTTATGTATTCAAATTTTAACATAATTTAATTCTCTTATAAAAACATGTTAAAAACATTCATCGATCAACATTTGGATTGAAAGTTGTTAACCAAAATACAAATTTTTAATACAGGACGATTGTGATATTTCACATGGTCTTCATCATAATTGGGTGTTTGTTTATATATTACTAATGTGAAGCTTTTCATCTGATACATATCGTTTTATATTTTTCTTTGTCTTCATAAAAGCCAAAACAAATATTTTACTGAAACAAACACCCCACACAATGATGACTGAAGTAATACAGGGGAAATTTTCGTTAGTACTACTCGTTTGGTGTCTCAAATAAAAAAAAAAAGGAAGAAAGTAAAACTACAATGTTACATTCAGATTGAAAATATAAAAACAACAAAAAAGTAAGCAAAATAAAGACATAGAACATTGATACCTGCAGCACAGCTGTCCAATTACCCAAAGTGCCATCTATTACAACATACATGGACTTATAGTCGTCTTATTCTTGCCGTCGTTTTTTTTTTACTCTGCAACCACGTAAAGACATATACTTTAACAACAATAATTAACAATATTTAACATGTCAACAATGATAATATGAAACTGATATCTATTTAAAGGATTGCTACGCCTTTGCGAAAACACCAATGAGCATATCAATCAAATCAAGATTAAGTAGTGTGAATATAGTGTAAGTCACTCATGTTATATGGTTGTGATTTAGCTTGATCCGACGCAGCTACAAATAACAACCCTTAGTACGATTCTACCCAGGACTCGAGATTGATTCATATAAACGACGCAGCTAAAAATAACAACACTTAGTACTGATTGTACCCAGGACTCGAGATCGATTCATATAAACTTTGAGCTTTCTTCACAATCGTGCTGAAATAAGTTATTATAAACTTAACCAATCACTGACTTGATAATGATACCATAGTTCTGCACAATTAAGGCTGGTGTTAACGTACGTAATTAAATGATAATGCGTTTACCAACAGTCACACGCTGTTGCATAGACAACATATTGTTTATGAAATCAGCGTACTAATTTAGTTATTATAGTTATCTAATCTTCTTTACATATGTATTGTTAATGCAACCAGTGTATACTAACTTATCCCATATTTATTTTTTGTCTAGAACACATGCCAATTTATCATTGATCGTTGAAGTATCGTATGTGTATATTAATTACTGCACAACCACTGTCACGTGCACGTTGTGCTCCCGAAACCATTAACATTGAACGTCTCACACAAAAATAATTTTTGCACCGTTCTTCATATAGGGAAATGCACTTCTGGAGCACTCGATATATTACCAATGGTTCTAAAAGTGACTTGTTCCTATAGATAGTCCTCTGTAAGTCCAATTATGCAGAACAAAAAAAAATGGGATTGAACAGGTTGCTTTTTCACAAGTTCCAAGGTTTGATGACATCCCATCATTATTGACAATTCTGCCAATGTATTGCAGTGTATCTTTACGCATCTTTAAACTGTTTTAGTTTCATAAAACAGTATTCAATGACACCAAATAAAATGTTCTAATATTCTTATATGTAAGAAACGTGACAATATTATGCATTATCAACAAAAATAATGCGCTACCGATTTACACAACTCTAATTTTTTTGGCGTAAGAGTCATGTTACCGTCATGTAAGAGAAGTATGTTTCAAGTGGAACATTGAACTGCATTGTTAATGTAAAATGGTTGACCAGATTCATAATAACCTATCGTGATATATTGGAAGAAATGTTCTTATCAAATTTTAATTAGCATTCGCACGTATGCGTTCATGAAATATAATCAACACAAATCTAAACATAATTGTTTCATGCATGCTATTAACTAATAACTCCAATCTCATTATCATGTATGTATTTAAAGCATTTTCATTGGACAACGTCAATTTTTTAAGACTTTTATTTTTTTTGATAAAACCCTGGAACTGGACTACTTTTACGTTTCTCGCGTAAACAAAGAAGCATCGACATTTTAATGGTTTGTTTAAAATTTACGAACTTAAATGACATTCACTACGGTTCCAGGCTTATTTTAATAATAAAATACAACAAAAACAAATGTTAGGATCTAGTCCTAGCTGTTTTCATCGGTTTATTGTTTAATAGATTTCTTTGGTTCAGCGTCACAATCAGACCATAAGTTGTTTTGAGAAACAATGAAGTACAATGTAGGTCATAAAGTGTTCACATTTGAGATGTATAGTATAGCATTGAACACAACCCTGGTTTACGGAACTTGAATACTAGTCGTTGACAAAAATTTCCACAGACCAATTTCTTTTACAGGAAAAATGAAATAAAAACATGTACATGTAGTTGAAGTTCAGAAGCAGACGATCGTGATGACAATGTAAATACACAAACCTTGCACGTAAAAGTCGTTTAAAACGTTCCAAATTCGGATACTCTAACAATGAGCGTGGATAATATGTCCTTCGTAAATATTAACTTTTTTTTAAAAACAAGCATATAGACAAAAACAATGACGTCAGCGTTGTACACTGTGGGGTTATTTCCTGGAATTATTGATTTTTTTATTTGTATAAATCGAGAGATAAAAGGCGGCTGTTTATTTTTTTCACTGCAAAATATTTCGTCATTTTACAATAAACCAACTAATGTTACAGAGTTCATCTGATAATGGAAACAATAGCTGTTACGATATTATTGTAAATTTGATGTCAACCAGTAGAGAGGTGATGTATTCTTACGCGTTTACTTTGCAGCGTATAGTTATTTTTGTTTTGTTTTTTCATTCACTTGAGTAGTATGAAATTAATTATAATCATCAGGATTGGAATTATAAGGATAAAATTCATTTTTTTATTATTTTTTTCTATTCATGTGTAAAGAATATCGAATCATGTACAAATCTGACATAAAGTCCTTTGGAATTTATTTGATTTGTCCGCAATTCGACATTCTTTACACATGCATAAAAAATAGAAAAAAATGAATTTAGTCCTATAATAATCTTACTCGTTTTTGACTCTACATATTAGTTTATGTTAAATAGTATAATGACATAACGTGCCCTAAACTACGAGCAGTATGCAACTTCAAACAGTTTAAATATATTTGAAAAATAATAAAGTATATATATGTAAATGTGCACCATGTTTCTATATGCAATTCTTGATAAAATGTTGTTTAATGTAATAACAAAATGTAATAAAAATGGAAATGGACATAGTATTAGACTATTCCGTTTTTTATTCTCTTTATATGGGCAGCAACATAATTATCCACTTTCATGGAATATGATATACATCCAGAAACCAAAAACTATTAATGCAAAATATTACTTATTTCTGCTGTTATTGCATGACTTGCAGGTTGAGCAAAAAATTGAAAAATGGCATTAATTTAATTACCTAGCAGTAATACCATTTACATTGTCCTCTTGGGAAATAAGAGAACATTATTCAATTTGCGTAACTGTATTTTTTGTAACTGTCTTTGAGATTGATACGTTTTATGCATCTGAACGTCTCTCGAACAACGTGTGTAATAACAGAATGTAATAAAGTTATCTCATTTCGTTTTGCTAAATGTTAGTATTGGAACTTTACTTTATTTGAATATAAAAGTTGTCGAAACACGCACGAAGATTTTATTTATAAATCTGTGTGTGATTTGACCTTCTTTTCAGATAAAAAAAAAAAATGAATTTAATATTCGTTTTAATTTAGATGCCCTTTTAAGTATATGAATGATAGCTAGAACAAAGTCCATCTCAATGGGGTTTACCAGTAGTTAACCCCCCCCCCCCCCCAAAAAAAAAAAGTCTAAAACTCTGCGTTATCCATTGAAAATGCTTTAGATACATTGATGAAAGTGAGATTGGAGATAAATAGAAATAATTATACATGATAAAATCCAGACTTTCATAGCTAGGTCAATAGTATTAAGCTAATTATGCTGACCATTCCATTAATTTACAGCAAACCCGTTTTCAGATACTTTCCTGTTCTTAGGAAATGTATTAAATTGCCAACTTACGAGTTTACGAGAAAGTAATGATGATAATTCGGCAATAATTAGAGTTCTATTTTAAACATCGATATTCCACTTGTACATATATATCAGTGAACCGCACATGTCATATCTATTTAAGCAGAGGAGTGTATGTTTTCTTTAAAGAACTTTCTTTTTCAAATATCAACAACATCTATAACCGAACATACCACCATCTAAAATGACTAGACTGAGTTAGATGTTACCGCTATTGGCGGTATAATTCAATCAATTGATCAACACTGCCTGGTGCTATTTAACAGTTCATAAGATCTCCAATATATAGCAGTACCTCCACCCCCAACATTCTTGAAACGATTTGATTAAGATATGAGATAGAAAATATTTTTTGAGATTACATGATAATATAAATGATACCAGACAGTGTTGGTGATTTAAATAGATAATTCCACTTGATCAAATGTGTCTTAAATACCATAATGATGTGTGGGACTTTGTTGCTATATATCAGTCATTACTGGCACTGAAAGTGACTCAAACGATATCAAAATAGGAAAGTCTTAATTGTAATTGATCATCCAGACGACAAGGGCACACAGGGAATGGTGCTCCCAATAACAGTGACTATCAATAAATGATAGTAACAAACATTATGCTGTATTATTTTATTTTAAATAATTGATTGATCGGATACCAAAATTTTAGCTATACATATACTTATAGATAAATTTAACAATACATTTTTGAGAACTGGAATTCATGTAAAAAACAGAAAAAAAATGATACCGTTAGTAAGAGAGAGAGAGAGAGAGAGAGAGAGAGAGAGAGAGAGAGAGAGAGAGATTAATTTTTCAATATGTAAATGCAGCTTGCCACTTTTAAAGGCAAGCATTTGTTTTATTTATATTACAAAACACTGAGATACTTTTAAAACGCATCACTCCAATGAAGCATGTTTGGAATGAGTTGGTAGACGCATTAACGCTCGTCGGCTACTATCGAGAAACGTTAATGACCTTCACCCGCCTTGGGTCAGGAGTTGAACAATATTTCACAACACTGTAAATATATTGTGCTTTAAAAGAAGCGGATATGTGTTGTCTTCATTGCTGTAAATGATAATTACAATCGCAACTAATTGCGAAATTGGTGATTTAGGGTACCGCCGTTTGAAACGTAAATTATCAGGGAATTGATAATATTTTCTTATAAAATTCAAACACTTTGTTAGGTTTATATGTATGTTTATTGTTGCCAAATTCGATTAAAATTAATAAAGAAACGAAACTTGTTTATTGTTAGAAATCTGACTTTTGTGTCTTTAAAATCCCTCAGTGTATATTTAAATAAATATGACTTACATTTGTATATCCAATTACAATAGGAATGTGTTTTTCTTACATTTGTTCAAGTGAATGTAGTTTTTTGCTGATATTGATATAGAATTGATCACAGTTTCATTTGTGTTTTCGGCCTAAAGTTATGTTAAATACATTATGTATTATTATCAATATAAAATATTCGCAGAAGATTTTGTAAACTTGACCAAAACATTTGTGAATCCATGTATCCCTAGAATAATTGGTTGGGGTTAGGTACAGAAACTAACATAGTTCTGAATTAACTAATTCAAATTTTGATAATTCTTATTATATATTTATATTAGAAACTATGTAGTTTAGTTGAATTTACACATTTTATTGGTATACTCGATAAATGTTTCCAATCAATAATTGCGTTTTGAAATTCAATTTCAATTTTTATTTGTTTATGTTTGGACAGGTATGTTTTTATGCAGTTGATGATTGTTAAACGTTTTATTAACGTGTTCAGATTGTTTAATTCTGTCTAGTAGAGATTGTTTAACAATTTGGTTCTTCAATTGTTCGTCTTTAATTTTTTTAAACTTTTCACCCCATTATCAAACCATCCTTTGTAAAAAAATATTTTTGTTGTTGTTTATTGTCACATTCGAGTTGTTATAAATGGTACATTTATTTATATTTTCAGACCGACCCTCTTTACAAATAGTTCCCCATGCAGTAAGATTATATGGGAGATGAGTATTTTTTTTTAAATATGTTATTTATATATTTGCAGTTGATATAACAATCAAATATGAGAATTTCCAAATTTAGAATTTTTAGGTATCACCACTTCTTCAGAATTTCGTATAAGTGTAGACCGTTTGATTTTATTATATATATGTAAAGGTGCACCATGTTTCTTTATGCACTTCTTGATAAAATGCAGTTAATTGTAATAATAAAATGTAATTATATTTAATAATTTATTATTCCATATGAATGTATGTATATTTTCAATTTACTGTTTCATTTTATCTTTTAGAGGTTTATCAAAACTCTTAAGGGGTATATTAATTTAATTACAGCAAATTTTTTCAGCACAGTAATTATACCAAGTAGTGTTTACTTATTATGTTGCCATCTTTTGATGCAGTTTTTTAATTCTTCTATATGAGGAGCTAAATTAAGTTTTCCTTTGCCTTGTTTGATGACCAGCAAACATTTTTTTCTACCTTATGTGTGTATGTTTCAATTAACCTGCTTTTACTATATTACATTTCAAGGGATTAAGTTTCAACCCAGATACAAAGCTAAAAGAATCAAGAGTTTTAATTAGATTTTCAAACGATCGTTTTGATTCATCGGTGACAAAAGTAACATAATCTGAAATATGTATATTTCATGTCTAAACCTTCCGTATTTATGCGTTCAATATTTTGTTTTTTAGAAATTTCATATGACAACTACATGCATATAATAAATAGATTAGGCGAATGTGGAAAGCCTTGTCGAACACCTCTTTGTATGTAATGAAATCAGTTACGTAATCGTTATTTATAACACTGCTTTTGACTTACTTATGAAACAATTTTACCTATTATATGAAAGTATTGCCAAAGTTTTTTGTTTTTTTTCGAATTTGGAGAAAAATAATAATGCTGGTATATACTCATTGGTCTCCAATTATCTAGATGTGCCGTATATTTTCCTCTTTTAGGTATAACTCTGATGTTTTGGCATTGCATTTAACTGACCGTGATTAAAACAATTTTCAGAGAAATAATAAGAAACGTTTTAATAGCGTTCAAAATTATTTATAAAATTGCATTGTAATTCTATCTGAACCAGGGCCTTTACCATTTTTCATTTCTTTCAAAGCAATTGGCATCAATTGGTTAAAATGTAAATAGTCAAATCAGTTGTGACCCTTTAAGTGAATAACATTTTTAGAATAATTTCTCAGCGTTTACAATTTCACTTATATTTGTAAGACTTTGTCCATATAAATTAAACTTAGGAGGGGTAATCCAAAAATAATCGGACTGCCCCTTTATATTTTTTATATTACGGATTTCTTACATGAAATTCCCAGCAAGTACATCTCTATTCATGCCAAATCTATAACTATAACGATTTTCATTTCCGAAGAAGGAATTGGCATTTTATTCGTCGCTATAGCAACCCAATGACATTATATCTTCGACGTCACACAACAAAGTCTCAACATCACTCCTGTTTCCGTTAGACCAAGACATTATTGAATACTACCTGTTGTTTATTATGGCGTGATTTGAGTCACAAGAAACGTGCGCAATTATCAAATTTGTTGTCAGCTTGGACATTCGCCACCCAAAACGTATGAGATGTTACAGCAAGCATCACGAGAAAAAAACCGTCACGGACGCAGGTTTTTGAATGGCATCTGAAGTACCGAGACAGACGTAAGAGACTGCAATTAAGGACGTCGTATACAACGAATGCGGGTCACGGTACGCGCTCTTTGCGGTCTAACAGGCTATAGCTATTGCACTGTTCAGCGAGTTCTTACAGAACAGTTAAACATGAAAAGGTGAGCGCAAGATATTTCCCTCGCTTGCTCTCAGATGAACATAAACAGAAACGGGTAAATGCGTCGAGGAAATTTCTACAGTGTTGTTGATGAAAAGGCATCAATTTCCTGGATCGCATGGAAACCGCAGTTGATTTTGGCTCTATCTATTTGATACGTAGGCAAAGAGCATTGTCGCCAATAGAAATCGACCGTGTTTCTAACACCTAACAAAGCGAAAGTCTGCAAGACATCCGGCAAGCAAATGTACATTTTCTTCGCCGATCGCCAGGGCATGATTCTCAAGCATGCAGTGTCGATAGGACAGACAGTTAATGCTGCGTATGTGAAATTTGAAATACAAAATAAATCAGTTAGTTATTATAATACAACTCTACTAGTAATTTATTTGCGATCCAATATTATTTATTTTTAAATTACATGATCAGTTTATGCTATGCTATTGTCATGTTAATAAAACAACCTGATCAAAACTCAATTGGCTTAAGGTTCTGCATAGAGACTGAACATGTGCCCTTCAAATGTGGCCCCTATGGAATTCTGCGTGTTTCTTGCCGTGAACTCAACTTTGAAGGGTTACAGGTTTGATGCGGTACATCGTGTAATGTCTGGTTTAAACCCTGAATGGTATACGGATATGTTTGATCAACGGATCGCTCAGCAAGAGAAATGAATTACACTCAAATGAGATTACATAGAGAAATAACTGGTATACGTAATGTGACTGAGTAGCACGGCATCATTCGACATTATTTTGTGTTTGATAATGCTTCCTGCATGTCTGTTATAGGCAGTGTGTTTATGTATGTATTCATTATTTCTTGTGCAAACGTCACAGAGGTTTCAGGTATCATGTTTTAAAGATTGTACATCATGCGGAATGTTTTTCATTAATTTTACATATAACATACAGAAGTAATAGATTTAATCCGGTTATTTCTGGATCACCACTCGTAGATATAATTTTAGTAATAGTACTTTCAATTTTTCAAATCATATTAAACGCGTTCTAGCTTTGATCTCAAAAATTTAATAATTCCGTTAAATTCTATTTCCTGTTTATCGTATAGATCATTTTTCTTTTGATATAATTCTTATTTTAGATCATTTGCACTTGAATTACATTTTTCATACAGTATTGATTCAAGTTATTATTGTCTGAATATAACTGCTTTTTTTTTAATCCGATTTATTTTTTATTGAAACATATTTGATAGTTTCTTTTCTAATAACACCTTTTATGATATTCTAAAGAACATTTGCGTTATTAATTGTAGCTATCTCAGTTATACATTTTTGACTTTTTTCTTAGTAATGTGTTTGTAATAAAACACTTTTATTATATAATCAATGAATAAATAAATGAATTCTGATTGGCCACAATTATCCATCATTGGACAAAAGCATAACTGTGTATAAAATTACAATATACCACAGGTACTAAAAATAGCTGTTGGGAATTCCAAGTGTTAGTCGAACGCAACGATGAAAACTGAGATGTTTCAAATGCGGCGTTGATCAACAAGAGATTCGCGTCGAATTTCAGCAAAATTATCGATAACAAAGATGCTGATAAGACACACATGGCAACTGTTCAATCAATTAATATATGTCTTACATATTTTTTTAAGTTAGATATATCATATCTGGGTCAATTTTAATTTTTCAGGTGCATAACACTTCATAATGCACAAGACAAAAGTCCATAATTGTATAATTCAAAATAGCTAAGTTCTCTAAGTTTCTATACTTAATCAATTGAATGATCCGATTTATAACAGGTTTTATGCAACTTTCTGTTATACCATTTACAGTATTATTCGAAATTAGAATATAGTCTAATCGACAAAAGATCCGTGGTAATGGAACCATGACAATTTGATAAATGCTGCTGTCTCTAAATATTGGATAGAGATTACATGTCAATTAAAGACTTACGTCTACATATATTATGAGTACTAGTGCGACCATTCCTTTTATCTAACTCAACGACATCTAGTACGGTATTAAAATCACATCCCTATAATAAAATCATGTTCTTCGTTTTCTGACATAAAATTGTCTAATTTTTCTATTACTGATAGATCATCAGTATTTTAACCGTTTATATTTATCATTATAACACTTCTTTCATCGACTCGTATTTGCAAGGCCAACAACTATATCCGTATATGAAATTGATTCAAAATTTATGTTGGATTAGTAAGAATGGACAACCCTCTTAACTACTACACTACTATAATTTCCACTTATATATATTAACACCGCAGTCTTTTTTCCAGATATCAATAATGTTTAGGTGTTGCATGACAAATGTCAAAATAGTGAGATTTTAGACAAGTAAACTCATGTTCCCTTTTTAATTCATTCCAAAGTCCTCAAACGTTCATTGACTATAATTAAGTATTCATTTTCGGTTAATAGCAATAGTCATGGAAGGCGTAACATCAAAACACATAGATGTCAATCAAATGGTTGAAGATAGAAGAAACTTACAGAATATTCGAAAAAACAATGTAGAACACAATAAGGGTCATAACTAAAGTACTTGTTGCTATTAGCTGTAGATTTGTATTAGGTAAACAGATACATATATGTCATGCCATTTTACAATTTGTTTTAAATTCATAGATATTAAAAAAGTATTATTATATTATTATATACGTTTTAAAGTATCTCCTAGCATACACGTATATAAATCTTATTTCCTTAACATCCCATTTTCAAGTCTACATAAATTTGTATTTATTAAACAGATATGCCATCAATTTTACAAAATATGTTAAAGTTTAAGATATTATACAATTTCTATTTTTATATTTATATATTGTTTAAAAGTGTTATTTTCAAGTGTCAAGTTTAATGTGTATTCTTAAATTCTTGTAATGAATTTGATCTATATATTACTCTCTTTAGATAATCGTAAATAATTTATAAGCTGTATAGGTGTATAGCTCATAAATATATATGTATCAATACTCCCTTTAAAAACCTAAAACGTTCAGAAAACTAATAAATCTTTAAAGTGTGCGTGTGTCAATATACTGAACATTGAAATTTAACATAGTTCACTCTGTATAATATGCTTATAGTTCACTCTGTATAATATGCTTATAGTTCACTCCGTATAATATGCTTATAGTTCACTCTGTATAATATGCTTATGTTAATCTGCAAAAATGGGAGTTAATAAAGTTAATTCTTTGTAGTATACCTAAAATAACTGAAAATTGTATTTGATATAGCCCGGTATACAAAACATCTGCGTTAACAATCCAAAAATAATATTACAACATATTTTACTTTAAGACGGCAAACACAAACTGCCAATATGATATTGATTGTATATTTTTCCCAATAGACAGAACTTTATTAATAATTTAGTCTTGATAACAAAAAAAAACAACATAAAATCAATTCAAAATAGATACAGTTTAATATATTTGTTTTAAAATTGGACAAACAAATGGCCAGTCTTCTTTGTATAGAAGTGAAAAAATATTTTACTTAATTTGATACATTTAATAGTTCTGAATACACCATTGATGACAATTTACGACGCGAAACTTTAGATGAACGATGAACATATAACGTCTTCATTAATGTTTAAATATTTCAATGTTTAACAAAAAAAAAAAAGATTTTACCGCTGTTTGTCCAATTATAATAAAATAAAAATAAATCAACTTGCTTTCTAATTGAGTCTCGCAAGCCTATCCTTGTCTCATAATCTGAGACAAATATCGGATAAAGTAACATTTTTAAATAATTATGTCAATATTCGTCATCAGGAAATATAATAAGTTTTATTATAAGTTCAATGGCGAATTCCTCTTTACTTGATACTGCATTTCCATTGAATTAGGTTAGAGTATAAATGTGCATTTTACAAGTCAAACGAATAACATGTTTATACAACCAACGTATGTTCAATTAAGTTAAAAAGCAAAAGCAAGACGTATACGGATTAACATTCAGTTAGCGAGTCTCTTATACAAATATATACATATTGTATGCGTTTCAGCAGTGTAATTTACGGGGTGATTGTTCTTGAATTCAGGGTCCTCCGTGGCCGGTTGCTCAAAGACGCCGTCTCAAGATCACTTACCTTTCACCGCTAAAGTTGTAGTTTTTAGTCCCGTTTGCACCAAAAACGTTATGTAAGAAAGTTAGCCAGTTACTTGCAAAATGACGGTGTTTCTGCTCAGATTCATTTAGCAGGTTTTCCTATACCAATAAAACAGTATACATGTATGCCAAATATAACCTGAATTGCCTTGGCATTAACCCCGATTAGCAAAAATCTTACTGAATATCTCATATTGGTATAGAGTCTTCCATGTCATCATCAAGATATATATAAAACAGCAAGGGCATTGATCTGACCAACTATCTAAACGGTTGTAAAAATGTCATCTGATGATTAACAAAAGCGGAAATTTCTTTTACGTCATTATTTAACATAATTTGTATTTAACGTTAACGCGTTTTGTTATATGTTTTTTAAACGTTTTCACCAGATTTTTTTCTAATATGCAGTTGATATAAACAGATGATCAGATATAGTTTAAAACGCGATGGCAATTAGGATATATTTTATTGGTTATGGCTTAAGATGGTTATAAAAAGTAAATCGATCAAGAAAGAAGATATAAAAAATAGGTCATGAATTTCAAAATAAGAGTCCGTGTACCATTTACAACACAAACCATTCAGCATTAATTGAGAGTTCTCAGTTATTTTCTTTTGTTTCAAAGTTTATTCACGTTATCATTTTGTATATGATTTAAATTGTTTGATAAGGTTCTCTTCAAACGTTATGGGTATATCAATATAACAAAATAAAAAATATAAATATGCAGTATGCTACCTAGTATTTCAATGGCATAAAAGTCAAACAAAACAATAAAAACAAGGAGCAATCCAAGTCATTAGGATTAAACCTGTTTAACGGGTGTACCCAATAACATTTTGTCCCCGCGGTATCAGCATAAAATGAACCAGCACGTTAAGTCTATCTACTTATAAACACGACAGCAAGCACAAAGTATTGAGTGTAAAAGACAGAACAAATACACTTGCCTTGGCATGGGCGTGTGTGAAAATGCACGTCAGAGCTAGATGCACTTCAGGGAATAGATAAAGCATTTAAATTAACACAGATAAGTAGCGTTTAAAGTGTTATTCAGAGTTTGCCGTTTGTCTGATTGTATTTGTGAATTAACTTTATGAAAATAGGTCTTGCTTTATATGATTTAGTCTGTGTCATGTTTTAGCTGTGCGCTTTAGCAAATGTAGTACATAAAAGTTACATTTAACATCTTCTTTACTTGAAAACAAAATGACGGTATATAATTGGAAATCGACAAAATAAAGAAGAAAAAGCGAATGCATTTCGGAATTAGACGAGTTACAATTTTTAAAAGGTACAAGTCAAATCATGTCCAAGTATTTATTTTGACAAATTCACACGAAGATTATTACTTCATTGGTCAGTTTTATTATAAAGTATGCTATTTTCTAGAAACATTATGACAATCAAAGGATAAGATTCCACAGCAGCAATAATACTAGAAATAAATCCAACTACAGGATAGTTATAATTATGCACAGTACGTTTACGATACAAATATGATAAGGCCGGGCCTGTGTTTTACGAAAGGTCGCCATCATGGAGCCACTGTGGAGTTTACGTTCGTTTTGCAAATACAACCAATATCGCTTATCAGAAACTATTGTATAATATATCAGTTAAGATATTGGCATTTGCTCAGTTAGCTAATGGATTCTGTTCACCAGGTATCCAGAAATATAATATTGCGTGCATTTAAATGATTGGATTCCCTATGGTTTATTACATTATATGAATGGCAGGATAAAGACACGCCGTGTGAGCCACATTATCTAGCTAATGTAGGCAATAGCAATATTTACACTTTAAGAATATGTATGTAAGTACAGGAGGTCGAAAAGTCTCCGCAATATTCTCGTCCGATCTAGATTGAGCCAGCACCCTGCCGATGCCAAAATAGGACAGTCAGGCCATTGCAGTTCAACAAGATGGCTAATATGCAAACACATGCCTGTCATTAACTGTTTTAAACAATCAAGGACTGGTGCAACTATACATCTGAAATCTAACGCCAAATGTAAAACAAGTAATGTTGTCTACTTGATGATTTGCAAACAATGTGAAAAACAGTAATGTCGGTGAAACGAAAACTCCTCTTAATCCTAGAGTTAGCACGCACCTATCCGACGTACCAACCCGTAAGCTCGCCAGATCGCCAGTGACTGATCACCTATACTCCACGGGACATGTTTTCTCGGATATATCCATTATCTGCATAAATCATAACCCTTATTGGTCAGACGAGAAGTGCAAAATACGAGAATCGTACTGGATCCGCAGTTTAAATACTATTCAAGCTTTTGACCTCAACAAAGGGGACGATGTACGTGTTGCTTTACACAAATACTATACTTCGCCAGTGCATCTAGCAATACATTTATGCAATAGTTTAAATCATACTCAAACAGTTCTACTCAATTTACATATGTTTTTCTTAATATGATGCTATGACTAAATGTAGGCGTTCACGAATAGGTATTCAACATTTTTTTGTGTTTTATTTCATCAATATAAATTTGGTTTAATAATCAGTTTATAATAAATTTTTGTGAATACTTCACGCAATAGAATTTTGGAATTGTTCTTCTATTTGATATTACCGACGCTATTTTAACCGCACTGCGATTCTGCAAACACAAATGACTCTATGTAATGTGGAGCACAGTAATATTAAATAGGTGTTATCAATAATTGTTCATACCGTTTATGAAACAACAAATTGATAAGGAAACTGCTTTAATTTTTATTATTAAAAGTGTTCATAGTTACACAATATATAGCTATCACAATTGACGTTTTTTTTTCAATTTGATATACAGTTTCGATCAAATATTCAGTTTACAATAAATGTGGGCGTACAAAACCGTCTACAAGCAATTGTCCGCGATTCTATTTTTAACCGTTCTGCGATTCTGAAACAAGACTCATTCCTGTAAACGCTACCTCTGTGTTATGAAGGTCACACCTTTTTAGACTAATTATTGCTAATATATGCATCTACCTTTTACAAAAACAACAAATGTATGGGATACTACCGCCATATTGGCTATGGGCGCGTGGTCGCGCGCATTTGTAGTGTATATAGTTTAAGGTTTTAGTATGTAATGTTTTACAGTAGGTTTCTCAGCCGGTCTGCAGTATTTTATATATAGAAAAATGTTTAGTCTTGTGTCGTTGTTTTGTTGTTGTTTTCTTTAAATTTTTTTCCGCTGATGAAGGCTTAAAGCCGAAAGCTAGCTAAGGATATCTCGTTATGTTTTAGCACTGTAAAATGGTTATTCTCTCTACTATATGTTTATGTCTTGGTTATTCACAAATAATTATCTCCATATATATATCATGCATTGTGAATGAGCATCTGAATGAACATCTGAAAAGATAAAAAAAACACCCCGTCAATTCCGTTGTTGGGAATTTAATTGTCTCCTTTTATATATATCAAGCATAAAGCAAGAATGTCAAGTTCAATAAACCGACTAGTGTATATGTCATTTGTGCTATCATTTTAGAAACTAGCAAAATCATTACTTAACAGTATCGTTCTTGCACAAGTTTTCATCCCTAACTGAATTGACAAACTGGTGCAAAATGCAATTTGATTAGTAACACCAGCTTAACTGTTCTTAATAAATCCGATTTGAGACGTATCAATCTTACGTTTTGGTAAGTACAAAGTACACCTTGAGCTATAACCGCGTTCAAGAAATTGACCAATCAAACATTCATTATCTCACTTCAGCGATAGAAATCATCAATATGCCATTCCCTCTTTGCTTATTTTATTTATTTCTATATGGAAATTAGCCTAAAAACCGCAAATTGATGTTATATCTCAAGGGAATGCAAATGGAACATATTTCTCCCATTTCTGCTCATATATAAGAGACGGGTTTTCCTATGGAGGAAATTTACATCTTCCATGTCACGGGACAGTTTTCGCAAATGACCTGACGCAAATCTAGGACTGAATCATTTTGTGTAATCTATTTCCTTATGCACAAATAATATTTATGTATATTTACCTTTTCACATCTGCAAAATTATTTTTCAAACTTTTATTTTGTTGTAGGAAACCGTACCAAATGAGAAAGAAGCCACGTCAGAATAATGACGTCAACGTATATATTTATGACGTATTGCTTACGTAAAAGAACAGGGTCTTGGTTTAAATTATATTTGAAAGAAATATTCAAACAAACAATGAGCAGAGAGATTAACATGTGTAATTTCTGGTACATACTTTTGTATGTACTTTAAAATTCATCTATTTATGTATGTATGGAATTTTGTGCGTCAAACACACGATTAAAAAGAAGCATATTTTGTAATGATGGCCATAACCGAATATCAATCATCTGACTGAAATGAATGGAAGAAAAAAAATTATCATGAGTTCGTCCATGTGGGATAGCAGAGCCTCGTTCTGCATGTAATTTTGACCACTCTGGTGAGATATTTCTATCTTCCATGGATACTTATGATGGATTTTTATATTGTTTTTCTTTGGTTTAATAATAACTGCAATATAAGCATTGTAGCCATATTGTTATAACGGATCGGTTTCAATAAACATCTAAGGCTGAGATTTTTCTCCACACAGGAGTCTAACAGTCTCTAACTGATTACTTGAACCTACTATATATATAGATATTAAACTAACACACAAAATTTATGTACGAACATGTCTATATCCATTGCTAAAGTATGACGCGCAACATGCTTAATAGCATTTAAAGTATATATATTGAAAAAAAAGGGTTGAAGAAAATATTTAGTTGAAATCATTGTAGTATATATTTTATGATATAAAATGGCTAAAAATATTGACGGGCTACCAATTCTAAAGATACATTTTCGTCGGTTCATGATGTGATGACGCGGGAAGAGCGAGTTTGAAATAAACTGAAAAACATGTTTAAACTCCGGAGTGGAGACTCTTTGACCTTTCTAGCCATAACATAAATTCAGTATTATTTCCAAAACTAATTCAACATTTTGCATAAATTACTATTCCGAAATGAATTTACAAAATAGGCGCAAAATGAAAATATTTAAACAAAATCACGACATGATAGAGTTATACCCATTGGAACATTATAGCAATACTGTTGTTTAATTGATTCCAATAACCCATCACTTTTTGGTGCATGTAAAAGTCTTACAAAAGTCGTCAGCAATAACATTACAAATGAACTTGGACACATAATCTTGCTGAATTGAGACAAGAAAGAGTGGAGCGCGCGGTCTAGTGGTAGAGATCCTCCACCACGGCTATGTGTGGTGTCCTTGAGCAAGACACTTCATTTACAAATTTTCGAACAAATATTAAATAAAATTACATATTAGTAGTTTGCCAGTGAATATTGCACGAGGATTATCTATCTTTTGTGACTGGATCAAAGGTACTGGACATTATTTCATGTCTTTATAGCAAAATTGTTCACTCATGTTTTTATCTTAAAGGCATTATTAATGAAATGAGGCTAAACATAAAGATAAATGTCCAATTCCCCAACTCAATTATGACTTCAATTATGTGTATTCATTTCATGTACATAGAGTTCAAGTAAAAAAAATGAGATTTTTAAATGACAAAAAAAAAATGAGCTTGTCTTAATGATGTGTTTAGTAAAACGGGCTCTGACTATTAATATTAATTGATTAATATATATTTCTTATAAACACGGTTTGAACATTTAATCAGTTTCCATAACAATATATTGTGATTTATTAAATGTTATTTTGTCATTTCGATGCTCCATCTCGAACATTATTTGGATTGATTTGTCCCTTTTCAATGACAAAATACTAAAATGTACCATGAACAAAATATTTTTTTTATTACTTTGCCGAGTGATATCTGACACAGAAAGACACAATTTTTAGTTTGCATCTCGTATTGCTAGATTCTATGTTTTTATTCTTTACTATATGTCATTACAAGTATTAAATAACATTCATAGAATGTCATCCATGTTTCAAATGCAAAATTGAATATCTCCACAAAAACAATCAAAGACATAAATAACACCAATCCACACGCGTATGAGTAGTTCGTGCAGAAACTCTCCGTTGGGTGGTATATTGATGGCCATCCTGGGCAAGATCAGAATCTAAATTATATAAAAACAAAACAAAGATCAACCCATCGCTTTGTGACAATTACAAGAACTTTCAGTAATAATATGTGATGTGCATTTAAATAGTAGAACCACGTACCAGACATACTGCTCGACGTATTTTTTATTAGGTTCGAAATACAGATCAGCATTTATATAAATTTGCCTCACGTATAACCATTATACATAATTCTTAAACACGGTCTTTATTGTGTACGTGACACGTAATACTTTATTGATTACCTCATTAAATTAATTAATTTTCCTTCAGTATATCTAAACGATATATCAGCTATGTTCTCGTATAATCTTTTAGTTAATCTAACAGTAATCTGTTTTTAGAAATGAACTGAAGCTATATGGTTTAAAATATAATGATATCATTTACCTAGCGGTAATTTTGATATATTCTAAAGCGCGATGATGTTTCAGAGATATTCATAATGGATTTTGTTTGAAGATAATGTTGTTGGTATGAGATTATATGTATGTCATTTCAATGCTTCGTCGATCAAAACAAATGTATCAAATAGTACATGTTTCAGAACCATGGTGCCTACCTTTCGGCAATAACTCGTTTATCTTTACTAAAGAATATTCAACTTGTAATTACTTTGTACACTGTCTGTTATCAATTTAGTTTAAACTAGTATTTTATTTATATACATGATATAAGTGTACATGTATTTATCATTTAACAATAAATCATAATGTCATACGTTTAACGAATTATGTGGAAAGGATACAGATAAAAGCTTTAGAAGCTTGTGTAAATCTGTGTCCATAACAGTTTTTTTACATTTCATATAGCCTTTATCATATTGTTCCAAAATAATTTCACTTTGACCAAATGTGCAGAAATTGATTTAAGAAATAATGATTTATTCAGAATATTTCAAATAAAAAAAGAGACTTTTGGTTGAAGAGAAGGAAAGAAAGAGATTGCACTGATTTTATTTTCCTTATCGGCTCATTCCGATACAGGAAATAGGTGTTTTGCAAGTTTATGTTTATCAATCTAATCCATTCATTAACCATTTGTTTCTTTCTGTCCAAGATCAAATAGAGGCGTGTCGTAATAATTAGGTTAGTAGAAAACGTGACAAGTCATTATCTATTTAACTGTGTGCGATACTCATAACGTTTGGTCATTATAATATAATTTTGAACTTCGATAAAAACCAAATTGTTGTCAGTTAGTGTACGGTTTTTATTACCATACAGAAGATCATCCGAAGTGGGATCAATTTGTGAAGGAAAACATTTATTTTTGTACCAACCTGTGTTCAGACAAAATAAACGAAAAACCATATCACAGTTTTGTAAATTTTGTAGATTTTAGAGGTTAACATGAATCACTTACAGCGTTGTTTTCACAGCATTAACCATAACACATTATATTATGTTCTTTCATTTAATGCAGCGTGCCAATTAATGTATTAAAATATATAGTTTAAAATGAGTGACTTGCTCTGAAAATATTTTGAAACTGATATTGTAACTTATATTAATTTAAATATAACTTTACCCCGTGCGCTCGACATGTTATTCCCAATCAACTTTTGAGCTTTGCTTAATAAAACTGTATAAATCATATTTGGACTTATAATGACTACCTGCTTCAAAAGAAGAATCATATAAAAAGCTCCCACTATATCATGTGAACTCGATCCAACACGGATTCTGAAGTATTGTTTCAATTAATTTCTACATCTGATCACTAACATTATAAATGCACCAATCTGTTCTTGCTATGTATCTAAGGCATTTAAGAATCATGTCATCATACGACCGCTTTTAAAGGAACCTGCTCTAGATGCTAATGTACCAAAGAACTACAGACCTGTGTGGCGAATTTTCCGTTTTTGTCAAAGCTTTTAGAGAAGGTGGTAGATACTCCACATATGGATATGGAAGAACAAGTTAACTATGTATGTAGATCTGCGTATATTCAACTACGCAGTATTTGTCGTATAAGAAGAATTTTTACAAATGATGCCACAATAACTCTAGTTAATTCATTAGTTACCTCAAGATTGGACTGCTGTGATGCGCTTCTTGTCGGAATTTCAAGTTCCACTTTAAATAAACTGCAGAGTATACAAAATACTGCTGCTCGTATTATCACAAGAACTACACGCCGCAGCCATATAACTCCAGTGCTGAAATAACTTCATTGATTTCCTGTGCCTTACATGATTCAGTATAAAGTCCTTATACATACCTACAAGGCCTTACATGGTCAGTCACCTAGTATATATACAAGAAATGTTGAAGGTTTATAGACCAGTTATGGACTTACGCTCTAGTAACTCGCTGACATTAGTGGTACCAAGGAATAGAACTGTTCTATTTTGAAACAGGAGCTTCGAGCATTCTGCTCCGAGCTTATGGAACACATGCCAAGCAACATCAAGAGCGCACAATCATTGAATGTGTTTAAGAAACAGTTAAAAACACACTTCTTTATGAAACACTATGTGCACTGAATAGTAACAGTGGTATGTGACACTATTCTAGAAACACTGACATTTGATGGTATTTGAATCTAGCCAGTTATTAACTTCATGATTTTTTATCAGTTCTTATGATGCTTTTTATGTTTATGATTTCTTTGTGATGCCATATACTTGTTTTATTTACATTGTAGATTATTTTAATATACATGTTAACTGTACATATTCTTAGTCTATATGTAGACATCATGCCTTTTTTAGGTGAGTCTTTATATTGTTACTGCAATACTAAGTAAGCAATTTTTACTGTATGCACATCACTTTTGAACGTATTTCTAATATGATAAGAGTGCTATATAAGTGTTGTATAATAATAATAATAATAATAATAATAATAATAATAATAATAATAATTAACTGATTTATATATTTTTGTTCGTTATTTTATAGTAAATGATAAAAATATGAATGTTTGTCATTCATACAGAGGCCACAATGACATAAGTGAAACTTACATTTTACTGTTTGTCAGCACCACCAAAACATGATGAGAAAATTAGGGGCTTTGCATTATATATGATTTTTTTTCTGCTTAGGGTGTACACTGTTGACATATTGAAAGTAGACTTCCGAAATCATGTATTCATACCCCAATTTCAAAGCATCAATTTTATTTCTCAATTCACAATTCAAACATGACAATGCTTTCAAGATGTTAAAAATAATCAATTATGCCATTCAAATAAAAAACATGAGCATTAAAATAAGAAAATTGCATTTTAAAGAAGAAGTAACAAGGATTATTTATAACCGTCATTATGCTACTATCCCAAGGAAGCACTTTCTTCTTCCAAAGGTGGTACTATGCCTATAAGGAAACCTTATTTTTTTTAACTTTTTATAGTTTACTTCATTTTTACTAAGAACTATTAATTGCACTTTCTACATGGTCTTTATATACAGGCGCAAGATGTTGACCGGCATGAAATTTTGACTAATCTTACTAAATCAAAATTTGTTTAACGTAATTCCATTAAAATTTTTACATCAAAATATTTTCATGACACAGTGAAGACATTACCTTACCAAAATACATTATACTATGCAAAATGAATGCTTAACAAATGCACATTTCAATCAATCAAAATCTTCAAAATGTTGTGTTTTATTCATGAAATTTCAATGTAATTATGAACATAATATGTTTTATTTGAGGCATAAACATGCCAAAATGTGTTTTTATAAATGAAATGTCTCCAATTTGTCATTTAAGACCATGAGAGTGGAAAAAGAGGTTATTTTACATACAGTTAACATTTTGGATAAATCACCCCAATCTCACTTAAGTCTCTCTTATAGGTAAAACCTCACCATTTGATTTATGTTCTTTATTCTATAGTAAATGAGAAGAATTTGAACGATTGACATTCATAGAGACAGACAAATCACAGAAGTGAAACCTATATTTTACTGTTTGCACTACCAAAATATGATGAGAAAAGTAGGGGTCATATGTCATAAAAGAGGTTTTTGTTCTGCTCAGGGTGTCCACTGTTGACAAAATGAAAGTAGACTTCCGAAATCTTTTATTCAAATCCCAATTTCCAAGCATCAATTTTCTTTTTAACAAATTCACTAGACCGCAGCGTAGTCTAGCGGTAAAACGTCCAACTTTCGTGCGGCAGGTCGTGGGTTCGATCCCCGACCGGGTCACATCAATGACTTTAAAAAATGGTGCTAAAAGCTTCCTCGCTTGACGCTCAGCATTCAGAGGAAAGTTCTAGGTGTGGTTGGCCTGGTGTCAGTATAATTTGACTGGATGGGGTATCATACCATTGCGACATGATATTCCAGTGTGACAGCACTCATAATACTATCTCAAGTAGACACCGTCGCGATATGGCTTAAAAATTGTTGAAAGCGACGCTAAACACCATATAACAACAATACAAATTTACAAGTCAAACATGACAATGCTTTCAAAATCATCAATAATGCCATTGAAATAAAAATTGAGCCTTAAAATAAATTAAATGCATTTTTATAGAAAACTCAAAGATAATTTATATATTATGCGACTACCCCATGAAAGCACTTCCTTTATCCAATGATGGTGCTATGCCTATAAGCATATATAATCATCATATTAAATATAGCGGGGCATCGATATAATATAGCGGTGCACTGGTATATAACGGTTCTTCAATATATTATAATTTTAATGGTGTATATTTAAATTTTAAAGGTGCAACGATATAATTTATCGGTGCACCATCGTTAAAACAAAAATATCAGCCACCCGTCGTTAAAGGCAAAGTACCACCTTTAAAAAAAGGGTAGTGTTTTCATCAGGTAGTTTTAAAATGATTATAAAAGCTTAGAGGAGTTATTGACTGACTCTCTATGTTTGAAAGTATTGATCTTGAAGACGTCTAAGAAAGGTTGCTTAAAATGTTTTCTCGTATAATTAATTACACATTGATTTGTCCAAATTTAGCCGTTTGTAAAAATGAGTTTCCTAACATTATTGACCCATTTTTTTCTCCCATTATTATCTAATGTTTTAGCATATATTAACACTTTTTTTACATGTCTATAGTAAGGCATCTTTGAACGTTTAAGCCAATGATTAATACGTTTTAACGATTCGATCCATAAAATTACCTTCCACAATCACCAAGAACTCCTGTGTTGATAGTTTTTACATTTAAACACATGTAACGCTTGCATGCATACCTATGAATAAGTTCAATGTTTTCACGTTCTTGAAATCCTCATATTTCACACCTATACAACAATCTAGGTACAATCTTTGTATCTGACCATAATCATAACGTGGGGAAAGAAGTGGCGCTAAAACACGCTTTTCTTTTTATGCTAGGTCTTCTGACATTTTGTTGAAGAAAGTTGCTTAGAAAAAGATAATCCAACGTAGGTGAAACAATTGACAACATCAAGTTGGTTACCATCATTAACTCGTGTATAGAGAATTTTTCTGAAATAGTATATAACATTTCTTTTAAGACGAACGGACGTACTTTTAATAGCAGCCCAAAACGTAAGCTTATTAAAAAGGCATTTTGGTTTAATGATGAATGTAAAAATCTTAAAACTTTTTTTTATAACAATAAGAGACTTTATAAAATGGATCCTACGGAAGATAATAGATTTCGTTAACTAACTTGTAGAAATGATTTTGCGAAAGCAAAGAGAAAAGCAAAATATGTTTATTTTAAAAAAGAAAAAACAAATTTGTCAAAATTAAGCAAAAGTAATACACGTAAATTTTGGAAATATATTAAAAAATATCAAACGAAAAAAGGTAAAAATTATTCTGATATTAATTTGAATGAATTTTTCGAGCATTTTAAAAACCTCTCAAATACAGCTCATAGCCATTTTAACCCAGATGATGATATAAATATAGACAGAGAATCTTTGGATATAGCTGAACTGGATTGTTCTTTTACTATTGCTGAAATAAAAAATACTATTTCATCAATGAAACGCCATAAAAGTTGCGATTTTAGTAATAATGTAGCTGACTTTTTTATCGATTCAAAAGACTTTATTTCTCCGTATCTTGTTCAAATATTTAATAATATATACGACACTGGAAATTATCCGGACTGTTGGGGAAAAGGTGTAATTATTCCTATACATAAAAAGGGCGATTTATCTAATCCGTCTAATTATCGTGGCATTACTTTAACAAATATAATGTCAAAAATATTCTCTCTCACCCTGCGTAATAGAATAAATAAATGGTGCGAGGCGGAACACACTTTTAACGAGGCACTATTCGGCTTTCGCGATAGTCATAGTACTACAGATTGTATATTTATTTTGCATTCAATAATTCAAAATGTTTTGATAAAAAAATCAAAATTATATTGTATTTTCGTGGATTATATGAAGGCGTTCGATACCGTTATTCATGATGCCCTTTGGATTAAGCTAGTCCAATCCGGTATAAGTTGTAAGATGGTTAACATAATTAAAGCAATTTACGGCAACGTTAAATCATGTGTTAAGTTAAATGATTTGTCGTTCTCAAATTTCTTTGATGTATCGCTAGGTTTAAAACAAGGGGAACCACTCTCTCCGCTTCTGTTTATTCTTTTTGTTAACGATATAAGCACTTCTATTGATCTTAATGAATTAACTGACAAAGATGTAGAACAGTTATCTTTATATATGTTACTTTTTGCTGATGACATAGCATTGTTTACAACAAATCCACTAAGTTTACAAAAACAAATTGATAATTTATTTCAATATTCAACCAAATGGGGATTAAAAATAAATGTAGATAAAACAAAAATTTGTATCTTTGAAAAAAGAAAACAACAACATAACCATGAATGGTTTATAAATAATGAAAAAATAGAAATTGTTGATAATTTCTGCTACTTGGGTATTAAATTCCATTACACTGGAAATATGTCACATGCTGTAAAGGCATTATCAGATCAAGCACTCAGAGCATATAACAGTTTACTTTCAGTATTCACTAGGGTTAAATTAGATATCAAAACTAAATTATCTTTATTTGATTCTATGGTTGTGCCAATTTTATTATACGGATCAGAAATTTGGGGTATTTATGAAAATAAGGAATTAGATAAATTACATATTAAGTTTTGCAAACGCATCTTAGGTGTTAAACCACAAACTCCTAACGTAGCTGTATTAGGTGAACTAGGGAGATTTCCATTATCTGTTATCTGTAAACAACGTGCTATAAGCTATTGGACAAAAGTTATGAAAAAAAACAATTCTATTCAATTTAAAGTTTTTAATGAACAATGTACTTTACAAAATGCCAGCTGTTGGGCTGGTAGTATGCACATGCTTTTAAATCGGCTTGGTTTTGGAGATATTTGGTTGAATTACAATTTAAACGCAAATTATTTCCCCATGTTAAAACAAAGGATTTGTGATCAGTATTTACAAAATTGGAATACAGCTCTTCAAAATATGCCCAAATTAGACTATTTAAGAAAATTTAAAACATGTCTTGAATATGAATTTTACTTGGATTTTATTCCAAATGAAACAAACCGTAAAAATTTAACAAGATTAAGACTGAGTGCGCATAATTTAGAAATTGAAACTGGGAGATACACAAATGTACAAAGGGAAAATCGTTTTTGTAGAGTATGTAATGGGGGGTTGGTTGAATCGGAGTATCATTTTCTATTATGTTGTCCTACATATAGAACAATCAGAAGTAAATATATTAAACATAGTGCTTTTCCAAATATTAATAGTTTTAAAAACATTATGTCATCAAGGAATAAAAAAAGTATTTGTAACCTGGCAAAATTTATAACCGAAGCTCAAAAGCTAAGGCAAGAAACTTTAAACAATTTGATTGATTATTGATATGATTATAAATGATTCTGTAATTATAGATGTATAAATAACATGACTGCTTCAGTTTGAATATGTGATATGTATGTATTTGATTGTATTACATATAATTGTATGTATTTGTTTGTATTTTATATAATTGTATGTCTATGCCATATTTAAATTAATTTGAATGTGTAAATGGCCATAGGCAATGTTTTGCTGATATGCCAATAAACTTGAAACTTGAATTAAACCATTTTTAATGGCTTGATTCTTATAAAACATTATTTTAGTTTTATTTATGTTGACTTTGAGACATGTTTCATCACAAAATTCATGTAGTGTGTTCAGTTATCTTTACAGTCCAACTACGTTGTCCGCAATAAGCATCAGCAAATAGTAGGATAAAGAGTTCAACTGTGTCAGGGAATAATTGTACTTCTTTATAGTCACTATTTCCAATTAGTGTTGCAAGCTCGTTGATGGATAGGGAAATAAAATGGGTGAGGTTAAACAGCCCTGTTTCAATCCTACTAGACAATTGAAGCTGTCCGTTGAGCCGTTACATCTAACTCGGTCTTTTACACAAACATACATTTCTTGTATAGACTTTAAAAGTTTACCTTTCACGCCACATTTCCTTAACGTACTCTACAATTTCCCTCGCTAGTACAACATCTACTAGTTCTTCCGCAACAACAATGATGACACTTATCATTACAGTCGATTGCATTATCATTATTTTCGTCTTTAACATTGTCTTCACCATTATCATTATCATCATCATCAATATCGCAATCATCAACTGTTACATTATAAACATCATAATTTTCTCCATTTACAGTGACAAAATTCTTGAAATATACAGTTAAAAATGTTATTTTATGAAGGATAAAATTCAAAACAATGATTGATTGATTGATTGATTGATTGATTGATTGATTGATTGCATATTTATCGTAATTTTTATGCCATCGAGGGCTAACAGACGATCTATTAACATAACAACTGTTTCCTGAGGTCCTGAAAGGTTAACAATATTCGGGCACACCACATATTCACAAGTAACAGCTAACATTCCAACTTGAATCAGCTGTGAGTGACGTATGATAATGAGACAAATGTCGTATTTAATCATCAAGGAGACTGTTGCCGGGTGGAGATTCCAACTCACGACCCCTGAATCGATAGTCAGATACGTTATCGACTGAGCTAATCGGGCCCGGCAAATTAGAAAACCCACCTCTTTTAAAACTTAAACAATGCATATATGAGTGTACAATTGATTGATGTTAATTTATAGATATAAATGAATTATTCTTTCACTAATACATTACGCACATGAAACATACTTAATATTTATCATATATTTGTTACATACGGACAAACAAAATGACACCGATATAACCGAGATGCTATATAACAATTAACACCTTAATCAGCAAAGACCCCCTTGTACACACTTTATAAACGTCTAATGGGTTTTTATTAACATTCACCTGTAAAAAGAGAAGTGAAAAAGAATGACGGGATAACTGGTGGTTGAAAGAAAATACCCTAAGTCCGTCGTTGTACAAACGGTCCTAAAACCGATTAATACGGGTGGCAATTATTTCTATTTAAACAAAATGACCATTAGACAAAAATATAACTCCCGACTTTTACAAAAGATATGGTCCTAATGCGAGTTTTTAGTGTAGACTTAAACAACAGTGCGATGGACATTAAGCCACTGCATAATCATAATAATGATGTCGAGCAAACGTGACAAACAGTATGATTATCATTTTTAACCCGGGAGCTTTATGTGTCAAGATGTCAGACCCTTTTAAAAGTTGATGTGTATATATGATGCATAAAGCTCCCGGTAGAAGTAAAAGAAGTAAATGGGTTATTACACAAAAGATGAGATTGGGCAATGACTTGGTGCATGGAAAATGCCTTTCATATCCTGTAACTATATATAAGCATTATTACTAAATTATTGTTTGAAAGTCACGAAGTTGGCTAATGAATATCAGCCGACGTCGAAACTATGTGTCGTGAATTCGATCTCAGCGGACCAATCTTATTCATCGTGGCAACTGACCACAGACAATTCTCTATAAGGTATGGTGGCTGATTTCTGACACATTCTACGGTAAAACATTTTCGTGTCGGCGAGGCGAAAACACGACAAATAAAGTATCTGTTGTGTTTTCGTGTCGGCGGGGCGAAGACACGAAAACACGACAGCACGACTCATGAAGGGCGCCAACACGACATATTCAAAACCACCAAGTTGAACACAAAAACACGACAAATATATATGTCGACTTGGCGCTCTCTAATCTGTCGAGTTTTCCCATAGAATGTGTCGTGTGTTCGTATCTTCGCCCGCCAAAACGAAAACACGAAACCTCAACAAATATGTACTTTGTCGAGATTTCGTGTTTTCGCCTCGCCATGACTCCAACACGACATGGCAGAATTTAGCCACCATAATAAGGACATTCGTCCTTTACATATGTTTCATGCGTGCAAGTCATCGAGTAAGAGTTACATATTATTACAGATTATCTGGCGCCGTTGTGTAACTACGTAAATACTGTTAAAAAATGACTTGAGCCTAACATAAAAGTGAACAGGTAAAAGGTTCGAAAATCTCTCTGTATAATATAAAGATCTGAAACGAAAAAGGCTCTAAACCTCTAAGTTTGAGCTTGAACCTTGACCCCGCGACATGTTTATGCACGCTTATCGTTGTACTATGTCTTGGTAAGTCCTTGCAATCATGATATATTTATTGACCGGACATTAACGGACGGATAGACGGACGAGAAAAGCGTCAACTATAGGCTTCCAAGAAATCTTTGAGAAGGCATGGCAACCCGAAAAGATATTATTTCATTATTTACAATAGGTGCACATATAGTTACAATTGAAAAAAGATATTGATACTGGAGATGTTATTGCTAGATCTACAACATATAAATTATATATATTAATAATGAAGTTTCAATAGTCAAATACATCTAATGCATGTTTTAATATCTGCAACCCCTGGTATTATCAAATAAATTCCGTTAATTACTCAAAATTAACTCCATGATATTTAAATCTCATATTACTTGAGTGAAAAATACGTTTTAGATGAAATTGCAAAAAAACTCGAATTACATTGTCTCAAATCAAAAAAATATGCAAAACGAAAAGAATTCCACCGTATATAGTATTCCACACACGTGTGAAGAATGCGTTATGGGGAAAATGAGGTGTAATTGTGCTATACACCACGTGTATACTTCTAGAGATGAGTAGACATATAATGCATGTATTCCTGACAAGACCACCGCCGAGACTGTTTTGTCTTAGAACTCATTACTGTCTGCAATAGTTTATATAATGACAAAATGAGCCCGAGTAACCCGGTATATTCGACTTACCAGAATTATTGTGTAATGCTTTATGTAATTAGGTTAGGTTGCTTAAAACAAGGACAAAGAACTAAGAGACTTTTCTCATACACGTTCATACTTGTATAAAATATGTATATACACAATACTACAAAAAAGTTAATGCTTTGTTGTATAAATATGAACGTGCCGGTGCTGTTTTATCTCCTAAATGAAATTCAATAGAATATAATACATTACGTTTTACAAACTGCAAATGCTCAGTTACAAACATTCCTATTTGAGACACACTCTACTACTGTTATAACTTTACCTTCAGTCAATTTAATGTTGGAACAGGCGTAGATAAACCGCAAGATATTTCGAATTTTGAATATCAGTGAAGATCTGATATATAATAAAACGGTTGTGGCAATAAAAACGCTTAGAAATCTAACAATTGTTACTACGTGTTGATACCGCAACCCTTAGTGTAACAATTGTTACTTAGTGTTGATATCGCAACCCTTAGTGTAACAATTGTTACTGAGTGTTGCTACCGCAACCCTTAGTTTAACAATTATTGTTACACTAATCGTATGTTTTGTACTTGTATTATAAAACGAGTTCACTTAGTGTAACATTTTTTTTCAACCAGAAATTTATCAATCACTGCTATAAAATGGGGACATGTGTTACATATGTTTATCCGTCCGCACATACGAATGGGTAGTTAAGTGTTTACGTTTAAGGGTTTGTTTTTTTTGGACGGTAAAAATACTGCGTTTTTATCTTGAACATTTTGTTATTATGGAACATTACTTAATTAATGTTTGAAAAAAGTAACAATCTTACAAGTCTTGTTAAAAAACCGTAAATAAACAACAATATAATATAATTTTACAGATCTCCTTTAAATTTTCGTTTTTCCACTTGATATTGAAACAAACACAATATTTGCATATATGTAATTATTTTCGTGTCAGGTCCATAACGCCGCTATACATTGTGGGCCAGGGAGGGATGTTTGAATATTCTGTCTACAACAAATAAAACAGATGCGGCGGATGTATTTCCTTTGACAAAATTGCGTTCCGTTTTGTATCAAACTTAGCGACCCACTGGATCATAGGACGTTAAAACAGAGAATGGCATTCAAACAGTAAATTAGTAAAATTGTAAATGAAATGACGCATTTAATAATTGACGATGGATAGATATCAGTTTAACTGAGCCAATTGGAGTAAATTCGAGTTTTTCATGATTCTGTTGTTATAGACGATGTAAATGTCTAGTGTAGTTTCCTTAATATATGTGAACTATAGAATATTAACAAGGTAGATATAGCATGTTTTGATGATTAAAGGGACATAGCTCTTGTGTTACACGTCCGATCGTAATCATGTCGACACATCCGGGATTGTATGATCATATACGATAAGACTTAGTAATAGTTAGTGTTCATTTAGTAAAGAATCAACAATTAAGAAACACAAAGGGAGCGACCGGGTTTTTTTATTGTTAAAGTTTTACTTAAATGAACGCTAACTGGCCTAGTGTTAAACGTCATTTGACAGTGGGTTTGACGTCATTTGACTGACTCCGGGCGGGGCTACGATTAAAACTGAGATGACTGACGTTTTAGAGGATGGTTTATTTTTGCCAAGGCCGTTTCTAAGCATAGTTCGCGTGGCTTTGTAGTTTGTACATGACTCCTAAAAAATTTATCAAAGGCGGAGTCTGTGCAATGATATTCACGCGTGCGCAGTGATGACGAACTACTTAATTAATAATTAAAAACGAACTTAATAATCAAATTATTTTGTAGGCTGCTTTAACAAATAAGAACGACACAATTTTGAAAATTGAAGCGATTCCGTTGGTTGTCAAATGAGGTTATGAGGTTAGCGCGCCTAGCTACGATGCAAACCGTAGACGCAATATCAAGTCATCTACCAAACCAAATAAATTTGGTGTCAACCATAATTTATATACTATGCTTTTCATGCAACACATCAGGACTGGACAGACAATTTACAAATATATGAACAGATAGTTTTATATGAATAGGATCCAGTTAAGGATTCATGACTACTCACATGTTATATAAAAAACAGATTTAGAAACCCATTGGATCTTGAAGACACCGTTAAATCATATGTATTTTATTTCATAAAGGGAGATAATTGAAATCACAACAACGGAATTTCCAATTTGTTTGGATCTTTTTAGATGCACATTCACAATGTATTATATATATATTGAGATAATTATTTGTGAATAACCAGACATAAATTTACAAACCATACTACGGCAAGCGTGCCTAGCTATAATGCAAACCATAGACACAATATCATGGCGTCTGCCAAACCAACTCAGTTTGGTGTCATCCATCACATATGTACCACGGTTTTACATGCAACACGTCTAGACTGGCCGGATAATTTACAGACATGAACATAAAGCTTTATTGGAGTAGGATCCATTTTCAGCAAATCAGAAGCTCAATGGTGGGATCTGACACTAAAGCCATTGTCACATTTACGGTCATGCACGTTGTTGACTGTAGTTCACTTCAAACGTAGCCTACCGTAGTGTAACTACGGTCAACTACGTTGAAGTAGGTTCGAAGTAGGTTCAAAATTGACAAAAAGAGGAAATATAGAAAGTCTAAGTAGGTTGAACTACGTGTAAGTATGGTTAACTACATTGAACTACGAGCAAAGTGGCTATGTTTAACTAGGGTATCACTACGTCGAACTACTGGTAACTAAGTTACACTACGTATAAACTACGTTTAAGTACGCACAACTACGGTAAACTAGGGTCAACTGCGTTAAGCTAAGGTAAAACCGTGGGTGTGTCCTGCGCAGTACGGGTAAGCCACGGCTATTGTGCTTTTGGATGTTGACGAGCCAACATTTCTGATCACCTAATTCTACCATGACGCCAAGGAAGAGGAAACGAGGTTCTTCCAAAGCCAACATTGCTTACCACCTTGCAGTATCAACATGAACCTGGAGGGTGGAGAGGAGACAGTGGAAGTGGTTTGCAAGTATGCCAAAGACATTCTCCACCACACGACGTGCTCTGGACAGCCGGTAGTTGAAGACCTACTGGCCATCGTCCAAACCGCGTCGAGGAAAGGGTTTCATCAGCCAGGTCCTCATGGCGAATGCATCATCCCCTATGATGTAGTAAGGGGTGTTTACATCATCCCCTGGTAGCGGGTCTGCATCTGAGACACCCAGGACACCATCCTGTAGAGCTTGGCGAAAGTCACAATGGTTCCAGATCTGGCCATCCGAACTAGAGTCGACGTCTCCAATTTGTGTCCACAGGAAGCGGTATTGAGCATCAACCAAGGCCATGAGTACAATGGAGTCAACCCCTTTATAATTGTGGTAGATAGAACCTTGGGTGGCTTCTTGATTCGGATGTGCTTCCCATCAAGAGCACTAAGGGTGTCATTTCTGCTGAAAGGCCCTAGCCACTTGCTGCCACTTTTCAGCTTCTGTGGGAAGCTTGACAAATTCTGGTTCCAGGACATTAACCAGAGCTTGACACACATCAACAATGAGACCTGACATGGTGTTGTGGGCTACCCTGAAGCCGAACAGGAGGTCTCGGTAGTAGTTTCCAGTGGCCAGATACCTGAGGATGAACGCCAGCTTAAGCGCAGGAGAGATGAGACACCTGAAAGTGGTGGTCTGTTTGGTAATCCTTCCCTCAATCCTGGGAAGGATATTATTGAATGTGGCCACATCTGCACGCGGAAATTGCTGGAAAGCCTGGGGGTCCTCCACTTGAAGCTCTGCCATCAGAGCCTCATACTTGTCCCGGACGGGTCTACGCAGTAGCCAGTCCCTGGTCCATCATCTCCTTTGTCTTCTATTATCCCTCCTTTCCTGTTCCTCTAGGTCAACTTATTCCACAAAGTTTCTTGCCAGACCCGCAAGTTCCAAGTTTACCTGACCCAAGAACTTCGCAATCGTGACTCTGTCACCCATTGTATACGTATGCAGTTAAAAGAATAATTGAATCCTCAAACAACAAGATGTGTGTAATCCTAGAAATGTAAGCGACAAATTTCTTATTAGTTGACCCTTACGGTTTTTGCTACGGTCAACTACGGTAAACACTACGGTGAAGTAGGGTCAATTTTTGTTAACTAAGGTCAACTACGTTCAAATTACGGTCACAGTAGGGTCTTGGTATCATAATTGACCGTAAACAAGTTTTAAACATGTTAAAAAATTATGTGCTTACTACGGGCAAATCGTAAGTTCGAACTACGTTTATTAATACGTTGAACTACGGTGAACTACGTGTACTTACGTTCAACTACGTTTAAGTACGTTTAACTACGGTCCACTACGGTCATTCCCCACTACGGTCAACTACGTAAGATGTGACAACGGCTTAACACAGACATGACTCGGGAGATGTCGATGCCAGGTACTTGGTTAGATGACTGCTGGTCAGCTATCCGGATACTAAGCTGCGGGAAATGCAATAATATTATTGATTCGCCTGACGGAATGTTGTGCGACGTCTGGAAACCTCCTGGCTGTTGTTCATATTCCAAATATAGCACAAAATATCTTACTTCCTGGTAAGATGGAATATATTTTAAATGCTACTTTAGGGAATACAGTCAAACCTGGCTTAAACAACCAGTCAAGGGAAGAAGCCAAAGTGGCCTTTTAAAACACGTGATTGTTTCATACAAGTTAATTTGCTCTGAAAGCATAGGAATGGGAAATAGCAAATGTAGCTGTTGAAGACAAGTGCCAACTTAATAGAGGTGACCACTTACACAGGTTTGACTTATATAACACTTGGTTAGGTAAAATATGTCAAGTAAATTTTAATTTCCTATTTAAATGCTAGTAAGGAGATGTTGCCTTTCTTATTTTATTTGTAAAGTTACTTAAATACGTTCGTTTGATAATAAAATTATTAAACTTTGAAAAATGTTTGCTTTATAATGTTTGTCTCTGTTTATAATGAGTTACGTGTTAAATAGACTGAATGAAAATAACGAATCGTTGCCATTCACATTTTGAACTTGAAATGTTAAAGCAGAATTTAAAAAACATATTCAATTTATGAAAACATTTAACTGTAGTAAGTAACTAATTTAAAAGTATATAAGATTATATCCTATAGGAAAAACAGGTGAATATTCAATATCATTAATTTACTTCGGATCAATGGGTAATTGTTACATGAAATTAAAACCGGTTGTCTTTACGTATCAGCAATTTTATTTGAATTCATTAGCAAAAGTACCGTGTTTGAATGAATGAAATTAATACTATTGCCATCAGTTTCGATCGGTTTAATACATTGAAACAATCTAAGGCAATATTATTTGGGCTTTCATTCATCCGTAGTACGGTATCGCTGTACCAATTCATATTTGCGGAGGTATAAATATAAAACAGATAAAAATAAATTCAAAAATATTGAACATAGATCACAAGCAAGGATAACAGATTCTCGCTGAACGAAGAGCCCAGACTCTTGTTAAATGAACGTTATGAAAGAGAAACCACTGGAAATGTATTGGCGTCATTTATACTGTTAATGCAACATTTAACTGAATTTGTAAACTGATGAAAGATGGCATATGACGCAGAAACCATCGTCTTACGGTCGTCATAAAAAAATAAGAGCATTTTCGCTGCACAATTCTTTAATCAATCCGCTGTGAGACCAATAAATCCTGAGTTTTTTTCTGTCGTTAAGACTTTGTACGTTAACCTCATAACCTAATACTGAATTCATGAAATTGACAAATGTTCAACGTTCTTTCAACTTTCCTCAGAGATAGCAATCTATACGGCATTCGCTGTGTTTGTTTGTTTTTTATTTATTTCTAAATGAAATATTACTGTAATAACTACGAGATATTATATTAAATGGTGACGGTATTGGACGAACAATTTAAGGAGGATATACAAATCTTATACGTTTTTACAGCGTGTGTTATAACAACTTCAACGCAATTGACAAGCGATTACGTAAATTGATTTACGTAGCTCCCTCTTTGATATATGTATATCGTATAAATTTATATAGGAAATTATGTTGTTAGTGATTTCAATTATATCCTATAATGAAATAAAAACATATGATTTCACTGTATCTTCACGATCCAATGGGTGCCTATATTTGTCTTTTGTATAGCATGTGAGTCGTCGTAAATCCTTAACTGAAACCTACTCATATAAAGCTATCAGTTCATGTATGTAAAATGTCCGTCTTGTCAAGATGTAGTGCATGTAAAACCATATTATACTGGTCATAATTGACACCAATTCTATTAAGTTGGTAGTTGCCTTGATATTGTGTATTGTAGCTAGGGGCACTCGCGGTAGTCTGGTCTGTACATCTATATCTAGTTGTTCATAGATAATTATCTACTTACATTTAATATATATATTCTTTTTTTTGCTGAAAACTGATATATTAAAATCTTGATGGAAATTGGGCTAGATGAGACAGTAATACTATTAGACTGGAACAACATTGAAATATATTACTCATGTCTTATCTCCTAAGAAATTATGGGTCGTATTTAGCAACTGATCTCAGGGATATTCTTAGACATAAGATGAAAAATCCATATATCAATCTAAGATATTTTGTTTATAATGAGAAATACAATAATTGTGTCCCCACATGCTCGCAAATTTTCAGTTTAAAAAATGGTCTCTAAGCGTTGTTTTCACAATTCATTCTTTAGTTCATGTCTTAGAATATTCTAGAGAAGTGAATATCACCTCAGTACTGTTTGTTTTCTATTTTAGAAAGCAAATGGTAAAGTACAGGATTGAACACCAACCCCTTGAGTCACCAACAATCGACTATAATAACGCCGCTATCAGTTCTGTGGAGTACATGTAGGTAGGAAGGGTATACCAATGGTTGTGTGTTGTACGTACGTACAGAATTCACGTGCTTAATGATAGCTTGAGTCATATAAACTCTGAGCTTTCTTAGCAATCGAGCCAAATCATGTTCACGCAGAAAACTCATTTAGTGCGACATGTGTTAATGCGTCACTACTATCCAACCATGTCCGAATTAGCTCTGTCGGTAAAGTGTTTGTCTGTCAACCTTTATGTTATGAACACCAATTCCCATCCAGTCCCAGTGTTTGACTGTGAGCCTATTGGTCGTGAACAACAAATCCCGAACAGCCCCATTGTCTGACTGTCAACAAATTGGTATTGAACACCAATTCCCATCAAGCCCCAGTGTCTGACTGTCAACCAATGGGTCGTGAATATCAATTCCCGTTCAGTCCCTGTGTCTGACTGTCAACAAATTGGTCGTAAACACCAATTCCCATCCAATCCCAGTGTCTGACTGTCAACCTATTGGTCGTGAAAACCAATTTCCTTCCAACCGCAGTGTCTCACTGTCAACCAATGGGTCGTGAACACAAATTCCCGTCCAGCCCAAGTGTCTTACTGTCAATCAATGGGTCGTGAACACCAATTCCCGTCCAATCACTGTGTCTGACTTTCAACCAATGTATCGTGAACACCAATTCCCTTCCAGCCCAGTATCTGACTGTCAACCAATGGGTCGTGAACACCAATTCCCATCAAGTCTCAGTGTCTGACTGTTAGCCTATTGGTCGTGAACATCAATTCCCGTTCAGCCCAAGTGTCTTACTGTCAACAAATGGGTCGTGAACACCAATTCCCGTCCAGTCCCAGTGTCTGAGTGTCAATCAATGGGTTGTGAACACCAATTCCCGTCCAATCACTGTGTCTGACTTTCAACCAATGTATCGTGAACACCAATTCCCGTCCAGCCAAGTATCTGACTGTCAACCAATGGGTCGTGAACACCAATTCCCATCCAGTCTCAGTGTCTGACTGTTAGCCTATTGGTCGTGAACATCAATTCCCGTTCAGCCCCAGTGTCTTACTGTCAACAAATGGGTCGTGAACACCAATTCCCGTCCAGTCCCAGTGTCTGAGGTCAATCATTGGGTTCTGAACACCAATTTCCGTCCAATCACTGTGTCTGACTTTCAACCAATGTGTCGTGAACACCAATTCCCGTCCAGCCCAGTATCTGACTGTCAACCGATGGGTCGTGAACACCAATTCCCATCCAGTCTCAGTGTCTGACTGTTAGCCTTTTGGTCGTGAACACCAATTCCCGTCCAGCCACAGTGTCTGACTATCAACCAATGGGTCGTGAACACCAATTTGCATCAAGTCCCAATGTCTGACTTTTATCCTATTGAACGTGAACACCGATTACCGTCCAGTCACGGTGTCTGACTATTAGCCTATTGGTCGTGAACACCAATTCCCGTCCAGCCCCTGTGACTGATTGTCAGCTAATGGGTCGTGAACATCAATTCCCATCCAGTCCCGGTGTCTAACTGTCAACCAGTGGGTCGTTCACACCAATTCCCATCCAGTTCTAGTGTCTGACTGTCAACCTATGGGTCGTGAACACCAATTCATGTCGAGTCCCTGTGTCTGATTGTCAACAAATGGGCCGTAAACACCAATTCCCGTCCAGTCCCACTGTCTGACTGTCAACCTATTGGTTGCGAAAACCAATTCCTTTCCAGCCGCGGTGTCTCACTGTCAACCAATGGGTTGTGAACACCTACTCCCGTCCAGCCCCAGTGTTGGACTGTCAATCAATGGGTTGTGAACACTAATTCACGTCCAGTCCCTGTGTCTGACTGTAAACCAATGGGTCGTGAACATCAATTCCCGTCCAGTCCAAGTGTCTTACTGCCAATCAATGGGTCGTGAACACCAATCTCCGTCCAGTCACTGTGTCTGACTGTCAACCAATGGGCCGTGAATAACAATTCCTGTCCAGTCCCAGTGTCTGACTGTCAACCAATGGGTTGCAAACAGAAATTCCCGTCCAGTACCAGTGTCAGACTGTTAGCGTTTTGGTCATGAACACCGATTCCATTCCAGTCACGGTGTCTGACTATTAACCTATTTGTCGTGATCACCAATTCCCGTCCAGACCCTATGTCTGATTGTCAGCTAGTTAGTCGTGAACACCAATTCCCATCCAGTCCCAGTGTCTGACTGTTATCCTATTGGTCACGAACACCATTCCCAATCCAGTCCCAGTGCCTTACTGTTAGCCCTATTTGTCATGAACACCATTTCCCGTCCAGTCCCAGTGTCTAACTGTCATGTCAACCATTGGGTCGTAAACACCAATACACGTCCAGTCAAATTGTCTGACTGTTAGCCTATTAGTCGTGAACAACAATTCCCGTCCAGTTTAAGTGTCTGACTGTGAGCCTATGGATAATGAATAAAATACACCTTCCAGTCGCTGTGTCTGACTGTTAGCCTATTGGTCAGGAACACCATTCCCCGTCCAGTCCCAGTGTCTCACTGTTAGTCTTTTGGTCAACCAATGGGTCGTGAACACCAATTCCAGTCCAGTTCTAGTGTCTGACTGTTAGCCTATGGGTCGTGAACACCGATTCCAAGATTGCCCCAGTGTCTGACTGTCAACCAATGGGTCATGAACACCAATTCTCGTCCAGTTCTAGTGTCTGATTGTTAGCCTATGTGAACACCAATGCCTTTCCAGTTCTAAAGTCTGACTGTTAGCCAATGGGTCGTGAACACTAGCGTCCATCCAGTTTTAGTGTCTGACTGTTGGCCTATGAGTCGTGAACACCAATTCCCGGCTAGCCACAGTGTTTTACTGTCAACCAATGGGTCGTGAACACCAATTTCCGGATTGTCACAGTGTCTGACTGTCAACCAATGGGTCATGAACACCAATTCTTGTCCAGTTCTAGTGTCTAATTGTTAGCCTATGAGTCGTGAACATCAATGCCTGTCCAGTTCTAGTGTCTGACTGTTAACCAATGGGTCGTGAACACCAGCGCCCATCCAGTTTTAGTGTCTGACTGTTGGCCTATGGGGTTTGAACACCAATTCCCGGCTAGCCCTATTGTCTGACTGTCAACCTATGGGTCGTGAACACCGATTCACGTCCAGTTCTAGTGTCTGACTGTCAATCCAAAGGGGTCGTGAACACAAACGCTTATCCAGTTCTAGTGTCTGACTATTCGCCTATGGGTCATGAACACCAATTCCCGACTAGCCCCATTGTCTGACTGTCAACCAATGGGTCGTGAACACCAATTCTCGTCCAGTTCTTAATGTATGAGTGTTAGTCTATGGATCGTGAACACCAATTCCCCGATTGCCCAATGTCTGACTGTCAACCAATGGGTCGTGAACACCAATTCCCATTTCCGTCCAGTTCTAGTGTCTGATTGTTAGTCTATGGGTCGTGAACACCAATACCCGTCCAGTTCTAGTGTCTGACTGTTAACCAATGGGTCGTGAACACCAACGCCAATCCAGTTCTATTGTATGATTGTAAGCCTATGGGCCGTGAACAACTATTCCCGGCTTGTCCCAGTGTCTGACTATCAATCAATCGGTCGTGATCACCAAGTCCGTCCAGTTTTAGTGTCTGACTGTCAACCAATGGGTCTTGAACACCAACGTTCTTCCAGTTCTAGTGTCTGACTGTTAGGCTATGGGTTGTGAACACCAATTCCCGACTAGCCCCATTGTCTGACTGTCAACCAATGGGTCGTGAACACCAATTCCCGGCTAGCCCCAGTGTTTGACTGTCAACCAATGGATCGTGAACACCAATTCCCGGCTAGCTCCAGTGTTTGACTGTCAACTAATGGGTCGTGAACGCCAATTCCCGTCCAGTTCTAGTGTCTGACAGTTAGCTTATGGGTCGTGAACACCAATTCCCGTCCAGTCCCAATGTTTGACTGTTTACCAATGTGTCGTGAACACCAATTCCCGGCTAGCCCAAGTGATTGACTGTTAGCCTATTGGTCGTGAACACCAATTCCCGGCTAGCCCCAGTGTTTGATTACTAGCCTGTGGGTCTCGAACACCAATTCTCGGCTAGCCCCAGTGTTTGACTGTTAGTGTATGGGTCGTGAACACCAATTCCCGGCTAGCCCTAGTATTTTACTGTCAACTTATGGGTCGTGAACACCGATTCTCGGCTAGCCCCATTGTTTTACTGTTAGCCTATGAATCGTGAACACAAATTCCCAGCTAGCCCCAGTGTTTGATTGTTAGCCTGTGGGTCGTGAACACCAATTCCCGGCTAGCCCTAGTATTTTACTGTCAACCTATGGGTCGTGAACACCAAAACCCGTCCACTTTAAGTGTCTGACTGTTAGCCTATTGGTCGTGAACACCAATGCCCGTCCAGTTCTAGTGTCTGACTGAAAGCCTATGGGTCGTGAACACGCTTCGCCGTCCAACCCCAGTTTCTCAGATTATTAGTCATGAGCGTTGCGCTACGGTCACGAATGCTATCCCACTTCTGACTTTGTAGGAAGTCCTCGTCAACTAGGAGAGATAAGATGTTTCCTGTACTTGTCGTCTGGCGTATCACAAGAACGTCCAGAGTTTGATCACGTGCTCGGACTGCCGTTTAATAACTGAACTAGTTGACAAAGTATAAATCCCAAATGCGATAAAATAAAACAATCGAAATTATTTTACATTTATGGAATACTTATGTGAGTGCCGAAATCCGACACCTCTTGAATTTTAACCGCCTTATTAGATTTAATATGAATATGTATGAATATACACAAATGCCTTAACGTATAATTATCGTATCGACTTAAATAACATTTCTAATACTTTTTTATAACCTAATTCATATTCATTTTGTTATCCTATATCCTATACTAGTAATCCAAAATGAATTATAAAACCATTAAACGCTTATTTTAATATAAATTAATCCATTAATTGATTTATTCATTAAGTGAATTAAAATGACAATACAAACGGTTTAAACGATAACAATATATTTAATATAGTGACATTACTAGGCATCAGGCACAGCGCTTATCGTTTGTATTTAAAGTAGATGTTTCAAAATTATGAAACATAAGTATTTTGTTTTATAGCAAAACACATTTTGTTCCAGGTTTGTCGATATGAACATTTTATAATATATATGTGATACATTATATATAAATCTTTGAACTAGTGCAGTAATTATTTGTCAACACCAGTCAATTGATAGTTATTTTGTATACGACATTGCGTCTTATTATCATTTGTTTCTCACTGCTGATTCAAGTGGGAAAATTATCAGTAACTTGTGGCGATTTGGTGTGCTTGAGTACTAGTTAACGTTCCATTATCCCTGGAAACAGTCGTTAGGTTAACTGATCGTCTATTAGCCATCGATAGCATAAAACGATGCTAAATATTCAATCACTCAATCAGCCAATTCAATCATTGTCTAAGTTGTTAAAACTTGTTTTTTTACCGAGGTAAAATAGATAATTTTTAATTACTTTTGCCTGGTATTTCAAATATGTGTTGTTTCGCCACACTCAGAATTTCATATTCTGCAGGAGATTATGAAACAATATTTTTTTATCGATATTCTCTTTTTATCAATTAAATAGCAAATAAAACTTAGGTTTACTATGTTTCCAGCTGAGACTTTTTGCAAATTAAAGCAATAAGACTTTAAAATCCGTTATAATACATTATCGTAAAACATGGCAACAGTCCAAATAACGTATAATCTCGTATTTCATACCGCACAATCCGCATGCATTAAATCAAAACACGAGGTAAGTAATGAAATCAATATGATGTTTTTAGTTCACTATATTTAAGAAGTGGATTAATGCCAGTGATATAATGTAGCTATGGCTATAACAAATTAATTGCTAGATTATCATCCCCGCCCGCCCTGTAATTTTCATGCCGCCCCGACCCTTTTTATTTTCATAATATATATATAAAGGGAGATAATTAAATTCACAACAACGGAATTTACTATTTTTGGGATCTTTTCAAATGCTCATTCACAATACATGATATATATATGGAGATAATTATTTGTGAATAACCAAGACATAAATGTACAGACCAGACTACGGCGAGTGCGCCTAGCTACAATGCAAACAATAGACACAATATCAAGGCCTCTGCCAAACCAATAAATTTGGTGTCGACCATGACTTCATGACTGCATGCAACACATCTGGACAGGGTGGACAAATTTACATACATGAAGTGATAGCTTTATGTGAGTAGGATCCAGTTAAGGATTCATGACTACTCACATGCTATATATATTGGACAGATTTATAAACCCGTTGGATCATATCGATACATATATATACATGTTTATTTTTTTTTATAAAAGAAACATTAAAAATTTAAAAAAAAATCCTCCCCTCCCCGTTTTTTCAGAAAAAATGCGGTGATAATCTAGTAATTAATTTATAATGGCCTATTCTAGTCTATACATAGCTTATCTATGTATCCCTTCATATCATTCCTGTACGTAATTAGTGCGATTTGTTCATAAATTCGTCCATTTATTTCTAACTTTTCGATTAACCCATTCTTGTCACATTTTAAAAAAATATATTTTTTAAATAATAGATGCCAAATTTACATATATATGATAACATACTTTTTTAATACGAAATTTTTAGATAGTTGATTACTGGACAGAGAAATATTTTTAAATACGTTTCAATAATTGTAAAGTAAGGTCTACTTTAAAATTTAACTATACCCGGAGCACCACCTATGCAATCATATTGAGTAGATTTACTCAATCGTATATCTTGTCACCGTACATCCTCAAATATCATTTCCATAATCCAATATAGGTTATATCATCCAATACAGTTAAATTGTGTTCTTTGTTCAATATACAATAAGTTTGATTGTCACGGTATAAAACTATTCCACATAGAATCATTTTATCATAGCAGGAAAGGCACAACACAATAACTGTTCCGTTGACCAGCTTGTTCTTTTAAATATAATGCAGTGATATCCAAATATTATTATTATTAAAAAAATTACAAATGTTCATAAATACATGTTTCTGTTATCCTATAAAATCACGTTTTAAAACCAGTGATGTCTTATTGCAGTTTATGCTTTGTCGGCGTTTGTTCGAATCATCTGCAGCAAGACATAACAACCACTATGAACCATTTTTAAATATTTAAAACCAAATTATATAGGATTTTTTTAAGTGCCAGAATCATGTTATCGTGGCAAATAAAAACGGCAAAACCTCATAGAGAGACGTATATGTGAGTTTATTTTACAGTACTTACCAGGGTAAATTTGCGTAGATGTAGTAGTCGCGTTTGGAAGTTTCGTAGAATAGATGTTTTATAAAAAGTAATACTTTTCAGAAACCGAAAGACGTCCAGAAATAGTTCCACAGCTCAGTTCCTAATCACCAATTCTTTATATTGTGTCTGGATACAGAAGCCAGATAGCCCGCAACTATCCTAGTTTTGTGTTGTTTATTTGATAACTTACTTCTTGTTTTCGTATTCATTTATCCAATGAACATATATGATGCCTCCGCCGATGTTACCAAGGCGACAAGGGTTCGAATTCCGCGGAAGGCAAATTTTTTTTTTTCATTAGCAATACTATTCTTTTTCTTACAACACTACGCAAACGACTATCGTATAAAAATTGTTCTAAAATAGACTAAAACAAAAATGATTTATTTGTCTATGCAGTTGTATCTCAGCACTTATCTAGCAATCGTTCTTTGTTATTTTAATCCCCGACCGGGTCATACCAAAGACTTTAAAAATGGTACTAGAAGCTTCCTCGCTTGACGCTTAGCATTTAGAAGAAAGTTTTAGGTCTGGTCGGCCTGGTGTCAGTATAATGTGACTGGATGGGGGTATCATGCCATTATCTGCGGCATGATACTCCAGTATGACAGCGCTCAGAATATTGTCTCAAGTAGATACCGTCGCGATATGACTGAATTTATTTTGAAAGCGACGCTAAACACCATACAACAACATACAACAACAACAACAACAACATTGTTTACTTTTTTTCTTTAATATTAGTCTAAGTATATTACATTCAAATTTGAGATTGAATTGTATTTGAATTTCAGAGCATAAACATCGACTTTTTAAACAGATAAATGAACTTGAAGGCTGACATTTTAAAAATATATAATTTAATATAAAGGATAGAACTATTTCTGTTTAAGCATACACTTTAAAATAATTTTGATTTTTTTTAAATATAGACAGTAATATTAACTTGGATATTGATTTTTATATATATATACCTAATTAGATCATGTTGGAGATTGTTCGACTGTCTTTGAAATATAACTCTTTACTATGAAATAGTATTTTACTGTTCAATATTCTAAATAAATAAAATAAAATGGTACCCTGTCTTATGCATATTGTTGTACCTATACCTATACGACAAACAACGGTTTGTATTGATATAGTAGCCTCTACTAATTCTCGTTCCATCAGTATGCTTATGTAATGTTCCGGCATACCTCTGACACAAACTATAATATAGTATTTCTACTTGACCATTGTTTGCCCAGATTTCAGTACTTGAAGTACTTTGTTTAATCAAGCTTCACTACAATATAATATATATTTTGGAAGTAGGTCCCTTTTCTGTAAATCGTCATTCTTGGTTTAGATGTATTCTCTTTTAATAGCCATAATTGTGAAGACAGGCAAACAAATCAAAACACATATACATTGCATGTTGTAACTTTATATTCCATGTTGTATGGATATATCAAGAAGAGCATAACCTAAATTAGAGTAAATATTCTCTAGTTGTCTTAATTAGTTTATACAATGACAATCAGTACTAGTACTTGCATAGAATGGTCAGACACAACATTTGGCTCTCTTCAAATTGTTCACAGCACATTCAATAGTTTTGACAGTTAAAACATGTCTTCATATCACTATTTTCAAATATATTTCCTATTTCACTACATTAAAGTCTAAGTGTATGTTTAGTCATGAGCCAGAGGTCATTGCTTCTGCTCCGTGATACTTTTGAAAGTGAAATCCAGACAGCTCGTAATGCACGTGAAAACGCGTGTACGACCTTGTCATAGAGATTGATTGCTTTCTTTGTGCTGAAAATGTCTATTTGCGCTTTAAGATGACCTACTACTATTTAACTCCGTTTACTGGATTATTGACTTGATTATTTGAGGGAGCACAGGACTGAAATATGCAAAGTTTGAGAACTGATTTGGATATGATAGTGATAATGTTAATGTTAGTCTACTGTATCTGATGTTAATACACGTGTAAACTAAATGTTTTCTGAATGACATTAAATTGACAAATATGGAAGGTTGAACACAGAAGCTAGTAAAAATAATTAAGGCCATATTTAAAAAAGGGTAGAATCTTAAATCTAAAAAAACACCCGCTACTTTTAAAAAATATATAAATATATATTTAGCCGATTTAAAGTAAGTATTCCAAACGGGTTGATCTATTACACAGAAAAACATTAATAACGCACATTCGTCGGACAATGTTAAAATGTAGCTCTGTTACAAAATACATTCAGTTTCATTTACACTTTTCATCATTTCGACAAATTCAAGACAAAAAAGGAACTCTATCATATTTTTTCTTCTTCTCCTGACTGTATCCGAGAGGCTGCACTTATCGCCATGATATATACATATCATCTTTATTTACCTTTGTTACAAAGAAATACATAGTAATTATGAAGTGATTAACAAAACATATAATTGCAATAAGCAAACAATTTAAGTATTAAGTTGAGACTTAATACGTATAGGTATCTATTTGAGGAAGGACAGGTCGGTAGTTAGATCGGTCGATCCTTCTCAAAACAGCGAAAACAGATATAATACATATATTTACATGATTACAGGCATTCTTAAAGATAGTGACATAATATACATCATAGTGTCCTGTGACGTTGAGACAGTTCTGTATACAAAACGGTTGAGGGGTTGATTGCGATGATTGTTGTGACAGAGATCATATCGATGCGGTTCGAACCAACAATTCTAAAATGACCAAGAAATGCAAATTGCCCAGATATCGATAATTGCATAAATATTTAGTTGTGATTTATTAAATATTGAAATTTTTAAACAATGTAGGAACAAATAAATCAATGCAATACAAAACCTTGTAAAAAAAAAAAAAAAAAAAACAACAACAAAAGTTTAATATCTAAATTCTTCATCTGTAGAATATGAATATTGTAGGGAGATACTAGTGGTGTGAGTCCTGAACGAACTTCAATAATATCGTTCATCATTTACTAGATTTCATTCCATATTTACACAAACTTCTTACAAAATATGACAAGCATTGTGTTATGGCGAAGTGTAATGTAATTGTACATATCCCATCAAAATATGCATGGAAATATATTATGAGAAATAAAACTTACGACCATGAACCAAACCAAAATTGGACAAACTAGTGCTGCATACTATCCAATATTGTTCTGTAAACTTTGTTAACAGAAACTATCTGTCATCCTAGGCTTCAAAATATTCTCTGATTTCGTTTGAAAAAATCGAATATGACAACTTTATCTCGTTATTGTCTGGCATAATTTGCTATAAACTACATTACGATGTTTATTGTCATCATAAAATGAATTAATAAATGTTGTCTACATTTCCAATAGAAACTCATGCATATGTTAATGATGTGAATAAAAGAATTGTACCTCAATGGCATTAACACATTAATACTTGTATTGGCTTTGTGCGGCAATAACGTGCACCTCTTCTCTCTACGTCCGGATACTGAGGACATTTGATAATCGTTTGTTTTCCTAAGTGGAAGACTGCTAGTAAAATCTTCCTATTAAAATCAAAATCATATTTGTATGCACAACTGGAATATTAGGTCAAGTAGGAATTTAATACAAAATTAAATCAATACAAGCGGAGTAAAGACATTTCGACAAATCCTGTTGATATCAATTATGCAATGCAAAATATTGTTAATTCATTTGAAATAAATATATATTGGAATACTTTGAAATCTTAAAATGATGCGTCAATTATTTAAAAACTAAGGCAATTGTATTATAGTCAGTCACTTAACATTAATTATTGTAGTTTATTAGCTTGATATTGTAAAAAAAAACACCAATATTATACTGGTGTGGGCTATTCTGTAAGTACATGCATTTAGTCATTTAGCTCGGGAGATCCTAATTAGTTTGAACTTTTGATATATAACACTGTCAAAAGTTCGCGTTACAGCTGGCTAAAAATAGAGATAGTTAACATAGTTTTATGGGCAGTTGGCGGACTGGAGTTGACATCTGTGCTGGTAGTGCCTGATAAATAATGACCAGTAAATTTATTAAGATGACTCTTATGACCATTATTGGGGGAGTTTGTGTTTGAGAAGAAAAATGGTTTTACTTCGGGAGGCAACAGGTTTTATTTTAGAGATTTTTTACTAGGGGAGACGAGATGGAAAGACGCGTTTTAGTATGGTTTAGTTGTTGTAGAAATACGGGTTAAAACGAGTTGGGTTTTAGATAGGAACTGTTATACTAAAATGGGAAAAGTGTTTGAAACTATGTTTAGAAACGTGCATATGTGTTAATAGAATTTATTATAGTTTAAATGACAGTTGTAACAATGTAAGAAATAAATACATATAGAAAGTCCTGCTTACTGTGTTAAGTTATGTGTGATGTTGAAACATGTAGTAGGGGTAAGCAAAATGGTTAGCCGTGAACAAGGATTGAAAAAAACAAAACAAACATGTAAATGGATTTATTGCGGATTTAACCTTTTCAACTAGCGATCTTTGTAATTTAATATAATTTCTGGGGGTGAAAACCTTAAAACTTAATAAAAATGGCAGAAAGTAATATCACAGACGTTTTTGGCAACTTAACACATCACAATGTTAATATAAGAGAAAGTTTGTTATTGCAATCTAATCATTTGGCGGCAGAAATTAGCGCGAAGTACTTACAAAAAATTGATGGAACAGATGCAAAATTATTTTAAGAATGGATAAATGAGATAGAAAAAAATAGCGTTATGAATAATTATGACAATGATCACGATTTAGCGAAGTTCAAAATACATCTCACGCAGTAATGATATTAGGTAAAATCAAACAAAAACGTGATGAAAATGAATTATTTGCGGAAAGAATATTTAACTTATCAGAGGAAGCTTATGTAAATCGAAAAGACGCTAGTGAATTTATTCAGTACAGCTTTTAGATTTATTCATCAAAGACATATTAGATGAATGTATAAAACTTAGATTAATGAGAGTAGGTCCGAGAAATTTAGATGACGCAGTAAAAATCGCTATTCGGGATCTTAATTTAAGAAAACGCATTAATTTTTTATCAGAATTTAGAGAGAATGATAGAAATAAAGGTCACGAAGAAATGCAGATGCAAATCATTATAAATCACAAAAGAAATGTCAAAAATGCAGGAAAAATGGTCACCTGACTTGATTTTGTAGGGAACACGTCGTGTTCGCGGAATATAAATGCAGTTATTAGTAAACCACGAAATGACAGGAATAAAGTTGTATGTTGGGTTTGCAATAAAATAGGGCACATAAGGAGAGATTGTCTTCTCAACGATGAAATGGATTAAAATAGAAATAGGGATAGCGCGCGCAGGAATTACAGAACAAATAACGGGCATAGAGTTGATAAAACTCTCAAACCATAGATTGGATGTTGACCCGGGTAAGAAAACTGAAAGATCGCCCACTTACAAAATCTCATTATCCGGGGATGCGAATTCTTGTTTAATTGATGTAGGAAAGAATTGTTTAAGATGTTTAGAAGATACAGGTGCCATGCTTAGCTTTACAAAACATACAAAGAATTGAAGAATAAACCGAGATAAGAATTGATTCAGTGTTACAAATTAGGTGATAACGCCATATTCTACTCAATAGATTTACGCAGTGTTTTTTTCTGTGTAGGTATGCATACGAGAGATAGAGAGAGAAAAGCATTAAGCACTCGGAAACGTCTTATGAAATGGAATCGAGCTCCGTTTGGTCTCAAGACGTCTCGAGCTATTTCTCAGAAGTTATGACGGGTTAGAATATTGTGCGATTCCTTATGTGGATGACAAGGTTATTTTTAGTAAAACTATTGAAGAGCATTTATTACACTTGCAAATGGTACTAGACAGGTTAAAAGAACATAAGTTGAAAATGAAATTAAGTAAGCGCAGTTTATGAAACCTGAATCAAAACGATTGGGGTTTATTGTTAACAAAGATGGAATTAAACCAGATGCACAAAAAAAAAATCAAGCGATAAAATGGTTAGCTCCACCCACTACAGTTAAGGCATGGCAGTCCGTAGTTTTGTAGCTATGATTGGCTATTATAGACGATTTGTATCAAATTTTAGCAAAAAAGCAGAACCGCTTAATAATCTGACAAGAAAGAATGCTAGGTTTAAATGGGATGAGAATTGTCAATTAGCATTTGAAAAATTAAAGACAAGTTTAGCAAAAGCTCCATTATTAGTTTATCCCGACATGAATAAAAGATTCATGTTGTATACAGATGCTAGTGATAGTTCGACGGGAGCTGTGTAAGCTCAAAAAGATAAAGATGAAACGGGAAAAGAAGTAGAAAAACCTTTGTACTTTCTTTCTCACAAATTATCGAGTACGAAACACAAGTAGCTGATTAGTGAAAAAGAGATATTTTCAGTAGTTTACGCTGTGACACACTTCCATCATTATTGACATGGGTCTAAGGTAATTGTAAGGTAGCGATGTGGGGGTTATTTATTTAGTCATATGATGTACAGATAAAACACATACCAGGGAAAGACAATATTGTAAGTGGCCTTTTTTCAAGAGTACCTAGAAGATAAGATAATGAGACCGAGGAACTGTCCTTAGAAATAGGTGTAGGCGATAGAGCTTTCTTAGTTAATATTAAAGGCACGTCAACTATTGATCCACTTAAGTACGCACACGCTTAAGCATCTGTAATACATGACGTATAAACGCGTGATTGAGTACATAGAGAAATGTGTACCTTGCCAACAGCGACGGGTCGCAGAGACTAAGCGACCTATGGGAGAAATTGAACCGAATCCGTATCCATTTAATAAAATTGCTGCTAACATAAGCGGACCATATCCAACAATGCTTTCCGGTAACAGGTATATATATATATATATATATATATACAGTTATATGTACTTACTCAGGCTGGATTGAATCATATTCATTGCCTGATAAGTCAAGTGACTCGATTTTGCACGTGCTGCTCGGAGAAATTTTCATCAAACATGCAATAGTCCTCGTATAGCTGAGTGATAATGGAAGTGGGAATGTGTCCCGAAAGGTTTTAAAGACAATCACTTACTTGAATGTTAAATGCATAACAACTAGCTTTTATTCACCACAAAGTAACGGGCGTGTTGAAGTTTCACACACATGTCTGATAGATATGATAAGGATGACCTTACTACTTGGGATCTATTTCTAAATCAGTCTCTAGTTGCAATTCGAATAACAGTTAATCAGTGAAGCAAAACAACTCCGTTTTATCTCTTATATGCCAGAGACGCAACATTTCAAATAGACATAGTACTTACCCCAAGGGGCTAGTATTTAGGTACTGATGCTAACGAAATAACATAACAAGAGCAGCATAAGCCTTTTGCAAGAATGTATCACCGTATGAAGGGTCTAAAACGCAAAAGAGCTAATAAGGCAAATGAATCAAGCAGTGAAGTAGAATTTAAAGTTGGACAGGCAGTGTACTTGAGAAATCACTCAAGATAAAGTAAGTTGGATTCAAGGTGGATACCATTTTATAGGATAATTGAACAGAAATCACCTTTGACTTTTATTAGCAAAAATCAACTTGATTGGAAGACTAGAGGAACACATACTAGGCACATAAAAACCTGCAAGTTTAGAGAACTACCATATATGTACTATAATCAGTCACTTAACTTAATTATTGCATTTTATTAGTTTGATAATGTAAAAATTAAACCTAATATTATACTGGTGTGGGCTATTCTATAAGTACATGCATTAAGTCATTAAGCTGGGAGGTCCTAATTAGTTTGAACTTTTGATGTATTACACTGTCAAAAGTTCAGTAGTTAACATGTGGTTGAGTTCTTAAGGAGAGAGGGAAGAAAAACAGTTCTACTTCGGGAGGCAACAGGGAAAGACGGGTTTTAGTCTAGAGAGATTTTACTTGGAGAGGCGAGATGGAAAGACGCGTTTAAGTATTGTTTGGTTGTTGTAGAAATGCGATTTAAATGCAGTTGGGTTTTAAATAGGAACTGTTATAATCAAATTGAAAAAGTGTTTAGGAACGTGCATATGTGTTAATAGAATTTATTGAAGTTTAAATGACAGTTGTAACAATGTAAGAAATACATACATATTTAAAGTCCTGCTTTCTGTGTTAGTTATGTGTGATGTTGAAACACAATATTGAATCCATCACATTATCTTAGCCACTCCTTCACAAAATATTCTCCTTCGTGGTCTATTCCGTTTACACAATTGAGTGAACCTGTCAGCCAAATTTGAAAATGGTATGCTGGACAAAATATTTAAACAGAGCTACGAACTATTCCTGCATCTTGTTTTGAAACAGAGTTAGACTAGTAACGATTCTCGCAACTTCATATTGAAACAGAGTTAGACTAGTAACTATTCTCGCAGTTTCATATTAAAACAAAGTTAGTCTAATAGTTATTATCGCAACTTCTATTAGAAACAGGGTTATACAAGTAACGATTCTCGCAGCTAGCTTCATATTGAAACAAATTTAGACTAGAAACAATTCTCGCAGCTTCATATTGACACAGAGTTAGACTAATAACTATTATTGCAGCTTGTGCTGAAACAGAGTTTAACAAGTAACTTTTCCTGCAGCTTCATATTGAAACAGAGTTAGAATAGTAACTATAACCGCAGCTTGTATTGAAACAGAGTTAGACAAGTAACTTGTCTCCCAGTTTGTATTGAAACAGAGTTAGACTAGTAACTATTATTACATCTTGTATTGAAACAGAGTTAGACTAGTAACTGTTCTAGCAGCTCCATATTGAAACAGAGTTAGACTTATAACTATTCTCGCAACTTCATATTGAAACAGAGTTAGAGTAATAACTATTATGATCGCAACTTGTATTGAAACAGAGTTGGACCAGTAAATATTCTCGCAGCTTGTATTGAAACAGAGTTAAACTAATAACAATTTTCGCTGCTTGTATTGAAACAGAGTTAGAGTAATAAATATTCTCGCAGCTTCATATTGAAACATAGTTAGAGTAATAACTATTATCGAAACTTGTATTGAAACAGAGTTTGACTAGTAACGATTTTTGCAACTTGTATTCAAACAGAGTTAGACTAGTAACGATTCTCGCAGCTTCATATTGAAACAGAGTTAGACTAGTAACTATTCTAGCAGCTCCATATTGAAAAAGAGTTAGACTAGTAACAAGTAACGCATATTGTTTTGAAACAAAGAAAGACTAGTAACTATTACCGCAGATTATATTGAAACAAAGTTAGACAAGTAACTTGTCTCCAGGTTTGTATTGAAACAGAGTTAGACTTTTAACTATTAACGCATATTGTTTTGAAACAAGTTAGACTAGTAACTATTACCGCAGCTTATATTGAAACAGAGTTAGACAAGTAACTTGTCTTCCAGTTTGTATTGAAACAGAGTTAGACTTGTAAATATTATTGCATGTTGTATTGAAACAGAGTTAGACTAGTAACTATTCTAGCAGTTCCATATTGAAACAGAGTTAGATTAGTAACTATTCTCGCAGCTTGTATTGAAACAGAGTGAGACTAGTAACGATTCTCGCAGCTTCGTATTAAAACAGAGTTAGACTAGTAACGATTCTCGCAGCTTCATATTGAAACAGAGTTAGACTAGTAACTATAATCTCAGCTTGTATTGAAACAGAGTTAGACTAGTAAAGATTTTCGCTGCTTTTATTGAAACAGTTAGACTAACAACAATTCTCGCAGCTTCATATTGAAACAGAGTTAGACTAGTAACTATTCTCGCAGCTTCACATTTAAACAGAGTTAGAGTAATAACTATTATCGCAACTTGTATTGAAACAGAGTTGGACTAGAAACGATTCTCGCAACTTGTATTCAAACAGAGTTAGACTAGTAACGATCCTCGCAGCTTCATATTGAAACTGAGTAAGACTAGTAACTATTCTCGCAGCTTTATATTGAAACAGAGTTAGAGTAATAACTATTATAAACGCAACTTGTATTGAAACAGAGTTGGAATAGTAACGATTCTTTCAGCTTCATATTAAAACAGAGTTCAGACTAGTAACTATTATCGCAGCTTGTATTGAAACAGAGTTAGGCTAGTAACGATCCTGGCAGCTTGTATTGAAACAGAGTTAGACTAGTAATGATTCTCGCAGCTTCATATTGAAACAGAGTTAGACTAGTAACTATTATCGCAGCTTGTATAGAAACAGAGTTAGATAAGTAACGATTCTCGCAGCTTCATATTGAAACAGAGTTCGACTAGTAATTATTATTGCAGCTTGTATTGAAACAGTGTTAGACTAATAACGATTTTCGCAGCTTGTATTGAAACAGTTAGACTAGCAACAATTCTCGCAGCTTCATATTGAAACATAGTTAGAGTAAAAATAATTATCGCAACTTGTATTGAAACAGAGTTTGACTAGTAACGATTCTTGCAGCTTGTATTGAAACAAAGTTAGACTAGTAACAATTCTCGCAGCCTCATATTGAAACAGAGTTAGACTAGTAACTATTATGGCAACTTGTATTGAAACAGAGTTAGACTAGTAATGATTCTTGCAGCTTAATATTGAAACAGAGTTAAACTAGTAACAATTATCGCAGCTTGTATTGAAACAGAGTAACACCATTAACTATTCTCGTAGCTCAATAGAGAGTTAAACTAGAAATTATTATCGCAATTTGTATTGAAACAGATTTAGACTTGTAACGATTCTCCAAGCTTGTATTGAAACAAAGTTTTATTAGTTACGGTTTTCGCAGCTTGTATTGATACATAGTTAAACTAGTTACGGTTCTCGTAGCTTCATATTGAAACAGAGTTAGACTAGTAACGATTCTTGCAACTTGTATTTAAACAGTGTTAGATAAGTAACGATTCTCGCAGCTTGTATTGAAACAGAGTTAGACTAGTAACTATTCTCGCAGCTTGTATTGAAACAGAGTTAGACTAGTAACTATTATCACAGCTTGTATTGTAACAGAGTTAGATTAGTAACCATTATCGCAGCTTTTATTGAAATAGAGTTAACTTAATAACGATTCTCGCTGCTTGTATTGGCACAGAGTTAGACTAGTAACGAATCCTGGCAGCTTGTATTGAAACAGAGTTAGACTAATAACGATTCTTGCAGCTTCATATTGAAACAGAGTTAGACTAGTAACTATTATCGCAGCTTCATATTGACACAGAGTTAGAGTAATAACTATTATGATCACAACTGGTATTGAAACAGAGTTGGACTAGTAAATATTCTTGCAGCTTGTATTGAATCAGAGTTAGACTAATAATAAGTCTCGCTGCGTTTATTGAAACAGAGTTAGACTAGTAACTATTATCGCAGCTTCATATTGACACAGAGTTAGAGTAATAACTATTATGATCACAACTGGTATTGAAACAGAGTTGGACTAGTAAATATTTTTGCAGCTTGTATTGAATCAGAGTTAGACTAATAATAAGTCTCGCTGCGTTTATTGAAACAGAGTTAGACTAGTAACGATTCTCGCAGCTTCCTATTGAAACAGAGTGTGACTAGTAACGATTCTCACAGCTTCATATTGAAACAGAGTTAGACTAGTAACTATTCTTATAGCTTGTATTTAAACAGAGATACACTAGTAACTATTCTCGCATCTTGTATTGAAACAGAGTTAGACTAGTAACACTTCTCGAATCTTATATTGATATAGAGTTAGACTAGTAACGATTCTCGCAGTTTGTATTGAAATAGAGTTAGACTAGTATCTATTCTCGCAGCTTGTATTAAAACAGAGTTAGACTAGTAACGATTCTCGCAGCTTGTATTGAAACAGAGTTAAACTAGTTACGATTATCGCTACTTGTATTGAAGTAAAGTTAGACTAGTAACGATTCTCGCAGCTTCATATTGAAACAGAGTAAGACTAGTAACGATTCTCACAGTTTCATATTGAAACAGAGTTAGACTAGTAACTTTTATCGCATCTTGTATTGGAATACATTTAAATAAGTAACTATAATCGGAACTTCTATTGAAACAGAGTTAAACTAGTAACTATTCTTGCAGCTTCATATAAAAACAGAGTTAGACTTGTAACTATTATCGCAGCTTGTATTGAAACAGAGTTAGACAAGTAACTTTTCTCACAGTTTGTATTAAAACAGAGTTAGACTAGTCACTATTATCGCTGCTTGTATTTAAACAGAGTTAGAAAAGTAAATTTTCTAGCTGCTTGTATTGAAACAGGTTTAGACAAGTATCTTTTACCGCAGTTTGAAACAGAGTTAAACTAGTAACTATTGTTGCAGCTTCATATTGAAACAGAGTTAGACTAATTATTATTATCGCAACTTGTATAGAAACAGAGTTAGACTAGTAACGATTCTCGCAGCTTCATATTGACACAGAGTTAGACTAGTAACTATTATTGCAGCTTGTGCTGAAACAGTGTTAAACTAGTAACTATTCTCGCAGTTTATATTGAAACAGAGTTAGACTAGTTACTATTACCGCATATTGTTTTGAAACAAAGTAAGACTAGTAACTATTAGCGCAGCGTGTATTGAAACAGAGTTAGACTAGTAACTGTTATCGCATCTTATATTGAAACAGAGTTAGACTAGTAACTATTAACGCATATTGTTTTGAAATAAAGTAAGTCTAATAACTATTACCGCAGCTTGTATTGAAACAGCGTTAGACAAGTAAACTGTTTCCCAGTTTGTATTGAAACAGAGTAAGACTAGTAACTATTACCGCATCTTGTATTGAAACAGAGTTAGTCTAGTAACTATTCTAGCAGATCCATATTGACACAGAGTTAGACTTGTAACTATTCTCGCAGCTTGTATTGAAACAGTGTTAGACTAGTAACTATTATCGCAGCTTGTATTGAAACAGAGTTAGACTAGTAACGATTCTCGCAGCTCCATATTGAAACAAAGTTAGACTAATAACTATTTACGCATATTGTTTTGAAATAAAGTAAGTCTAATAACTATTACCGCAGCTTGTATTGAAACAGCGTTAGACAAGTAAACTGTTTCCCAGTTTGTATTGAAACAGAGAAAGACTAGTAATTATTACCGCATCTTGTATTGAAACAGAGTTAGTCAAGTAACTATTCTAGCAGATCCATATTGACACAGAGTTAGACTTGTAACTATTCTCGCAGCTTGTATTGAAACAGTGTTAGGCTAGTAACTATTATCGCAGCTTGTATTGAAACAGAGTTAGACTAGTAACGATTCTCTTAGCTTCATATAGAAACAGAGTTAGACTAGTAACAATTCTCGCAGCTTGTATTGAAACAGAGTAAGACAAGTAACTATTCTCGCAGCTTGTATTTAAACAAAGTTACACTAGTAACTATTCTCGCAGCTTCATATTAAAACAGAGATAGACTAGTATTTATTATCGCAGCTTGTATTAAAACAGAGTTCAACTAGTAACAATTATCGCAGCTTCATATTGAAACAGAGTTAGACTAGTGACAATTCACGCTGCTTGTATTGAAACAAAGTTAGATTAGTAACAATTAACACTGCTTGTATTGAAATAGTTTTAGACTAGTAACGATTGTCGCAACTTGTATTGAAACAGAGTTAGACTAGTAACAATTATCGCAGCTTCATATTGAAACAGAGTTAGACTAGTAACAATTCACGCTGCTTGTATTGAAACAAAGTTAGATTAGTAACAATTAACACTGCTTGTATTGAAATAGTTTTAGACTAGTAACGATTGTCGCAACTTGTATTGAAATAGAGTTAGACTAGTAACACTTGTCGCAGCTGGTATTGAAACAGGGTTAGACAAGTAGCAATTCTCGCAGCTTGTATTGAAACAGAATTAAACTAGCAACAATTATCGCCGCTTCATATTCAAACAGTGGAGTAAGACTACTAGCTATTCTCGCAGCTTGTATTGAAATAGTTTTAGACTAGTTACGATTGTCGCAACTTGTATTGAAACAGAGTTAGACTAGTAACTATTCTCGCTACTTGTTTTGAAACAGAGATAGACTAGTAACGATTCTCGCAGCTAGTATTGAAACAGATTTAGACTAGTAACGATTTCCGCAGCTTGTATTGAATCAGAGTTAGACTAGTAACACGTGTCGCTACTTGTATTGAAACAGGGTTAGACAAGTAGCAATTCTCGCAGCTTGTATTGAAACAGAATAAGGCTAGCAACAATTATCGCAGCTTCATATTGAAACAGTGGAATAAGACTACTAACTATTCTTGCAGCTTTATTGTAATAAAGTTATACTAGTAACGATTGTCACAGCTTGTATTGAAACAGAGAAAAACTAGACTAAGTAACAATTCTCGCTGCTTGTATTGAAACCGAGTTAGACTAGTAACTATTATCGTTGCTTGTATTGGAATAGAGTTAGACTAGTAAAAATTCTCTCTGCTTTTATTGAAATAGAGTTAGACTAGTAACTATTCTCGCAGCATGTATTGAAATAGAGTTAGACTAGTTACGATTCTCGCAGCTTGTATTGAAACAGGGATAGACTAGTAACAATTCTCGCTGCTTGTATTGAAGCAGAGTTAGACTAGTAACTATTCTCGCTGCTTGTTGTGAAAAGAGTTAGACTAGTAACGATTCTCGCAGCTTCATATTGAAACAGAGTTAGATTAGTAACTATTCTCGCTGCTTGTATTGAAATAGAGTTAGACTTGTAACAATTCTCACTGCTTGTATTGAAACAGAGTTAGACTAGTAACAATTCTCACTGCTTGTCTTGAAATAGAATTAGATTAAGATAGACTAGTGACGATTGTTGCAACTTGTATTGAAAGAGAGTTAAACTAGTAACGATTGTCGCAGCTTGTATTGTAACAGAGTTAGACTAGTAACAGTTTTCGTTACTTGTATTGAAAAAGAGTTAGACTAGTAACAATTCTCGCTGCTTGCATTGAAACAGAGTTAGACTAGTAACAATTCTCGCTGCTTGTATTGAAGTAGAGTTAGACTAGTAACGATTGTCGCAGTTTGTATTGAAACAGCGTTAGACTAGTAACAATTCTCGCTGCTTGTATTGAAACAGAGTTAGACTAGTAACGATTGTCGCAGCTTGTATTGAAACAAAGTTAAACTAGTAACAGTTCTCGTTGCTTGTATTGAAATAGAGTTAAACTAGTAACGATTGTCGCAGCTTGTATTGAAACAGAGTTAGACTAGTAACAATTCTCGCTGCTTGTATTGAAATAGAGTTAGAGTAGTAACGATTGTCGCAGCTTCATATTGAAACAGAGTTAAACTAGTAACAATTCTCGCAGCTTGTATTGAAACAGCGTTAAACTAGTAACAGTTCTCGTTGCTTGTATTGAAATAGAGTTAAACTAGTAACGATTGTCGTTGCTTGTATTGAAACAGAGTTAGACTAGTAACGATTGTCGCAGCTTGTATTGAAACAGCGTTAGATTAGTAACAATTCTTGCTGCTTGTATTGAAATAGAGTTAGACTAGTAACGATTGTCGTAGCTTGTATTGAAACAGAGTTAGACTAGTAACAATTCTCGCTGCTTGTATTCAAATAGATTAGACCAGTAGCTATTTTCGCAGCTTAATACAGATTAAGACTAGTAACTATTATTGCTGCTTTTATTGAAATAGAGTTAGACTAGTAACAATTCTCGCAGCTTCATATTGAAACAGAGTTAAACTAGTAACAATTCTCGCTGCTTCTATTGAAATAAAGTTAGACTTATAACGATTCTCGCAGCTTGTATTGAAACAGAGTTAGATTAGTAACGATTCTCGCTGCTTGAATTGAAACAGAGTTAGACTAGTAACTATTCTCGCTGTTTGTATTGAAATAGAGTTAGATTAGTAACGATTCTCGCTGCTTGAATTGAAACAGAGTTTGACTAGTAACTATTTTCGCAGCTTGTATTGAAACAGAGTTAGATGAGTAAATATTTGCAGCTTAATACAGAGTTCGACAAGTATTTATTCTCGCAGCTTGTAATGAAATAGAGTTAGACTATTAACTATTCTCGCAGCTTAATACAGAGTTAAACTAGTAACTATTATTGCTGCTTGTATTGAAACAGTTTTTAGACTAGTAACGATTCTTGCAGCCTCATATTGAAACAGATTAAGACTAGTAACAATTCTCGCTGCTTGTATTGAAATAGAGTTAGACTAGTAATAATTATCGCTGCTTGTATTGAAACAGAGTTAAACTAGTAACTAATTTCGCTGCTTGTATTGAAATAGAGTTAGACTAGTAACTATTCTCGTAGCTTGTATTAAAATAGAGTTAGAGTAGTAACGATTCTCGCAGCTTTTATTGAAACAGGGTAAGATTAGTAACTATTCTCGCAGCTTGTATTGAAATATAGTTAGACTATTAACGATTGTCGCAGCTTGTATTGAAATAGAGTTAGACTAGTAACAACTTCGCTGCTTGAATTGAAACAGAATTAAACTAGTAACAATTCTTGCTGCTTGTATTGAAATAGAGTTAGACTAGTAACGATTATTGCAGCTTCATATTGAAACAGAGTTAGACAGTATCTATTTTCGCTGCTTAATACAGAGTTAGACTAGTAACTATTATTGCTGATTGTAATGAAACAGAGTTAAACTAGTAACGATTTTCGCAGCTTAATATTGAAACAGAGTTAAACCAGTAACAATTTTCGCTGCTGGTATTGAAATAGAGTGAAACTAGTAAATATTCTCGTAGCTTGTATTAAAATATAGTTAGACTAGTAACGATTCTCGCAGCTTTTATTGAAACAGGGTAAGATTAGTAACGATTGTCGCAGCTTGTATTGAAATAGAGTTAAACTAGTAAAAACTTCGCTGCTTGAATTGAAACAGAGTTAAACTAGTAACTATTATCGCTGCTTGTATTGAAATAGAGTTAGACTAGTAACTATTCTCGCAGCTTCATATTGAAACAGGGTAAGATTAGTAACGATTGTCGCAGCTTGTATTGAAATAGAGTTAAACTAGTAACAACTTCGCTGCTTGAATTGAAACAGAGTTAGATTAGTAACAATTCTAGCTGCTTGTATTGAAATAGAGTTAGACAGTAACTATTCTCGCAGCTTCATATTGAAACAGAGTTAGACATTAACTATTCTCGCTGCTTAATACAGAGTTAGACTAGTAACTATTATTGCTGCTTGTATTGAAATAAAGTTAGACTAGTAACGATTTTCGCAGCTTCATATTGAAACAGAGTTAGACAGTAACTTTTCTCGCTGCTTGTATTGAAATAGAGTTAGACTAGTAACGATTGTCGTAGTTTTTATTGAAACAGAGTTAGACTAGTAACAATTCTCGCTGCTTGTATTGAAACAGAGTCAGACTAGTGACGATTGTCGCTGCTTGTATTGAAACAGAGTTAGACTAGTAACGATTGTCGCAGTTTTTATTGAAACAGAGTTAGACAAGTAACAATTTTCGCTGCTTGCATTAAAGTCGTGTTAGACTAGTAACGATTATCGCTGCTTGTTTTGAAACAGAGTAAGACTAGTGATGATTGTCGCAGCTTGTATTGAAACAGAGTTAGACTAGTAAAAATTCTCGCTCCTTGTATTGTAATAGAGTTAGACTAGTAACGATTGTCGCAGCTGGTATTGAAACAGAGTTAAACTAGTAACAATTCTCGCTGCTTGTATTGAAACAGAGATACACTATTAATGATTCTCAAAGCCTCATATTGAAACAGGGTTAGACCAGTAACAATTCTTGCAGCTTGTATTGAAACAAAGTTAGACTAGTAACTATTCTCGCTGCTTAATGCAGAGTTGGACAAGTAACTATTATTGCTGCTTTTATTGAAAAAGTGTTAGACTAGTAACGATTCTCGCAGCATCATATTGAAACAGTGCTAAACTAGTAACAATTCTCGATGCTTTTATTGAAATAGAGTTATACTAGTAACGATTGTCGCAGCTTGTATTGAAACAGAGTTAGACAAGTAACTATTCTCGCTGTTTGTATTGAAATAGAGTTAGATTAGTAACGATTCTCGCTGCATGAATTGAAACAGAGTTAGACAGTAACTATTCTCGCAGCTTCATATTGAAACAGAGTTAGACAGTAACTATTCTCGCTGCTTAATACAGAGTTAGACTAGTAACTATTATTGCTGCTTGTATTGAAATAAAGTTAGACTAGTAACGATTTTCACAGCTTCATATTAAAAAAGAGTTAGACTAGTAACTATTCTCGCTTCTTGTATTGAAATAGAGTTAGACTAGTAACGATTGTCGTAGTTTTTATTGAAACAGAGTTAGACTAGTAACAATTCTCGCTGCTTGTATTGAAACAGAGTTAGACTAGTGACGATTATCGCAGCTTGTATTGAAACAGAGTTAGACTAGTAACGATTGTCGCAATTTTTTATTGAAACAGAGTTAGACTAGTAACAATTCTCGCTGCTTGTATTGAAACAGAGTTAGACTAGTGACGATTATCGCAGCTTGTATTGAAACAGAGTTAGACTAGTAACGATTGTCGCAGTTTTTATTGAAACAGAGTTAGACAAGTAACAATTTTCGCTGCTTGCATTAAATTCGTGTTAGACTAGTAACGAGTATCGCTGCTTGTTTTGAAACAGAGTAAGACTAGTGATGATTGTCGCAGCTTGTATTGAAACAGAGTTAGACTAGTAAAAATTCTCGCTCCTTGTATTGGAATAGAGTTAGACTAGTAACGATTGTCGCAGCTGGTATTGAAACAGAGTTAAACTAGTAACAATTCTCGCTGCTTGTATTGAAACAGAGATACACTATTAATGATTCTCGAAGCCTCATATTGAAACAGGGTTAGACCAGTAACAATTCTCGCAGCTTGTATTGAAACAAAGTTAGACTAGTAACTATTCTCGCTGCTTAATGCAGAGTTGGACTAGTAACTATTATTGCTGCTTTTTATTGAAAAAGTGTTAGACTAGTAACGATTCTCGCAGCTTCATATTGAAACAGTGTTAAACTAGTAACAATTCTCGATGCTTTTATTGAAATAGAGTTATACTAGTAACGATTGTCGCAGCTTGTATTGAAACAGAGTTAGACAAGTAACTATTCTCGCTGTTTGTATTGAAATAGAGTTAGATTAGTAACGATTCTCGCTGCATGAATTGAAACAGAGTTAGACAGTAACTATTCTCGCAGCTTCATATTGAAACAGAGTTAGACAGTAACTATTCTCGCTGCTTAATACAGAGTTAGACTAGTAACTATTATTGCTGCTTGTATTGAAATAAAGTTAGACTAGTAACGATTTTCACAGCTTCATATTGAAACAGAGTTAGACTAGTAACTATTCTCGCTTCTTGTATTGAAATAGAGTTAGACTAGTAACGATTGTCGTAGTTTTTATTGAAACAGAGTTAGACTATTAACAATTCTCGCTGCTTGTATTGAAACAGAGTTAGACTAGTGACGATTATCGCAGCTTGTATTGAAACAGAGTTAGACTAGTAACGATTGTCGCAATTTTTTATTGAAACAGAGTTAGACTAGTAACAATTCTCGCTGCTTGTATTGAAACAGAGTTAGACTAGTGACGATTATCGCAGCTTGTATTGAAACAGAGTTAGACTAGTAACGATTGTCGCAGTTTTTATTGAAACAGAGTTAGACAAGTAACAATTTTCGCTGCTTGCATTAAATTCGTGTTAGACTAGTAACGAGTATCGCTGCTTGTTTTGAAACAGAGTAAGACTAGTGATGATTGTCGCAGCTTGTATTGAAACAGAGTTAGACTAGTAAAAATTCTCGCTCCTTGTATTGGAATAGAGTTAGACTAGTAACGATTGTCGCAGCTGGTATTGAAACAGAGTTAAACTAGTAACAATTCTCGCTGCTTGTATTGAAACAGAGATACACTATTAATGATTCTCGAAGCCTCATATTGAAACAGGGTTAGACCAGTAACAATTCTCGCAGCTTGTATTGAAACAAAGTTAGACTAGTAACTATTCTCGCTGCTTAATGCAGAGTTGGACTAGTAACTATTATTGCTGCTTTTTATTGAAAAAGTGTTAGACTAGTAACGATTCTCGCAGCTTCATATTGAAACAGTGTTAAACTAGTAACAATTCTCGATGCTTTTATTGAAATAGAGTTATACTAGTAACGATTGTCGCAGCTTGTATTGAAACAGAGTTAGACAAGTAACTATTCTCGCTGTTTGTATTGAAATAGAGTTAGATTAGTAACGATTCTCGCTGCATGAATTGAAACAGAGTTAGACAGTAACTATTCTCGCAGCTTCATATTGAAACAGAGTTAGACAGTAACTATTCTCGCTGCTTAATACAGAGTTAGACTAGTAACTATTATTGCTGCTTGTATTGAAATAAAGTTAGACTAGTAACGATTTTCACAGCTTCATATTGAAACAGAGTTAGACTAGTAACTATTCTCGCTTCTTGTATTGAAATAGAGTTAGACTAGTAACGATTGTCGTAGTTTTTATTGAAACAGAGTTAGACTAGTAACAATTCTCGCTGCTTGTATTGAAACAGAGTTAGACTAGTGACGATTATCGCAGCTTGTATTGAAACAGAGTTAGACTAGTAACGATTGTCGCAGTTTTTATTGAAACAGAGTTAGACAAGTAACAATTTTCGCTGCTTGCATTAAATTCGTGTTAGACTAGTAACGAGTATCGCTGCTTGTTTTGAAACAGAGTAAGACTAGTGATGATTGTCGCAGCTTGTATTGAAACAGAGTTAGACTAGTAAAAATTGTCGCTCCTTGTATTGGAATAGAGTTAGACTAGTAACGATTGTCGCAGCTGGTATTGAAACAGAGTTGAACTAGTAACAATTCTCGCTGCTTGTATTGAAACAGAGATACACTATTAATGATTCTCGAAGCCTCATATTGAAACAGGGTTAGACCAGTAACAATTCTCGCAGCTTGTATTGAAACAAAGTTAGATTAGTAACTATTCTCGCTGCTTAATGCAGAGTTGGACTAGTAACTATTATTGCTGCTTTTTATTGAAAAAGTGTTAGACTAGTAACGATTCTCGCAGCTTCATATTGAAACAGTGTTAAACTAGTAACAAATCTCGATTCTTTTATTGAAATAGAGTTATACTAGTAACGATTGTCGCAGCTTGTATTGAAACAGAGTTAGACAAGTAACTATTCTCGCTGTTTGTATTGAAATAGAGTTAGATTAGTAACGATTCTCGCTGCATGAATTGAAACAGAGTTAGACAGTAACTATTCTCGCAGCTTCATATTGAAACAGAGTTAGACAGTAACTATTCTCGCTGCTTAATACAGAGTTAGACTAGTAACTATTATTGCTGCTTGTATTGAAATAAAGTTAGACTAGTAACGATTTTCACAGCTTCATATTGAAACAGAGTTAGACTAGTAACTATTCTCGCTTCTTGTATTGAAATAGAGTTAGACTAGTAACGATTGTCGTAGTTTTTATTGAAACAGAGTTAGACTAGTAACAATTCTCGCTGCTTGTATTGAAACAGAGTTAGACTAGTGACGATTATCGCAGCTTGTATTGAAACAGAGTTAGACTTGTAACGATTGTCGCAGTTTTTATTGAAACAGAGTTAGACAAGTAACAATTTTCGCTGCTTGCATTAAATTCGTGTTAGACTAGTAACGAGTATCGCTGCTTGTTTTGAAACAGAGTAAGACTAGTGATGATTGTCGCAGCTTGTATTGAAACAGAGTTAGACTAGTAAAAATTCTCGCTCCTTGTATTGGAATAGAGTTAGACTAGTAACGATTGTCGCAGCTGGTATTGAAACAGAGTTAAACTAGTAACAATTCTCGCTGCTTGTATTGAAACAGAGATACACTATTAATGATTCTCGAAGCCTCATATTGAAACAGGGTTAGACCAGTAACAATTCTCGCAGCTTGTATTGAAACAAAGTTAGACTAGTAACTATTCTCGCTGCTTAATGCAAAGTTGGACTAGTAACTATTATTGCTGCTTTTTATTGAAAAAGTGTTAGACTAGTAACGATTCTCGCAGTTTCATATTGAAACAGTGTTAAACTAGTAACAATTCTCGATGCTTTTATTGAAATAGAGTTATACTAGTAACGATTGTCGCAGCTTGTATTGAAACAGAGTTAGACAAGTAACTATTCTCGCAGCTCGTATTAAAACAGAGTAAAACTAGTAACTGTTCTCGCTGCTTGTATTGAAAAAGAGTTAGACGTGTAACTGTTCTCGCATCTTGTATTGAAACAGAGTTAGACTAGTAACTATTCTCGCAGCTTAATACAAAGTTAGACTAGTAACTATTCTCGCAGCTTAATACAGAGTTAGACTAGTAACTATTCTCGCAGCTTAATACAGAGTTAGACTAATAACTGTTCTGGCAGCTTGTATTGAAATAGAGTTAGACTAGTAACTATTCTGGCAGTTTGTATTGATACAGAGTTAGACTAGTAACGATTCTGGCAGCTTAATACAGAGTTAGACTAGTAACTATTCTGGCAGCTTGTATTGATACAGAGTTAGACTAGTAACTATTCTCGCAGCTTGTATTGAAACAGAGTTAGACTAGTGACGATTCTTGCAGCTTGTATTGAAACAGAGTTAGACTAGAAACGATTTCGCAGCTTCATATTGAAACAGAGTTAAACTAGTAACTATTATTGCTGCTTGTATTAAAACAGAGTAAGTGTAGTAACGATTCTCACAGCTTTTATTGAAACAGAGTTAGACTGGTAACTATTATCGCAGCTTTTATTAAAACAGAATTAGACTAGTAAATGTTCTCGCAGCTTTATATTGAAACTGAGTTAGATTAGTAAATATTATAGCAACTTGTATTGAAACAGAGTTAGACTTGAAACGTTTCTCGCTTCTTATATAGAAACAGAGTCAGACTATTAACTATTATCGCAGCTTCATATTGAAACAGAGTTAGACTAGTAACGATTGTCGCTGCTTGTATTGAAACAGAGGTAGACTAGTCACGGTTCTCGCCGCTTGTATTGAAACATAGTTTGACTAGTAACTATTCTCGCAGCTTGTATTGAAACAAAATTAGACTAGTAACGATTCTTGCTGCTTGTATTGAAACAAAGTTAGACTAGTAACTATTATCGCAGCTCATATAAAGACAGAGTCAGACTAGTAACGATTGTCGCAACTTGTATTCAAACATATTTAGACTAGTAACGGCTATGTCTGCTTGTATTGAAATCGTTCCAGTAACTCTTTTACATATACAGTACAACTATCGCAAACTCTAGCAAAGGTCTTGTATAAAGTTATGCATATTTGATAACGTTATAAAGTTAAGTTTATATTTAACTGCAATGATATTATTGAATGGTGAGTTTCCTTTTCATTGAGTATATATGCTGTTTCAGGGGCTGATTGGAGATTTTATTTTAAAATATTGTATAATACAATACCCAATATTTGAAATTAAAACATTGTTCGACCATATTTGTCACAAATCACATGCTTCGCCTGTGAAGAATACGATCCCATTGTGAAGAATGGGGTCGTATGCTTCACACAGTCCGAACATATTCCTTACATTTTTTGTGACATTTAGGGATCAATCTTCACTTTTTGGGTTGACAAAATGTCATACATTTTAATGTCACAATTCAGTTTTTACCTATTTCAGAATATTTTGTGATATCCTTAATTCATTTTATGATGTAAGTAAATGTATTTTATGATTGGTATCTTAAGGATATAGTCTTTCATGCGCACTAACTCCGATCCAAAGGAAAACACTTTTGTCGAGACCTGCCAGAGTCACTACATATCACTAATACTACAACTGGCCCTACTTCGGATGACACAATCATACACGGATACGTCTGAAATTGGTCTCTTATTAAGGCGTCAGTTTAATTTGCGCAGGCGAGATGAAAGGTCGAGTTTTTGTTAGAGAGATTACTACGGAGGCGAATAGGTTAAGGCAGTTGGATCTTAAGTAGGAGAATAGTTTTGAACTATATTTTAGAAACGTGCATATATATGTTACTAGAATTTATTAAAGTTTAAAGTGACAATTGTAACAATATAAGAAATAATTATATATAGAAAGTCCTGCATACTGTGTTAGTTATGTGTGATGTTGAAACATTATATTGTGTTCAATAAAATGTGAAACATGCATACTGGTATATAATAAATTGTTTATAGCAATTTAGTCTGAATATGATTAATAATAGAAATCTTCATATTTATATAAATATGCTTATTTGGTATAAACACGTTAATTTTGAAACTGTAGTTTACTAAACGAAGGCATACTTTAAACATTAGAATATGTATCTGAGAGTATTTTAAGCAAAATTTATCCATACATAATGTCATACATTTTAATGTCACAATTCAGGTTTTTACCTATTTCAGAATATTTTGTGATATCCTTAATTCATTTTATGATGTTAGTAAATGTATTTTATGATTGGTATCTTAAGGATATAGTCTTTCATGCGCACTAACTCCGAACCCAAAGGAAAACACTTTTGTCGAGACCTGCCAGAGTCACTACATACCACTAATACTACAACTGGCCCTACTTCGGATGACACAATCATACACGGATACGTCTGAAATTGTTCTCTTATTAAGGCGTCAGTTTACTTTGCGCAGGCGAGATGAAAGGTCGAGTTTTTGTTAGAGATTACTTTGGGAGGCGAATAGGTTAAGGCAGTTGGATTTTAAGTAGGAGAATAGTTTTAAACTACATTTTAGAAACGTGCATATATATGTTACTAGAATTTATTAAAGTTTAAAGTGACAATTGTAACAATGTAAGAAATAATTATATATAGAAAGTCCTGCATACTGTATTAGTTATGTGTGATGTTGAAACATTATATTGTGTTCAATATAATATGAAACATGCATACTGGTATATAATAAATTGTTTATAGCAATTGAGTCTGAATATGAATAATAATAGAAATCTTCATATTTATTCAAATATGCTCATTTGGGATAAACACGTTAATTTTGAAACTGTAGTTTACTAAACGAAGGCATACTTTAAACATTAGAATATGTATCTGAGAGTATTTTAAGCAAAATTTATCCAATTTATAACAAAATATTAAAAAACGCTATACTTTTATTACAAAATTGAAAAAACAACAATTGACACTCTGCTGTTTCTAAAAAATCTAAAATGCAAATTCAAACTTATAAGTACCATTTCCATGACAATTATTATCATATGCATGCATATATGTAATAGTTTTAATAAAATATTAGAAATAAATAATTTGAAATATTATTTTCGCATCGCTTGTTAAATCTATATTATTTCGACGGGTTTGTTATAAAGAGGTAATACCAAAAAAGTATATATGTACGGGAACATATTTTTTTTTTCGAATATAACATGAACATACATTAAACTTAAATACTGTGAAGTTTCATAAATTCTATCCTTAGGAAAAAAGTGACAAAAACAATAGAAATCTTCTTTAATCCCAGCAAACTTAGAAAAAAAGTATAACACACCTTTAAGGCAGAATTTGGCTTGTCTTTTATGATTTACACGAAGGGTATTAATTATCAATAGTGTGTGTAGTATATCACGTGATATCACATTGTATGTAATATAACTGTCAATTAAGTAAGTGAGCTAAGGAACATCTTGTTTAAGTCATATATATGATTTAAGTTCATTATAGTAGTACACTGATTATACACGTGGAGTTGTTGAGCAAGACATCTTACCCGTATATGCTTAGTACTAACTGTGCCCAGGAAGACATCTTACCCGTATATGCTGAGTACTAACTGTGCCCAGGAAGACATCTTACCCGTATATGCTGAGTACTAACTGTGCCCAGGAAGACATCTTACCCGTATATGCTGAGTACTAACTGTGCCCAGGAAGACATCTTACCCGTATATGCTGAGTACTAACTGTGCCCAGGAAGACATCTTACCCGTATATGCTTAGTACTAACTGTGCCCAGGAAGACATCTTACCCGTATATGCTGAGTACTAACTGTGCCCAGGAAGACATCTTACCCGTATATGCTTAGTACTAACTGTGCCCAGGAAGACATCTTACCCGTATATGCTGAGTACTAACTGTGCCCAGGAAGACATCTTACCCGTATATGCTTAGTACTAACTGTGCCCAGGAAGACATCTTACCCGTATATGCTGAGTACTAACTGTGCCCAGGAAGACATCTTACCCGTATATGCTGAGTACTAACTGTGCCCAGGAAGACATCTTACCCGTATATGCTGAGTACTAACTGTGCCCAGGAAGACATCTTACCCGTATATGCTGAGTACTAACTGTGCCCAGGAAGACATCTTACCCGTATATGCTTAGTACTAACTGTGCCCAGGAAGACATCTTACCCGTATATGCTGAGTACTAACTGTGCCCAGGAAGACATCTTACCCGTATATGCTGAGTACTAACTGTGCCCAGGAAGACATCTTACCCGTATATGCTGAGTACTAACTGTGCCCAGGAAGACATCTTACCCGTATATGCTGAGTACTAACTGTGCCCAGGAAGACATCTTACCCGTATATGCTGAGTACTAACTGTGCCCAGGAAGACATCTTACCCGTATATGCTTAGTACTAACTGTGCCCAGGAAGACATCTTACCCGTATATGCTGAGTACTAACTGTGCCCAGGAAGACATCTTACCCGTATATGCTGAGTACTAACTGTGCCCAGGAAGACATCTTACCCGTATATGCTGAGTACTAACTGTGCCCAGGAAGACATCTTACCCGTATATGCTGAGTACTAACTGTGCCCAGGAAGACATCTTACCCGTATATGCTGAGTACTAACTGTGCCCAGGAAGACATCTTACCCGTATATGCTGAGTACTAACTGTGCCCAGGAAGACATCTTACCCGTATATGCTGAGTACTAACTGTGCCCAGGAAGACATCTTACCCGTATATGCTGAGTACTAACTGTGCCCAGGAAGACATCTTACCCGTATATGCTGAGTACTAACTGTGCCCAGGAAGACATCTTACCCGTATATGCTGAGTACTAACTGTGCCCAGGAAGACATCTTACCCGTATATGCTGAGTACTAACTGTGCCCAGGAAGACATCTTACCCGTATATGCTTAGTACTAATTGTGTCCAGGAAGACATCTTACCCGTATATGCTTAGTACTAATTGTGTCCAGGAAGACATCTTACCCGTATATGCTCAGTACTAATTGTGTCCAGGAAGACATCTTACCCGTATATGCTGAGTACTAACTGTGCCCAGGAAGACATCTTACCCGTATATGCTGAGTACTAACTGTGCCCAGGAAGACATCTTACCCGTATATGCTGAGTACTAACTGTGCCCAGGAAGACATCTTACCCGTATATGCTTAGTACTAACTGTGCCCAGCAAGACATCTTACCCGTATATGCTGAGTACTAACTGTGCCCAGGAAGACATCTTACCCGTATATGCTGAGTACTAACTGTGCCCAGGAAGACATCTTACCCGTATATGCTGAGTACTAACTGTGCCCAGGAAGACATCTTACCCGTATATGCTTAGTACTAATTGTGTCCAGGAAGACATCTTACCCGTATATGCTTAGTACTAATTGTGTCCAGGAAGACATCTTACCCGTATATGCTGAGTACTAACTGTGCCCAGGAAGACATCTTACCCGTATATGCTGAGTACTAACTGTGCCCAGCAAGACATCTTACCCGTATATGCTTACATGTAGTACTAACTGTGCCCAGGAAGACATCGAGCGTGGTTTGTCTAAGTTGTCATCACTTGTTTCTCAATCAAGGTAAAATAAATAAGCTTAAAAAAAATAAAATGTTACGATTTAATCGTTTCTGTAACCAATGTTACATTGATGTTATGTGTATTTGTTTATACTTTGTTTATGCTTATACTGTTAAGTATTTGTGAAAGTAAGCATTAAATAAACAAAGCAGTTGGAAAGTTGGTAAAATTGAAATGTACGGTTACGTCATTAATTAATCCATTCTTATAATAATATTTTTGTTAAGTGTATATATGGCATGTCTGTCTGCCTTCGATATCAGAACTGAAGAATCTATCCATCCATCCATCCACTATCCGTCCGTCCATCCGTACTTCTGGAGCGGCAGTTGTGGGTTGCGTTGCCAATACAGAATGGCATTGTGGAGTTTTTTGGTACTTGTGGGGTGAAATGGTGCGAAAATGCGTACAGAATGGCACTGTGGGGTTAATGCCATTTTTTCACATTTTTCTTTTACTTTTTTTTCACCTTTTTTCATTCTTTTTTAGTGTCATTAGGGTTGGATCTCAAGGTTTGTGACATTAGGGTTAGAAAGAAAATAGGTTTTGTTTTGTTTTATGAAAACAAAGATGTTTTATAACATATAAAAACCGCACCCCTAAACATCACTTCCACCAAAACGTCCGTCCGTCCGTCCGTCCGTCCGTAAGTCTGGAGCAGCATTTGTGGGTTGAGTTGCCAGTACAGAATGGACTTGTGGGTTTTTTTGGTACTTGTGGGGTGCAATGTTCACCCCACAAGTGCGAAAACCCGTGCAAATGGCATTGTGGGGTTAATATAATTTTCTTCACATTTTTCTTTTACTTTTTTTTCACCTTTTTTCATTCTTTTTTAGTGTCATTAGAGTTGGATCTCAAGGTTTGTGACATTAGGGTTAGAAAGAAAATAGTTTTTGTTTTGTTTTATGAAAAAAAAGATGTTTTATAACATATCAAAACCTTCACCCCACAACATCACTTCCACAAGTCCGTCCGTCCGTCCGTCCGTCCGTCCGTCCATCCAGTCCATCCATCCATCCATCCATCCATCCATCCATCCATTCACACATCCATCCATCCATCCATCCATCCATCCATCCATCCATCCATCCATCCATCCATCCATCCATCCATCCATCCATCCATCCATCCATCCATCCATCCATCCATCCACACACCCATCCACTCACCCTGCAACGCACCCACTTATGCACCCATCCAACAAATGTACAACACAATCGGTTTACTATAACAGGGACACGGTAGTGACAACATGTGATGCTCTCTCTATCGCGACTGCGGCCGAGATCGATTCATTACAAACTATCGTCTATGTAGCTTTAATACTTAGACGTTTCGGAGCGATTCGGGCCATATACTTGTACTTTACAGATGTCGGTCGGCTGTCACAGTGCGTCTGCATATGTAAATACGGTTCGGTATCATAGTACAGGACATTTTATAGCAATTTTAGCAAACCACGAACCGTGTAATTAATTAATATATGGGGAATAAATAACAATGTATACGTCCAAACTTAAATACTGGGCCAGTGTGTCTGTCTGAAAAGTGTTGAACTATACCTTGAGGAAAGACATCGTCTGTGTTTAAACTTAAAATTTCGATGTAAATAGGATATGTGGAATTCATTTTATCAGCACGATTAATTACCAAAAAAAAAAAAAATTATTGTTTATTGCTGGTTTTGTTTTTCAGTTTCTAAAATGTTTAATGGAATTTTGACTCTAATTGCGTTTTTGGGTAAGTTTTTTAACTACTTATTTTTACAAAATATATATATTGAGTTTGTTATTGTTTAGTTTAAATTATTACCTCGGGATCGAAAATGTTTAATATTGTTTATTCATGTCTCGTAGTTATGTATTAACATTTATACTGGACAGATAAAATAGCAGTTAAAACAACATGCAAACGTCCTAAACAACTTGTATATACATGTATTTTAAACTACAGCAGTGCCAACTATTACCGTTTTAAATGATAGGGTGAGAATATAAAATGTAAATCGTACAGAATCTACTTTTCTAAAAAGGATTACACAAGACGATTAGTATACTCCATAGTTTATTTGTCTTACTTGTTTATATAATCAGTGGTCTAAAAAATACGCTATGTACACGCATACGCATACAAGTGTTTCACCAATGTTTCACCTATTTATATTGTATATTTACTACAGTAAAACTATTGAAGGAACAGCGTAACAGAATTTCAAATCATTTAACATTTAACAATTTAACTCAGCATGTTTGTGTTTTGAGCCACAAAGGTATGTGGAACGTAAATTTTACAGAAACGATTTCTTCACACCTGTGAAGAACTCGTGCTGCGAATCCTTTACATCGAATAAAAGCTATAGCACTCGCAAGAGTTTTGCCTAGCGTTGCTGCGTATGTTTTTTTTTTTACGAAGCGACGATGGGATAAAGGAAAGCCATTGACCGTTGCAGGGCCATACATATAACTAGCAAATTAATCACAAAGTAGTTGAACTGATTATCAACTTCTTCTATTAGGGTGACCTGGTAAATAAATAATTACTAACTAGAAAAAAAAAGTCAGTGCCGATCACTTTTGAAATAAACGAATCGATTACATGAGCTTAGTGTGTGTTTGGTAAAACACAGAAGAATGACAATCTAACAACACAAATTACTGACTAAGTTAATGAGTTCTTAGTAGAAACATAAATATATTTTTAAATAAGCTTTATAGGTAGGTATATTAACTAAATATAGACTATCACTATAAATATAACCAATCAAACGGATTTGAATTACATACTTATTAATATATATATTATAAAACAGATAAGTGAATAATCAACTGTAAAGAAAGAAAGGTTTTTAAAAGTTAGTAATTAGGTAATTTGGTATTCAATAAATACACGCTTTCGTTAGAATTAAGCGAAACGAATACATGGAGAAACGGGAAACCATACAAACATAGAAATATTATTTTAAATCTAATAAAACATTTGATTGTTCCGTAGATACATTCTGATGAAGGAAATGCAAGTAATTCGCTTCTATTTGATTGTTAACAGGGTTCCTATTAATCAAATAGCTAAAGGTACATATCAAAGTAAAATGTATTTATCTTTGAGATCAAATTACACAATTATATATAGCTCTCTTCTGAAGCATCTGTTGAGAGTTCGAGTTTCTTCCATTTTAACGTGGAGGTAATCGCTCGCTGGTTAGGGAGCGTATACGAGGGGTTATCCAGAAGTTCGTGGACAAATCTCATAATATGAACATGACATGTCTGATTTATTTGGAATTTTACATGAATTATATTTAATCTAACGGCACACTGTATGCAAAATATATATAAAATATATATTCAAATAAAACAGAAACATGTATTTCAAATATGTCATGTACGCCTATCTGCCGAAGGCCAGTTTTACGTTGTGTCGTTGCGACGTCAATTTATTTTACAAGTAATTTTCCTACTCTTACTCGTTGCTTCCATTTATACTCGTTTAGCAACTGGGGAACCCAGCGAGCACTTAAATGCATGCTATTTTTTCTTAATTATCGTGTGCACTATATTGTAACCTATACTTAGTTCGCAGCATAGTTCATGAATTGTATTACGGCAATCCTTATTAAGGCAGTTTTTTACCACGTTAACGTGACATTGACGCGATTTTGACACAGGGCGACCACATATGTTATCATCCATTATTGTTTCTCGTTCCTCACTGTACCGTTTGTGTCATCTGTAGACACAAATAACTTTCTCGGAGCTTTACTATGCATATCTATCGTCTGAATCAGTGTTTTGCTAATATTGACTTAAACTGTATTACTGCTCGTTGTTTCACCTTTTCATCAGATGCACTATTTGCATATGAATTCATCTACATTTTCAATTGATTTAAACTCCTAACACCTGCATGCAATGCTGGAATGACATTGTCATGCAGACATTGATGCCGTGTCCTCAATAATATATGATTTACCGCGAGTGTTACGGGAAAATGATTGTTATTATTCATATATTTATCTGTCGAATTGTTCAACATTTTGAGCTGCGGCAATTATCATGTATGTATGTTGCTATGGATACCATACCTTATTACTGACATAAGAAATATACTAAAACACTGTACATCGATGACAAATACACCAATACTTAAGTTGTGAAAAATATAGCTATGCACTTGCATAAATAAAGATTTTTTTAAATTTGTCCACGAACTTCTGGATAACCCCTCGTATATATTTGTTATGTTCACTGTTAACAAAAGTTCTAAGAATTACTTAATTTTTAATGGAAGGAAAGACAGTGTAGTGGTGGTACAAAGTTTTATGTCAGTAACTTATTATTGCAGGAAATGTATTCCAGCCATTGTTGTGTAGTATACCATCAGGGTCAAAAGCACCGGTACCGGAGCACTATATTTTTATTGATGTACCTCTATATTTTAACGGTGCATAGTTTTATTTTTTACTGACGCACCGCTTTATTTTAATGATGCACCATTGTATATGTATTGATACACAGCTATATTTTAACGGTGTACTCATCTCAAGCAAGGTACCACAATCTCTACATGAATCATTTAAAAACTGGTCTAAGCCATAAACCATATAACATGGTATTTAGCACGATAATTGTGATAAATAGGGCGAACTTCTGAAGTTATGTTAAGGACATTGGTTTACACATGATACGATTATCTAAGATGACATTGATAACGAAAAAGGTATGTTCCCATATTCGTGCTCGTGCTATTACATTTCATAGGTGATATTTGCACCAAAATCAAAGATTGTATAAAAATACATAAATTCATATTGGATATGCAGATACAATATCTACGTTGTAAACGTTAATAAGCTAATTTAAAATGGTCGCGAGACTGACTGTAACAGCTGTATAAGATTTTTTACGGGAGCATGTGTTTCCATACATATTTTCTTTTTTTTATGTTATAAAGTTTCTTTGATTAACTTAACATTGAAATTGTAAATATATTCCGATATATACACCACAATGCATGTTTCTTGTTTTATTTCAACAGTATTATATCTTAACTTGTTTTAAAAAAAGCTTTTATAATATATTCATCTTGTGAAAAGGGTTTAACGTCATGTCATCAGATAACATGTTGATATAGTTTAACTGGTGGAGGAAGACCTCGGAACGGACCTGAATATAACCACGCTCTCTATGCAAGTTATTGATAACTTTTTCCGCATAAAGCTCGGCTCGAATCAACGGCCTCACATAGCGCATCCAAATGTATAAAATGTGTATAAAAAATTGTTGGGCATATTTTGAATAATTTAATATGGAAGCCAAGCTTAGCAGTTCGTACTTTTTATAAGTTTTATTAATATTGATAGAATTAAACAAACTCCTTGAACCAAAAAAAACAACAACGTAGAACTAGTTTGAAAAAAAACAACTAAACACATGACAACATAGATTTTAATGCCAGAGGTGTTGGGTATGCTTCATGCCTACTGTTGGGTATATACTACATCATGCATAGTCATGCAGGGACCGATGCTTTGCCGATTTCCCTGCATGTATTTTTGACCTTGAGGGTGAGATTTGTCTATCTCACATGTCTGCTCATGGTGGATTTGTTTCTCCCATTCATCTCAGTCAAATGATAGAACCTCGATAATGACCGTCTTCAGAAAAGTATTCTTATTTTAAATGCATGTTTAACGCCCAAAATTTCACACACATATATATGAAGAAATCGACATTTTACAGTACATACTAATATATGTTTACTAAAAGTATGTACCAGAAATTATAACACATATTTTTTGTTTAAATAAATATATTTTCCCTGAGCCTATTTTCGTAGGTAAGCAAGACATCATAAATATATATATAGACGTTGTTGTCATTATTCTGACGGACGTAACGCATAATCATGTGTCACTGTTTTAAAATATTTTCGTAAGCGCGAAAATGAAAATATATATGATTACGATTCGTGAATAAGGAAATATATTACAAACTTTGATTTAGTCCAAGCTTTTCGTCAGGTCATGTGAGAAAGCTGTCATATGGCATGGCTGATTGAGTTTTCTCCCATTCAGGATACCGGTTTCCCCCATGTCACGTGATAGCTTTCTCAAATGGCCTGACGAAAAACTGGCACTAAATCATTTCTTTTGTAATATATTTCCTTATCAACATATCGTAATCATATTCATTTTCATTTTCACGTCTATAAAAAAATTTTAACACTTGATTTTGTCGTAGGAAACCGTAAAAAAGAGATAGACGTTACGTCATAATAATGACGTCAACGTATACATTTATGACGTCTTGCTTACCTACAGAAATAGGTCGGAGTAAAAATTATACTTGAAGTGAATTATTTAAACAAACAATGTGCGGAGAGATTAACAGGTGTAATTTCTGGTACATACTCTACTATAAGTATGTACTTTAAAATGATCATTTCTTCATATATGTGAAATTTTGGGCGTATTTATAACACGCATTCAAAAAACAGAATGTTTTTATGATAAAGGACATTATCGAAGATCCATCATTTGACTGTGGTGAAAAGGAGAAAAAAAATCTCACCCTCGTCCTTGCATGTAATTTCGACCCCTCGGGTGAGATATTTTTATCACTGCATGAAAAGTGGGATTTACAGAAATTCAATTTTCTGGCATTTCATGTGTAAAATTTAATCCAAGTTTAAGTGCAAGTAAATTTGAAGTAAACTTGTTTCAAGTTTATTTCAAATGCAGGTTAATTTCATTCAACTTTAATTCTAGTAAATTTTGAAGTAAACTTGTTCTAAAAAACATCATATTTAAAATTTTGAAAATTAAATTTGTTTTAATTCATGTACAAAATGCAAATTAAGTTAAAGTGTAGTCCTGATAATCATAACTTCAAATGTTGACACCGATAAAGGGAAGTAATTGAAGGACATATTGACATATTGGCCCAATAAATACGTTATTGGCAAAGTTGTTAATGAATTAATTATTTTTATTTAAGTTTTTGGATATGGTTGTAGGGACAATATCATCAAAAAATTTAAAACCAAAAAAATGGAATACATGTATGTGTATGTTTTAGATGACCCCTAATGACCTTTCCATGTGTCTGGGCCAGGTATTTATGGTGCCATGTTCGAGTGCTTAAATGGATCTTTTAGAACATATATGGTTTTATAGCCTTGTGTTGCGTCCTAAGGGCTCTATGGAAGCTTGAACATGGCCATAAATGGCAAAAATTGACATGTAAAAATTCAATAATATTAAAACGTACAAGTTATTTTTAGAAATGGAAAGAATAAACTGGCCTTTATTTGATGAGATCTAGCTAATATATATATTTTTTAATCCAAGTCTTTTATTCGAGTTTTTTCTAGAAAAACTTGACGTCACTTTGTCAGGCTCGCCCGGACCTTTCCAATGATACCCAAGTCGAAAAAAAATGGACCAGAAATGGACTCTCGGTTTAGGTTCGCGCCCTTTTTGGCCCGCCGTCTGACCATATGTGAGTTGGGGTTAAGGTTATACTTGCTTAACAGTTAGAGTTAGCCACATATGTCAAAGACAAAATTTTCTCAGAATTAAATTCGCTACAACATATGTGAAGCTGAACCCAATGCAGATTGCTCTCAGAATGACGCACGTGCCAGGGAGACTACCTTAGTTCTAGGCCCAGGAATGACCTTGAACATGCGAATTCCGGCCAATTAAGTACGGCAAACTTGAGAGCTTGTCAATACCTGTCGAACAACACCAAGATCATCAAATGGCCTCTGGCCGAGGGTTTGAACCTGACACCAAAATTAGTTGAATTGCACGTGTTGGCGCGAGACGTGTTTCTGACTAAACAGAGATAGATAGCTTAATACTCTTAGAACAAAAGTTTTTAGGAATGACAAGATCTACAACATATATGAAAATAAACTGAATGCACGCCTGTCTCATTTTCTGGCAAGTACTACACATTTTCGAGTTATATACAAAAGTACAAGTTATTTTTAGAAACTGTAAAAATAAAATGGCCTTTATTTGACACGATAAATGCAATACTTTTTTTTTTTTTTTTTGCTAAGTCTATTATTTCAAGTTTTGCCACTTGCACGGGCACGGGTTTGATACTATCTATAAAAACTCAACGTCACTTTGCCAGGCTTGCCGATACCTTTCTTATGATATCCAAGTCGAAAAAATCGGATCGGAAATGACCTCTTAGTTCAGGTTCGAACCCTCTTTGGCCTACCGGCTGATCATATGTGAGTCGGAAGTATGGCTCTTCTGGCTTAACGGTTTGAGTTAGCCATATAGTTTCAATACAAAAAATGCTCAGAATTAAATTCTCTACAACATATATGAAGTTGAACCCAATGCACGTGGCTCTCAGAATGACGCACGTGCCAGGGGAACTACCTTAATTCTAGCCAAGGAATGACCATGAACCAGCGAATTCCAGCCAATTAAGTACGGCAACCTTGATATCTTGTCAATACCTGTCGAACAACATCAAGATCATCAAATTTAGACAAGAAATCGCCTCTGGGCAGGGGTTTGAACATGACACCTACATTTGCCAAAATTGTTGAATTGCACGTGTTGGTACGAGACGCTTTTCCGATAAAACGGAGAGAGATAGCTTATTTGATGAAGAAGACAAGTTGCTTCGAATTAAACAATACACTTCATATATGAACATGAAGCCAATGCACTCGCTTCAAATATGCCGTGAACGTGCCACAACTTGACCAAGGTTCGAGGCCTGCTGGCGATCTCTAGCGGCCACGTATCGGGAATAAATAAAGTCGTTTGCTCAACATCTAGTCAATATCTGACGAATGCCACTAAATAATTAAATTCTGACTAGGAATGAGATCTCAGGAGTGGTTCAAGCATTTGGAACCAGAGACCAGCACGTGTTGTCACGGGACGTATTTATAAAAAAAAAACGGAGATAGATAGCTTATTTGTTGAAGAACAAAAGTTGCTGAGAATCATTAAATACACAACATATATGAACATGGACCAATGCACGTACCATACACATGCCTGCACGTGCCATAAAATGACCCAGGTTCGTTGATAGGTGTTTTCAGTCGAGTATATCTTCCAGTTTTTACCGCTAGAGGACGATTGCAGCTTCGAAATTTTGCTAGAACGCGACGATGGCCCTGCTCATGCTACAGTTAAAATAGTATTTAGTCTTTAATTCAGTTTTATACAAACGGTCTATTTGCAATTTATTACCATTTTGACCATTTCTTTTGTCATTTATTAATTGTTCAAACCACAAATTTTTATCCTTTGCATGAAAGTACTCTCGTATTTTACGTATAAATATATTAACTATTGGCTTTGTACACATCATAAATTCATTAGCATCTGTCGCTTGAATAAATTTAAGCATATTACTCTTCCATGTCTTTGAAATATTTATAAACCATTCATGCACTTTACGTATTATTCTATCGACTGGCATGTTTTTAATTCTACACCATAGACGAACTGTTTCAATTTTTTGTTTTGTTAGGCAAGACTCCCACCCAAGATCTAGAAGATACACTTGAGCATTTTTTGTAATACCTAGAAAATATCTCCCTGCTTTATTCAAAACAGTTTCTATATCAATGTAATTAGTGTGACCCCAAATGCCAGAACAATAAAATAATACAGATTCAATAACAGATGCTACCATTTTGGTAAAAACGGTAAAAGTCATTCCATCGGCGCAAACATATTTAGTATATATTGCACCCAAAGCCCTACTTGCTCATTTTGAAATATCTTTTATTGCATACCCAGTGGCATTAACTTAAACCAAAGACAATCTCTTTGAATAGTATCAAATGCTTTTTTAGCATCGATGAAACAGACAAAGGTTTCTTTATTTGCCAGTAGTCTATTATTTACAACGGTATACAGAGTATATATGTGGTCAAGACAGCTTCTGTTTCTTTTGAAACCGTTTTGCCCATCACTCAATAAATCATTTTCTTCTAGCCAATCTGTAATCATTTTGTTTAAAATATTAGCATATATTTTACATGGGACAGACAGCAGTGTTATTGGTCTATAATTAAGGGGGTTGTTAGGATTTTCTCCCTTATATATAGGACTTATTATACCTTGGTCCAACCTGATGGAACAATACCCTTCTCAAAGGCATATCTAATAATCTTGAACAAAAGGTCTACACATGTTTCATTTCGTAATACCTCTGGAAAAACTTGATCAAAACCTGCTGATTTACGTAATTTGGCTTTATATAGAGAGCTTCCAACCTCTTCTCTAGTAATAGGCATATTTAAAGACACACAATCTGGATTTAGAGAATCAGAAGTACTTTCAATGTTTAAACAATTTCTTATGTAATCTAAATGAGTATCATCAAAGTTAGAACCTTAAGGAGTATTATTGAACAAATTAAGATAATCTGATCTCAATTTATTTAGTACACTTTGTTTAACAGTTTTTATGTCATCATGTTCACCTTCTATATCCCATGGGATATTATTTTTTTCTGTCATTCGCAATACCAAGTTTTCCTATTTTAGTCCAGAAATCTCTAGTGCCTTAAATGTTTTTCAAATCACCTTCTTAATATCTTACTGTTTTCAAATAGCCTTAATGTAATGAAATAACTTTTTTTTTTTTAAACTTATTTAGAAAAGTTACATTTTAAATCACTTCGAAGTTTTTTTAACAAAAGTTCGAATTACAGCACATAGTTTAAGAATAGAAACATGGAGATGTATGAACGAGATATAAAAACAGAGAGAGAGAGAGAGAGAGAGAGAGAGAGAGAGAGAGAGAGGCGAGCGAGTGAATGAATTTGTTAGATATGTAAATCAAAGGATATAGAAGACGAGCTTCATTTCATTTTAATATGTCAACCATACTGCTAAATGAAAAAAATGTATTCCAGGTTACTATTTCAATAAAACGAGTATGTTTAAATTTGTGGAGTTGATGATGTGCAATAACAAATGTTGTTACAGACTGAATTTATATAATTTATTTTCCATGTTTTCAGAAAAGATCATCCTCTTTCAGACACAAAATCGATTGAGCAAACACCCAAAAGATTCGTGAGTAACAAAATATAATTAAACTGTATATTTTAACTTTGTCCAGATATGCCACGTGTGTGTATGTGTATGTATTTTGTTATAAATTTGTAATGATGAAAAACTATAATAGTTTAAGTGTATTTTGTTATAAATTTGTAATGATGAAAAACTATAATTATAGTTTAAGTCAATAAAATATTTCTATCTATCAGTCATAATTATTGCGGTGTGACTACTTTGAGGGTATCAATGAAATGGTGGATACACACATATATCTATTGTGGCGTAACTAACATACCACTGAATGATTGTGCAGCTCGTATGTCGCACATTATGTTCAAATAAACAAAAAACGAGTAGCTCGTCAAAAAATATATATAGAACACATTCCTAATTGCTGAAGAGGATACTTTTTGTACCAATTAAAACTGATATAATTGCATTTACGTTTTTACGTGTTTCGCTGATGATGTCAAATATGTGATTACCATGAAGAAGAGGAATTGTTTTATTGATTTAAACTATTACAGTTTCTCATCATATAAAACATATATACAATACATATACGTGACAAGTCAATGCACATAATTTTACAATTACAAATGTTCAACATATACATAGCTCTCAATCACATTTTTCGATTTTTTATTGGTTGTTTATTATCAAACGTCTTTTACATAATGCTTCTCAAATGAATTCACTAAAATTTATGATTTCTTTATTGTTTCTTGATTGGAGAAGAGATAAAAATTTCAACATGTTAGGTCTCTGTGCATAAAATCGTTTAATATATTAACTTCTTATTTCACAATATGTTTGACATATGGTATTCGTCTTCAATGTCATTATTACAAAAAAGGCAAATACGATCGTGCCGTTCTATTCATTCTCTACCATACACCCCGGTTTGGATTTTTAACTTATGGGCTGACAATTGCAACCTCGTCATTGATTTAGTACGTTTAACGTTTACATTTCTACAAAAACAAAACGGAAACTGGCACAGAACTTAAAAACGACTTGCACAACATTCATCTTTTGCGCTTAATAATATATATATATTTGTTTTAACTAAATAGAACTCACATCATTCGATAAGTGTAAATTGTTTGGTAGTCTTGTTGGTTCAGTATTAAACTATAGTGCTGAGGTGTGGGGACATTATGTATCAAAAGACATAGAAATAATTCATTGTAAATTTTTAAGAAAAGTTTTAAACATAAAAAAATCTACAAACCTTGATGGCCTGTATGGGGAACTTGGTCGATATCCATTGTCTATATCAAGAAAAATCAAAATGCTAAAATACAATGTAAAACTTATAAAAACAACTAACCCTATTCTATTGATGCGGATAATAACATTACATACAGGGGAATGAACTGGGCTTATCATATATAAACTATTTTTGATAAAATAGGGATGATGTACATCTTGCAAAACCAATTTGATACTGACAGTTTTAATATTAAACTTATCATACAGCAAATCCTCGATATTTACAAACAAACTTGGTATTCTAATATCAATAACTCTAGCAAATTAGAACATTATAGTAAATACAAACAAACATTTGTACTGGAAAAACATTTAACTGTATTTTTAATAGAAAGTATAATATTGCTTTGACTAAATTTCGACTTTCATCACATGATCTTGCCATTGAAACTGGAAGGTATACAAATGCAGCACGCGCTCAACGAATCTGCTTACAATGTAATATGAACATGGTAGAAAACGAATATCATTTTCTATTGGTATGTCTTAATTATAGAGAACTTCGACATAAATATTTTAAACGTTATTATTGTCATTGGCCAAATTTGAATAAATTTGAAAGTATTACGGCCTCCTAAGCACAAAGACAGTAAACAATTTATCCAAATTCAAATATTTTGCGTTCCAACTTAGAATGAATACTTAGCATCAGACTTAAACTTGCAGTAAATTAAAAAAATTAATAACATAACTATGATAATTGTTAAATTGTATTTAACCAATATGTTTTAACTTTATTTACTTCTCTGATAGTCTTATTTTCATGTTTTCATGGTTGTAATATTTGTGTGCGCTATAAACACGCAAGTGCTGTTTTATGCCGAATAAAATTATTTGTATTTGTTATCATTTGTTTAAATAGTTTTCGTATTCCCAATTAACCTTTACTGATTTGTATAAAGTTAATACCCTATTTGTTTCCATATCCGTCTTCCAGTTTTGTAAAAAGGCGTCGACAAGTCTCTGTTTGAACACCACTGGAAAATGCTTACTGCTCAATGAGTGGTGATAATTCCATGCGTATAGAAAAGCCATTTGAACTTAATATAGATTTTACTTTAGACTGCCAGTTTATAAATCCATTTTCACAATCTAACAATACGCCTTGATTAATCGTCTTTATTATAATATTAGTAGTTCACACTACCTTTAACCAATATTAAATCATTTTTACATATATGTTGATAAATAAAGGACATTGCCCCAATTCCCTATAAATACACGCATTACTATTTGATAGTCTTACCCCAAGCACTTGCTTGTAATATTTTAAATGAATCCTTTCAATTTCTTTAGACTTTGTGAATCCCCATACCTCCGAACCGTAATTTAAAATGGATGTCACAACAAACAATTGCATACATGTTTTAGGATTTAGTTAATATTTTCTTGTATTAATTGATGTACGTTCATTGCCTGGAGGGCTTCACCACACTATGGCTGTTGGTTTAATACAAATGATCCCGTTTAGTCTAAAATTACCCCAAGTTAGTAAAAATCCTCAACTACCTCAATCGTCTTACCGTTTTAAGTCTACTTTTCGTGTTCACTAGTTTTGCCACTTTTACGGCATAAAACAAATTTTGTCTTATCTGTATTTACATTTAATCCCCAATTATTACAGTGACTGTATAAAAGATTAAAACTATTGTGGAGGTCCTCAATTGTTGAACCTAGAAAAACATATCATCTGCAAATAGAATGAGTATAAGTGTTAAATCGCTCAAAGATTTTCTATATGTGTTTACAGATATAGCTTAAGGTCCTCAAGGAAAAGAGAAAACATTATCGGAGACACGATTTCTCCTTGTTTTAGTCCAATTGCTATGTCGAATAGCTCCCAATACGTGCCACACTGCTTAACACAAGATTCAACAATTGTAAACATTTATCTCATTATTCTTAGCAATTTGCCATTGATGTCTATTTTGAAAAGTTTTAGCCAAATCGCATTCCTGTTTATTTAATCGATCGCTTTCTTGAGGTCAATGAAGGAACAATATTAAGCGTTTTCTTTTGTTTAACATTTTTTCTATCAGGCTTTGCAAATAAAAATAGCACTGTTGATTTACCTTTTCTAAAACCGAATTAAGCATCCGAGATAACGTCATAATTTTCACACCAATTGCTAATACGCTGGTTTAAAATACTTGTAAAACATTTACCCATACTGCTAACAATTGTAATCATAGGATTAAATTCTTTTTTCTGTTTTTTACGCATGTGTAAAGAATGTCGAATCACATACAAATCAAATAAAGCACGTGCGTGATTTGACATTCTTTACACACGCATATAAACCAGATAAAAAGAATTTAATCCTTATAATTCCAATCCTGATGATTATGTTTAATTTGAGACTCCTCAAGTGAATAAAAAACAACAACTATACGCTGCAAAGTAAACGCGTAAGAATACATCACCTCTGTCCTGGTTGACATCAAATTCTCTAGATCTAATATCCAATAATATCGTAACGGCTACTATTTCCATTATCAGATGAACTCTGTAACATTAGTAGGTTTATTGTAAAATGATGATATTTTGAGGTAAAAAAAATTAACACCCGCCTTTTATCTCTCGATTTTGACAAATAAATCAATAATTCAAGGAAATACCAACACAGTGTAGACGCTGACCTCATTGTTTAAATTTTGGCTACACGATTATTTTTTAAAGATGTGTAAATATTTACAAAGGTCATATAAATCACGCTGGTTGATGGAGAATCCGAATTTGGTACCTTTTAAACGACTCTCACGTGCAAGGTTTGTGTATTTACATTGTCTCACGATCGTTTGCTTCTGAACTTCAACTACATGTTTTTATTTCATTGTTCCTGTTGAATAAATTTGGTCTTTGGAAATTTTTGTCAACGGCTAGCAGTCACGTTCGGTAAACGTTGTGTTCAATTATACAAAATACATATCAAATCTGAACATTTTGTGACCTAATTCATTGTTTCTGGTCTGATTGTGGGGCCTGGTTCAATAGCTGAACCAAAGAAATCTATAAAACAATAAGCCGAATAAAACATCTAAGACTAGAGCTAACATTTGTTTTTGTTGAATTTATTATTAAAATAAACGTGGAACCGTTGTGCACGTCGTTTAAGTTCGTATATTGTTAAACCGATATCAAAATGCCGATGCTCCTTTGTTTACGCGAGAAACGTAAAAGTAGTCGGGCTCCAAGGTTTTATCGAAAAATTAAAGTCTTAAAAAAATGACGTAGTTCAATGAAAATGTTTTAAATACTTATATGATAATGAAGTTGGAATTATTCCTCTATATTGTTTACGTTGTGTTTATCTCCTTGTTAGCTCGCCGGGACGAAATCCAAGGAGAGCTATTGCCATGACCCCGGCGTCGTCGTCTGCGTCGGGGTCGTCGTCTGTAGACACCCAGGTTAACCTTTTGCGTTTAAGTTTCAGATATCTATGCAACCACTCATTGGATGTGAATGAAACTTAGCAAGTGTTTTCACCATCATCAGTGGAGCACACAGAGACAAGAACCATAACTCTGAGTTTTTGGACGTGTTTATGTATCGGTATGATAACGCCTTTTGTCCAATCTTCTTGGAAAAATCCATACTAAAAAATTGTATTTAAAATATCAGTTAAATGACCAGATAACATGTCGCTTGCTGCAATGAACTATTCGTTTACAATATTATCACAGGAAACTGCCTTATTTGTACTTAAAGAACGAATTGCGACTCCCACTTCCAGTACAGTATAACGCTTATCTAATTCTTCATATATTGGGTCATTCTGATCAAAATTATAAGAAGTATTAAAGTCATATGCCTCTTCATTATTTGTAGCGTTTATATTTTTAAACAAATTTAAAAAGATATGCATGGAAGTCTTTTAATGGTATATCAGAGTTACTTTGCTTTTTCTTTGTGAACATTTTCCAAAATTCGCGCGGTCTTAAGGGTCTTAATTGTTCCAGTTCTTTCATTTGCTTGTTTTTATAAATTCGCCTCTCTTTATCAGTGATTTATAGGCAGCTTTAGCAGTGGCTAGTGAGTGTCTATTTTCTCTTGATTTTTCCTTATTGAATATGTGTAAAGATTGTTTATACAACAATTTAGCCTATCTGCAATCCTGATCAAACCATTTATTTGTGCCAGAGATTAACGATCGAAAGCCGTTATTCTTAACAGTACCACATTTCTTAAAAAAGCGAATCGCAAACCTCGCTTATTATAGAAGTAAAACGAGGTCATTTATTTTATTTTGATCTGGCAAGTTAATATTTTCGACTATTTCATTGAATTCCAACAATTTACCTATACTCCTATTACGAAATAGAGTCTTCCTCGATTCATTCTATTTAACACTTTCGCGTTCAAAACTTTCGTTCTCGGTAATTGTTTTTCTACTGCGGACAATAAATAATAACGTTGCACTTTATTTAGTAAAATTGCCTATTTTAAAGTTTCCAACTAATGTGAAAACAGAAGGTAATAAATCACGCTACATGCATTTTAATTTACATAAGTGTAAGCGCCTATATACATTGTAGTAAAACCCGAGTCGACCGTTGGCTATTCGTAATGACGTAGGTTTACGTAAATCCCTTGCGCGTTAGAATTTTTGCTCATTCGGGTTATCAGGTAAATAATCGGTTGCGTCAATCTCATCTATACACGTAACATGAATATGATACCTTTTACTTGATACCCTCGCGTTACAATCTCAGGTAACAATGACTCTTCCTTACGATTCATAATAATTAATATCTTCTTGTAAAACATTGTATAAGTCAGAAATAATAACATTTGTTGCAGGCAAATCTTCACTCCATAAATACACACCGCACAAAAATATGTCTTCATCATTATTAATATAGTTATCTAATTTCAACAATAACATTGTATCAAAACGATTTTTTTACGATAGAAATACCATTTTTATAGTGTCTTTTATATATATAACTGTACCATCATTGTTTCGATTCGCCCACCTATGTCTAAATTTGTGGTAGTAATTAAAACATGAATAACTTGAAAGTTAATGTTCACTATCTTTATATGTCCACATTTCAGATAAAATTATGATGACATTAAGAATCAACATATCTACAAATTCACTGTTTGACTTTTTGTTGTCTGTCAGACCGTTACAGTTCCATACCATGACACTCTATCCACCCTCGGCTGTATCCTATATTTTAACTCAATATATAGCGTATCATAGCTGATCCATGCTCGTTTGTTGTTTGCTTTGGTTTCATAAGTAGTGGCAATAATGTGCGTCGTTTGGTGACTGCTTCCGTTGGAAATTGTTCATGTATCAAAAAATCTGTATTGTGTAGCTTCAAGAGCAGTTTTCTCACCATCTCTCGGGATGGGGAACATATTAACCTTATACACAGTTTTAAGTGTGCGGCCTGTTATGGGAGCGCCGATTCCGAGTATGACCTAAATTAATTCTGTTTCCTCGGGCTTCTCGTTTTGCGATTCCGGAATGTTTCCAAACACAAGATTATTTCACATTGATTGAGATTGTATTCTAATCATTTATGAAATAACGGATGTAAGAGTCAATATGTATATTAGATTGTCTAGTATTAACATAAGTCATTGTTAATAATTCTTTTTCGTATGACATATGTAGATAAATCGTATTAAATATGCTGTGTATCTTTTCAGGATTATTTCTATTTATTTACATATTTCTTCTATGATAAAAACTATTAACCAGGAGGACTGCCAAATAGATTTATGTATTGAAAACTGTTTTAGAATGAACAGAAGTTGGATATTACAGAGTAGAATTCGAGTTTTCAACCATTATAAATAAGCCATATCCACATACACGCTGCTAACTAATACCGGTAAGGAAAAACATAGACCAATACCGCCGTACCACTCTCGATTAGAATAAACATAGACCAATATCGCCCTACCACGCTCGGTAAAAATACACATGGACCAATAACGCCAAACCACACTCGGTAAGAATAAACATAGACCAATGTCGTCATACCACTCTCGGCAAGAAAACACATAGACAAAAATCGCTCTACCACTCTCGGTAAGAATACAAATAGACCAATATCGCCGTACCACTCTCGGTAAGAAAACAAATAGAACAATATCGCCGTACCACTCTCGGTTATAAAACAAATAGACCAATATCGCCGTACCACTCTCAGTAAGAATACACATAAACCAATATCGCCATACCACTCCCGGTTAGAACACATATTCCAAAATCTCCATACCAATATCAGTAAGAAAACAGAGAGTCCATTATCGCCGAACGATTCTCGGCAAGAACACACATAGTCCAATATTGCAATACCACTCAAGATAAGAATAAACATAGTACAATATCACCATACCACTTTCGGCTAGAATACAAATAGTCCAATATCGCTGTACCACTCTCAGTAAGAATAAACAAAGGCCATATTTGCCGTACCACGCTCGGTTAGAATAAACATAGTCCAATATCGCCGTACCACTTTCGGTTAGAATAAACATAGTCCAATACCGCCGTACCACTCTCGGTTAGAATAAACATAGTCCAATATCGCCGTACCACTCTCAGATAGAATAAACATAGATCAGTATCGCCGTACCACTCTCAGATAGAATAAACATAGTCCAGTATCGCCGTAATACTCTCGGTTAGAATAAACATAGTCCAATGTCGCCGTACCACTCTCGGTTAGAATAAACATAGATCAATATCGCAGTACCACTCTCGGTTATAATAAACATAGTCCAATATCACCATACCACTCTCAGATAGAATAAACATGGTCCAATATCGCCATACCACTCTCGGTAAGAAAACATATAGATCAATATCGCCGTATTACTCTCGGTAAAATACACATAGACCAATATATTCATATCACTCTCGGTAAGAATACAAATAGACCAATATCGCCGTACCACACTCGGTAAGGTCACACACAGAACAATATCACCGTACTACTCTCGGTAACAATACACATAGCTCAATATCGTCATACCACTCCCGGCAACAATACACATAGACCAATATCGCCATACCACTCTCGGCAACAATACACATAGACCAATATCGCCGTACCACTCTCGGTAAGAATACACATAGAACATATCGCCGTACCACTCTCGGTAAGAATACACATAGAACAATATCGCCGTACCACTCTCGGCTACAATACACATAGACCAATATCGCCGTACCACTCTCGGTAAGAATACAAATAGACCAATATCGCCGTACCACATTCTGTAAGATCACACACAGAACAATATCGCCGTACTACTCTCGGTAACAATATACATAGACCAATATCGCCATACCACTCTCGGCAACAATACACATAGACCAATTTCTCCGTACCACTCTCGGTAAGGATACACATAGAACAATATCGCCGTAATACTCTCGGTAACAATACACATAGATCAATATCGCCGTACCTCTCTCGGTAACAATACAAATAGACCAACATCGCCGTACCACTCTCGGTAAGAATACACATAGATCAATATCGCCGTACTACTCTCGGTAAGAATACAAATAGACCAAGATCGCCGTACCATACTCGGTAATAATACACATAGATCAATATCGCCGTACCATTATCGGTAATATTAAACCTAGATCAATATTGTCGTACCATTATCAGTAAAAATACACATATACTAATATTGCAGTATAACTCGCGGTAAGAATACACATAGATCAATATCGCCGTACCACTCTCGGTAACATTACACATAGATCAATTTCGGCGTACCCCTCTCGGTAAGAATACAAATAGACCAATATCGCCGTACCACTCTCGGTAATAATACACATAGATCAAAATCGCCGTACCACTTTCGATAAGAATACACATAGATCAATATCGCCGTACCCCTATCGGTAACAATACAAATAGACCAATATCGCCGTACCACTCTCGGTAAGAATACACATAGATCAATATCGCCGTACCACTCTCGGTAAGAATACACATAGATCAATATCGACGTACCACTCTCGGTTATAATACATATAGATCAATATCGCCATACCACTCTCGGTAAGAATACAAATAGACCAATATCGCCGTACCACTCTCGGTAAGAATACACATAGACCAATATCACCGTACCACTCTCGGTAAGAATACAAATAGACCAATATCGACGTACCACTCTCGGTAACACTACACATAGATCAATATCACCATACTACTCTCGGTATTAATACACATAGATCAATATCACCGTACCACTCTCGGTAATAATACACATAGATCAATATTGCCATACTACTCTCGGTAATAATACTCATAGATCAATATTAACATACTACTCTCGGTAATAATATACATAGATCAATATCGCCGTACCACTCTCGGTAATAATACACATAGATCAATATCGCAATACTACTATCGGTAATAATACACATAGATCAATATCGCAATACTACTATCGGTAATAATACACATAGATCAATATCTCCGTACCACTCTCGGTAATAAAACACATAGATCAATATCGCAATACTACTATCGGTAATAATACACATAGATCAATATCGCCGTACCCCTCTCGGTAAGAATACAAATAGACCAATATCGCCGTACCACTCTCGGTAACAATACACATAGATCAATATCACCATACTACTCTCGGTAATAATACACATAGATCAATATCGCAATACTACTCTCGGTAATAATACACATACAGTGTATATCAATATCGCCGTACCACTCTCGGTAATAATACACATTGATCAATATCGCCATACTACTCTCGGTAATAATACACATAGATCAATATCGCCATACTACTCTCGGTAATAATACACATATATCAATATCGCCAACCACTCTCGGTAATAATACACATTGATCAATATCGCCATACTACTCTCGGTAATAATACACATAGATCAATATCGCCATACTACTCTCGGTAATAATACACATAGATCAATATCGCCGTACCACTCTCGGTAATAATACACATAGATCAATATCGCCATACTACTCTCGGTAACAATACATATAGATCAATATCGCCGTACCACTCTCGGTAATAATACACATTGATCAATATTGCCATACTACTCTCGGTAATAATACATATAGATCAATATCGCCGTACCACTCTCGGTAATAATACATATAGATCAATATCGCCAGACTACTCTCGGTAATAATACACATAGATCAATATCGCCATACCACTCTCAATTATAATACACATTGATCAATATCGCCATACTACTCTCGGTAACAATACACATAGATCAATATCGCCGTACCACTCTCAAAAATAATACACATAGATCAATATCGCCGTAACCCTCTCGATAAGAATACAAATAGACCAATATCGCCGTACCACTCTCGGTAACAATACACATAGATCAATATTGCCGTAACCCTCTCGGTAAGAATACAAATAGACCAATATCGCCGTACCACTCTCGGTAACAATACACATAGACCAATATCGCCGTACCACTCTCGGTAAGAATACACATATACCAATATCGCAATACCACACTAGGTAAGAAAACACATAAACCAATATCCCTATACCACTCTCGGTAAGAATACACATATACTAATATCGCAGTATAACTCGCGGTAAGAATACACATAGAACAATATCGCCATACCACTCTCGGTAAGAATACACATAGACCAATATTGCCATACCACTCTCGGTAAGAATACACATAGACCAATATTGCCATACCACTTTCGGTAAGAATACACATAGACCAATATTGCCATACCACTCTCGGTAAGAATACACATAGACCAATATTGCCATACCACTCTAGGTAAGAATAGACATAAACCGATATCGCCATACCACTCTCGGTAAGAATACACATACTTATTTCGCCGTACAACTCGCGGTAAGAATACACATAAAATAATATCGCCGTACCACTTTAGGTTAGGATACAGATTGACCAGTATCGCCGTACCACTCTCAGTTACAATACACATGATACAATATCACCCTACATGTATCACTCTAGGTAAGAATACACATAGACCAATATCGCAGTACTACTTTAGGTAAGAATACACGTAAACCAAAATCGCCATACCACTCCCGATAAGAATAAACATAGACCAGTATCGCCGTACCACTCTAGGTAATACCAAATAAACCAATATCACCATACCACTCTCAGTAAGAATACGCATAGACCAATATTGCCGTACCAATCTCGGTAAGAATAGCATATACCAATATCGCTGTACCACTCTCGGTAAGAATACACTTAGACCAATATTGCCGTACCAATCTCAGTAAGAATACACATAGACCAATATCGCAGTATCACTCTGAGATAAGAAAACGCATCGACCAATATCTCCGTACCACTCTCTGTAACAATACATATAGACCAATATCGCCGTACCACTCTCTGTAAGAATACACATAGTCCAATATCGCCCTACCACTCTCGGTAAGAATATACATAGACCAATATCGCCGTACCACTCTCGGTAAGAATATACATAGTCCAATATCGCCCTTCCACTCTTGGTAAGAATACACATAGACCAATATCTCCGTACCACTCTCAGTTACAATACACACAGACCAATATCGCCGTTCCAGTCTCGATAAGAATACACATAGACCAATACCGTCGTACCATTCTTGGTAAGAATGCACATAGACCAATATCGCCGTACCAATCTGTAAGAATACACATAGACCAATATCGTCGTACCACTCTCGGTAAGAATACACATAGACCAATATCGCTATACCACTCTCGGTAAGAATACACATAGGCCAATATCGCCATACCACTCTCAGTAAGAATACACATAGACCAATATCTCCGTACCACTCTCGCTAAGAATACACATATACCATTATCTCCGTACCACACTCGCTAAGAAAAGACATAGAGCAATATCTCCGTACCAGTCTCAGTAAGAATGCACATAGACCAATATCGCTGTACCACTCTCGTTAAGTATACTCATAGACCAATATCGTTGTACCACTCTCGGTAAGAATACCCCTAGATCAATATCGTCGAACCATTCTCGGTAAGACTACCCGTAGATCAATATAGTCGTACCACTTTTGGTAAGAATACACATAGACAAATATCGCCGTACCATTCTAGGTAAGAAAACACATTGACAAATATCGCCATAGCAGTCTCGGTAAGAATACACATAGTCAAATATCGCCGTACCATTCTCGGCAAGACTACCCATAGATAAATATCGCCGTACCAGTCTCGGTAAGAATACGCATGGTCCAATATCGCCGTACCACTCTCGGTTAGAATACACATAGTCCAATAACACCGTACCATTCTCGGCAAGACTACCCGTAGATCAGTATCGCCTTACCAGTCTCAGTAAGAATACACATAGTACAATATCGCCGTACCAGTCTCGGTAAGAATACACATAGTCCAATATTGCCGTACCATTCTCGGTAAGACTACCCGTAGATCAATATCGCCGTACCATTCTCGGTAAGAATACACATAGTCCAATATCGCCGTACCAGTCTCGGTAAGAGTACACATAGTCCAATATTGCCGTACCATTCTCGGTAAGACTACCCATAGATCAATATCGCCGTACCAGTCTTGGTAAGAATACACATAGTCCAATATCGCCGGACCACTCTTGGTTAGAATACACATAGTCCAATAACACCGTACCATTCTCGGCAAGACTACCCGTAGATCAATATCGCCTTACCAGTCTCAGTAAGAATACACATAGTCCAATATCGCCGTACCAGTCTCGGTAAGAATACACATAGTCCAATATCGCCGTACCAGTCTCGGTAAGAATATACATAGTCCAATATTGCCGTACCATTCTCGGCAAGACTATCCATAGATCAATATCGCCGTACCAGTCTCAGTAAGAATATACATAGTCCAATATCGCCTTACCAATCTCGGTTAAAATACACATAAATAAATATCGCCGTACCAATCTCGGCAAGAAAACACATAGTCCAATAACGCCATACCACGCTCGGTAAGAAGAAAACACATAGACCAATATCGGCATACAGCTCTCGGTATGAATACAAATAAACCAATATCGCCGTACCACTCTAGGTTAGGACACATATATACTCCAATATCGCCATATCATTCTTGGTCAGAATATCAATAGACCGATATCGCCGTACCTCTTTCAGTAAGAATACACAAAGACAAATGTCGCCATACCACGCTCGGTAAGAATACATATAGACCAATATCGCCGTACCATTCTCAGTATGAATACACATAGGCCAATATCGCCGTACCACTCTCTGTAAGAATACACATAGTCTAATATCGTCGTACCACGCTCGGTAAGAATACACATAGGCCAATATCGCCGTACCACTCTCTGTAAGAATACACATAGTCCAATGTCGCCGTACCACTCTCTGTAAGAATACACATAGTCCAATATCGTCGTACCACGCTCGGTAAGAATACACATAGGCAAATATCGCCGTACAACTCTCTGTAAGAATACACATTGTCCAATATCGTCGTACTACGCTCGGTAAGAATACACATAGGCCAATATCGCCGTACAACTCTCTGTAAGAATACACATAGTCCAATATCGTCGTACCACTCTCTGTAAGAATACACATAGTCCAATGCCGCCGTACCGGTCTCGGTAGGACTACACATAGACCAATATAGCTATATCACACACGGTAATAGACCATATCGCTATACCAGACCCAGCAATAGACCAGTAACGCTAAACCACTAATAGACCAATAATGCTAAACCACACCCGGTACTAGACCAATATAGCTATAACATACTCGTGAGAATACACATAATACTAGTATCCGATAGCTGGTAATATTATACCTAGTCCGATATCGCTTTATCCCAGACAGTAAGAAAACACCTAACCCGACACCCGGTAAGAATACTACCACTAGGTGCAAGCGTAACGCACTTCACCATTTTAATATTTCCACTTGTCTGCTATGCAACTGCCATATCACTTAAGAATACAAAAGACCCGTCTACACTGTATTTAGTATATTTAAGAATATATACTGCATATTGTTGGTTAGTGAAGAATATTAAACAGAAAACAGTTGATTAGGTCAGGAACGTGTTGTAAACTCACGAGAGTACTAGAATCTCACTGGATTTACTAGAGGTTCGTCTGATTCATGTAAAACATCGTTGACCTATCTAATTACAGATATATAATAAATTCAGAATAACTAATACTAGTATTAAATGACGTTTAATGTTTTTTGAAGGATGTAAGCAATAATTATTCATCACGAATCAGTATAATGTCCACAATGTTAATGATGCAGAAATAACAATTTACATCTGTATATAGGTAGTGTCTGAATATTGTGTTCTATGTGGACGTTTTGTTTTATTGCAGTGACTTTGTTGTTTGGATATTACGCAACTGCTGAGCAAATAATTGTCCTCATTTTGGATACAATCGAAGTTGACAGGGCGTTCAAATAGTTTGGTAAGTATCTTAATGTTTGTTTTTTATTGTTGATATAAATGAAACACGAGGCTTTATGTTGTATTTGTTCCCTATAACGCAACTACTGTATGAATGACCCATCATGTCCCGGGACTACTGGCGGGTCTATGTTATCAGATTTGTTTACTATAAAACCAGCAGTCTCATGTGCTGTGTATATAGACTCAGTTTTGTTTTTATGTCCCTCTGCTTGAACTGACAAAGCTCATGCAGAGTTGCTCGAAAACAGAAGACCGTTTGAGTCGGTGCTACGGTTGGTAAGGTCTGTGTATTACCCCTCAGAAACAAATTAAATTCAGTCTGTTATTTTCCATTCTTGTTTCCATTCTTATTTCATTTTTATATTTCATTGTAGGTAATTAAACTCAAAAGCGTTTGCTGTTGTTGTTGTTGTTGTATGGTGTTTAGCAATAGTTCATTTATCTCCACTTGAGACGGTATTCTAAGCGCTGCCACACTGAACCCAATTCAGTGATATTTTATTGACATCGGGTCGACCAGGCCTAGAAATATCCTTTAAATGCTAATATAAGAACTAAGCAAATAAGCTCCTAATACCGTTTTCTAAGTATTTTGTATGACCCGGCCGAGGATCGAATTCACGACCTTTAGCATGTGAGGCGGACGCTCTAATCGTATATTACCGCTGCGGTATTTTTTATCAGTTGTCCAATATAGAGACTGAAATTAAGTGAATGTTGTTGTTATATGTTGTTTAGCGTCGCTTTCAACAAGTTTTCAGCCATATCGCGACGGTGTCTACTTGAGACAGTATTCTAAGCGCATTCACACTGGAGTATCATGCCGCAGACACATGGTATAATACCCCACCCAGTCACATTATACTGAAACCAGGCCGACCAGACCTAGAACTCTCCTCTAAATAATGAGCGTCAAGCGAGGAAGCTTCTAGCACCATTTTTTGGTATGGACCGGCCGGGGCGGACGCTCTACCACGCCGCGGTGAAATTGAGTTAAATCATTACAAATGTGTTCATACTGATGAAAATGGAAGTCTTCTTAATTTAAGCACATAACCCCGCGCTCTTTCAGTTAGAGTCGAAGTAACTCCAGAATGCGTTATAATAATTTACTTTGTCTTTACTTTTATCATTATGTAAATCAATGATCTAAGAAGAACCTACTGTTGCATTAGTTAGTTAAAAAATATTGTATTGCCAATAATATGCAACTGGGTTGTGTCACAAGTTTTAGCAACGTTAGTAGCTGTGGAGCGCATGGTCCAGTGGTAGAGCATCGAAGCCATGATCGGAAGTGTCGTTGGTTCGATCCTCCGCCACGACTATGTGTGGTGTCCTTGACAAGACACTTTTCCGCATGTGCTTAGTACTGGTTCTTACCAGGAAGACTTCGAGCGTGATTTTCCTAAGTTGTAAAAACTTGTTTCACAATCGAAGTAAAATAAATAAGTTTAAACTAAACAACAGAAAATAAATTTGAACATGTAAAATTAGCGACACAGTACGAACTGAAAGTATGGGGTGATAGCGACAGAGAGATAGATAGAAAGATAGATAATATAAATATAGTTAGTGCAGATCCGATGACAGATACACGTATTATAGGTCCATTGACAAACTTGTTTTAATAGGTTTGTGTCATGTATTGTCGAAAACGACCACTAGTTTTAACGCACATGAAAATGTATTTATTATTTTCATAATTTAGATCTGACTGCCCAAACAATAACTTATTTTCGTTAAAGAGGTGAAATTTACGAGTTGATCGGAAGAGTTGGTGTCTTTCAGTGGTAAATCGGTTATATTTGAAAATAAACGAGTTGCATTTTCAGCTTCAAGCGCACATCCACACAATGGCGAATTACGAAGGTGATTAGGACATAAGTCACTATTTAAATCACTGCATGTATTACTACGTAAATGAGCATGCACCACAGAAACTTGCCTCGAACTGCAGCTAAAGTAACTTGGCACTTCAGTGCATTAGTATAATGTATCAAGGAGTCTTTTTATTTAATTTGTTAAATATCTAGATTGACGATTTTTCAGCGGAATTGAATCCAATAACGGTAAGAATAAGTTGTAAAATATCGTAGTTCTTGTTATTGGCATTTCTGGATAATCTTGATTTCTAAGATTGTATGAATTATTATCGCCTATGGTAGGAGGAAATGTGCTCGTGTAAATAGCTGGTATTAGTCCGTTTTTCATTTTAAGACATTAATAAGCTTTGCTAACGTTTGAAGATCAGACATTAGTTTATAGCGTAGATATAACAAAAATGTTGATTTATATTCTGATACTGCAAACTTCAATAAAATGTTTTAATAGTCATCTGCTTTATTTATAAATATAGCCGTTTGTCGTGACCTAGTTGTTAAGTCGTCAGGCTCGAAAGCGGGAGAACGAAGGTTCGAATTCCGGTGGAAGAATTTTGTTGTTGTAGTTCTTCTGATGTGACCGAGGGGTACTATCTGTACTAATTTCGAATCAGAATAAGTTTTTTCGATCAGCATTTTATAGGCTTTATACATGATTGTTTTTTCCGCAATGTGCACGTGAAAAAAACGTGCTTTCTTTCTGTAAAGTTATATTTTCTTAATTGTGAAATGATTTTGATTGTTAAGGCTGGTATAGCACAGATGTTACGCGACATACTTTAATAGACGACTTTTAAAAACGCATCTATCTAATACAGAACTAATTGAATTAAAAATGTGGCCATACCCTTCTTCCTATATTATCAGATTAAAATGCAAATATACAAGCATTGCAATAAAATACGTTTAAACTAACAAATGGTGAGGAATTAATACTTCTGTGTGTATTACATTGTGTTAACGCCATAAGGCAATTGCAATTGTATTACACCTATTGTAAGCTTTTAGTATTTTTCGAGATGATTCTATTGTAAGTGGTGTTTAATAAATAAGATGAATAATCTATAGCCTTGCTCCGATTATAAACTTCTCTTAACTTACACGTTTACGAGTTTGTTAAGTTATCCCACACCTGGAGCATGCTTCGATCGTTATTGATACGCTCACGCTAAGCAATATTCCAATTTGTTTTTTTTTCATCATATGTGCGAACACTGAATTATATATAGTTTTTACGCAGACACATTATGACAATTACATTATCGTGTAAGAATGATTCGTTACGTACACATCTAAATAAACATAAATAAACACGCCAGGTTAACGCACGTATGCTATGTATGGGGGGTGGGGGGTAAGTACGGTTTATGTAACAGAAGAAACCACCTTTTCCATGACCAGTGTCTTAGACCGGCTACGAAGAGCTTTAAATATGTTTTTTGTTCTAACATCTATATACTGAATAAGTCAATATTATTGTAAATGATCAAATATTCTTATTGCCGACAACGTGTTTGACTTACATAATTCTCTACTGGCTTTCTTACGTGCGTACAAAATGACTTACTTACTTGTTTACTCTTATACTTACTTACTTACATACTTACTTACTTACTTGTTTTCTCACATACTTACTGACTAATGTACATACATACTTACTTACTCATATACTTACTTACTTGTTTAGTCACATATTTACTTGCTTACATACTTACTTACTTACTTACTTACTTACTTACTTACTTTACTTACTTTACTTACTTCTGTACTTATCCCTCACTCACTCACTCACTCACTCACTCACTCACTCACTCACGTGCTAGGTTGGTTAGTTGCTTGCGTCCTCCCATCATCCCTTCCTTAATACTTACCCTCCCACTATCCTACCCACTCACTTACTTATTTTGATAAGCGAAAGTGAATGTCTGTTTTCGTCGCATTCCTTGTTTTGTAAAAAATGTATTTACAATAAATCAATCATATTTCAAGGCCGATAGCGAGACAAAATGCTCGCTACAATTTTACGAGGCATGCTATGGATCCATTTCGGATTTGTTAACAATTCTCAGGAACGGCGCATTGATGTGTTAACTTTGTTTTGATGTTTTAAGGGAAATTGGAACCGAATGATAGTGTTATAGTTTTATACTGTGGAGAGGCCATTGAAACAATTTATATAATTCGCAATTCTACTTTTTAAGACTTTTATGAATGTGCTATAATGAAACTTTCATTACATTATAAGTTATACATGACATTTAATACTATTTGTGGAGTATGACCTCGCATTAACAGAAATATATGCATTTGCGTTGAACCCATAAAAAGGAAAAATATTGGCAAGCAGGGGACGCAGCTTTCAAATACTCTCAGTCGATGCTGGGAGGATAGGGGCGCTGGGGAGGGTGCTGGGAGGGGGTCGAGATTGGAGAGTGTTGTTTATTTCCGACTGTATAAAACTGAGTCTGCTATTATCTTTCCTCAGAAGTGTTCTGTGCTGGCATGTAGTGGTACTGATTACTACCACTGCTACTACTACCACTGCTACTACTAATAATAATAATTATAATAATAATAATAATAATAATAATAAAGACTTTTATTAACGAGAGAACTCATTTGAATAAATTCAATCTTCCATGAAGCCCTCAACATATTTATAAAGTACAACATTATTTAACATATAACAAAAGAAGTAAGCCAGTATATACATATAGGTAATACTGTATATCGATTTTGATGAGAGCTTCCCGATTTATTAGAGTTGCTAAGGATATTAACTGCATTGTATATAAAGCTTTGAACTGATTAATAGAATTTGCAGTTTTTATATAAGACGTAATAGAGATCCACAAACAAGACCCTGAATAAGCAAACGAATTTCGAAACACTTCAGAATTAGGCTCAGGAAAATACAACTGAAGATCAAAGGATGACCGTACACGTGTGTGTGCTTCACAGAAACCGTTTTGTTACTAGCCATGAGCAGGTGGTTACCACAATTTCTGTACGCATGTGTTGTACTTAGCATCCTAATTATTATACAGTGTTTACTTGCATGATGTTCTGATGAGTATTTTATTTCAGTACTTTTTACAGGAATAAAAAACCTCAGCAATTTCAGAAAATTTATGCTAGAACAGGAAACTCAGTTAATGAAAAATGACGAATGTCAAGGAGCTATAGATGATTGTGTTCGTTTTATTGGCGCATATGTCAAAATTTACTTTCTTTGACAGGCACACTAGTTTATATAAGTCAAACAGAATATTGCTTATTTGTGAAATGAACTTTCAGTCGAAACTAATTCCGAGTAATATAACAAGAAAGTGATTCCACTTGCACGGTGATTCCGCGGTA